>JALIZH010002123.1:0-311688 GCA_030522465.1 Rhipicephalus appendiculatus
GAACATTGCGCTTCGACACATGCAGTGATGTGACACATGCAAGAATGTCTGCGTAGTAACCGATCTGGGCTGCGCACAAGTATACAGCAGCGAACGAACCGGGACACGAAGCGTATCACGCATAACTATGCTACCTGGGGTTTGTGAGACCTTGCCTTAGGTGTTTTACTGAATAAATGAAAAGCTTAGGAGGCTTACTATATAAGGTCGGAAATGAACAACTTCGAGGGCGAGAAGATATATAAACACAAGGGCCGAAGCTTACCACTCAGGCTTTCTAGAAAACTTTATTCGAACAAACAGGTATACAAATTGAGGCATGAAGTGTGCGAAATGAAATATACTGGGCTGACAGAAACCGCGTTGCGCACCAACGTTCAATAATTTATATCATGAGAAATGAATAAGATAATTACGCAAAGTCAGCTCGCAGTTCCTGAGACGTGCCCTCAAGTTGTCTAAAGGCACCAGCGTCTTAATTGTTGCACTACGGGAGCGTCTTCTTGCATGGTGTTCTACATTGGCAGTGAAGAAAACCCACAAGTCGCCCACCTGACGTGGCGATACTGAGATTGAGTGGTGTAAGCCTTCAGTGCACAGGAAATATGGCGCCACCCTAGCTGCGGTGAGCGCTGGAAGATTCGTTTGAAGCGATGGCTGGCGTAGGTCTTGTCGTTTCTTCAGAGTGGACACGGGCGCTGGACCGGAGCTGGCGCGCGTTTCGCCTTGACTACCACGGCCTTGTGATCGGTGAAGTGCACGCTGAGAGGTTCCTGCAGACATTCGACGTCGAAGTTGACAAAGACCAGATCGATGCACGTTCCCCTTATCGTTGGTGGGTAGTTTCCGTTCCGCCGACACGCACTTCAGCGAGTGCACGTCACGCATGTAATCGACGAGCCATTTTCCTCCTCCTCCGCTGACGTCAACGTTGAAGTCTCCCGCGACTATAAGAGGCGCGCGTCGGCACGCCTCGCCGCAATCAGTCAGCGTCTCCTCGAGACAGCGCTCGAGGCGAGCGCGCGGCAGGCGAGGGAGAGAGTGACGTCCCGCTCCCCTCGCAGTGCGCGCTGCTGCGGCGTGACCTACTTGGCACCGCTCCAACACCTGCGGCGAGGGGAGCGCGTTGCGGCACGTTCGTACGCACGCACGGAGGGAGGGACAGCGTTACACAGCCTAGTCAAAGAGATGCTTCGCATCTAAAAGGCGATATGCACAAATACCTAACCCACGCATGTCTGCTCAGTTCGCTATTATCGCTCGTGCACTGTCCGTTTGTCTGCTTTCTTTTGTCTGTCATTGCACACTCCTCACTTTTCTCGTGGTAGCCATGTGCGGGGCGGCAAACACGCGCAAAAACCAAGAGGGACGTTCCGAGGATTCGGCCTTTCTTTTCCCCCGAAGACATTCAACCGTCTCACGCCATCCTCTCGGGGAATAGCACACCTGCTTTCACGCTCTCCCGCGCAGCCGTGTGAGGCCAACAACCCCTGAGCAAAAAAAAAAAAGACTTACAGATGACGGCGCATGGTTTGAAGTTAGAAAAGACATTGTCCCTTGAGATGAAATGTTTTCGCACGCCACATGCGGAGAGAAGGGGAGCTTTAAAACTCAGAGCTTTGGCCTTTTCCGTCTAGGTGGCGCCAGAGGAAGATTTTCGTTGTAGTGAAGGAATAATGTAGATTGCTCAGTAATCCTGCAGCATTAGTGTGTGTTTGTGTGTATAATTATACCAGGAGACCGTAACTGCTATATTTCAGGCTACGCATGCACAGATTTCAGCGTTATTTGAAGATTAAAACGGTTTTGTTGACGTTTACGGCACGATAAATTAAGACAATTTACGAGCTTCGTTTGGCATTTCTGCTAGCTCTATTGAAAAACGCTACGTTGAGGAAATAAATCGGGGGATCTAGTTTATCTACGTGCAAATTCAGCCACAGAACTTTAGTCCCTTTCCACAAAAACGGGCCAAGGTAGCTCCCTGTATTGAGAATATCGCCTAATTTATATCAACATAATTAAAAAGGGAGTGCGCGTACATTAATGAAATTCAGCATTCGGACACAAAATCTTGTCCTCTATATACGACCCAAAAATGAATTTTCTCTAGTGAATAGTTACAGGACAGTCTGCAGCGAAACTTTCTCAATTCTGCTGTTTTCAAAAGCTAAGCAGCGATGTCCGACATGAATTTGCTGCGTTGAGGAAACAGATCAATATGTCATGAAAGCGCTGTGAAAGAAACAGTGCTGCAACTATAGCGGATGTTTCAAAAAATGGTCACAGCTGGGGCATGGTCAGCCGAAACCGTGTAAATAGTGCTTATTCTTGCCCATCCATTACCCAAATAGTAAAGGTTGACTTATTTTTATTAGATATATTTTAAATGTACAAAACTCAAGCTTTCTAACGACATATAAGTCAACTATACTCGTATAAAACAAGGAGAACAGTCGGCGCGTCAGTTGGAAAAGTGGCAAAAGCAGTGTGTTCGTGCCGCCGGAGTGAGACCGCCGCCCTAATGTCATCGGCAGCAGGCACAGATACTGTGGAAAGGTATTTTCTAAGTCTGACACATTGCTGTGGTCTGGGGCTCACTGACGGAGACTTCACTCAGCAGATAAGGGTACCTCGTTTTACTGCCCATGCCTGGGCTGACGTGAACAGGTACGGGACGTGCAGATATACGCAGGGACAAGCATGAACTAACAACGGTCACAGATGTTACGCCTCTGTGTTTGAGCAACGCGCTACAAATGTCGACAACGCAGAACTCGGCTCTTATTTGTTGTTCTTTTGAAGTGCGGCGCGCGGAATGTCCCCTCTGCCTCTCCTGCCAGGTTGTCAGTCGCGGGCAGTGGTGGCGCATTCATGCGGTTATCAAAATCCATCAGCTGATATTGCTCCGAAGCACTGGCGAAGATGAAGACGGACACCGCAACCAGCCGCCACAAACCACACTATCATCCTCACACAGCGGCACGACCCCGGCACTTCTTTCGGCACCGGAAACACTGATCTCGAGGATTAGCTTCAGCTTTACGAACGGGTGAGTGCACTGTAGAACTGGGATGCGACGCTGATGCTGGCGGATACCCACTTTTACCTTGAGGGAATGGCAAAAGATTGGTTTTGCAACCACGAGCAAGAGATTACGAGTTGGGACGTGTGGAAGCGAAAACTCGTTGATCTGTTCGACAAATCCATTGGGCGCCGTTGTGCTGCACAAAAAGAACTCTGGGTACTGACGCTAGACCTGCACCAAGTCACAAATGACGTATATCCAAGATGTGCTCGCGCTCTGCGGCAAGGTTAATGACAGGATGCCCAAAGCTGAAAAAATCGCACACATCCGCAAAGGAATCGCGGATGACGCGTTCACCTTTCTGGTTTTCAGAAACTCGTCGACAGCGGACCACGTCATAAATGAGTGCCGCGGCTTTGAACAAGCGAAAAGTTGTCTGATTACGCGTCACTCTTCAAGTCTTCCCTCGGTTCCGACGCGTACTTTGAGGAAATCTGTCCACCGCCTCCTTCTGCTACATCCGAGAACATCGTGCGCCTCGTCCGGCGCGAAATTGAAGCTGCCTCTGCAGTTCCTGTAGTCACAGAACTGCAGGACACCTTCTGTGACATCGAAAGCAGAGCGAAATTCTTCCAACAGGCCCAGAAGCTGGGAACGCTGGACCGGCGTAATGCTGTCGGGAATCGAGGAACCAAATACATTAGCGGATGATGAAGCAGATGTAGAAACAGCACTAAGCGTACTGGAACTTGGGCAGTGTGTGTCATAGGGTTCATCCATAACTTGTGCGTCTTCGATGGGTTCCACGCTGCCGAGACATTCCTGTCGCACCAACGTAACACTGTACGGGGATGACTTCATAACAAAAATAGAGGTGCTGCCGTGAGTGACTTGCACGGTCGCGAAAGGAACCAGCAAGCCTTTCCTCATGAAAACACGGTCAGATGGCGAGACGAGTGCAACGGTGTCGGAAAGACTGGCGCAGTAGACCGAAACAGCTGTTGAAGAGTTTGCAGGCACTTTGGTGTCGTCTTTGACAAGTACCTTGCTTGCAGCAGATGGACTGTCGGCCGGCGTCAAATCAGCGAATCGTGAGAGCTCTATTTCAGCTGGTGCGCAATTAATGACGGCGTCGTGGCGGGAGATAAAATCCCATCCTAGGATGACGTCGTGAGAGCATGCAGGAATTATGATCAGTTCGACGGCGTACATCGCATCCTGAATCATGGGGCGGGCTGTGTACACCGCTGTGGGGTGAATGCTTTGCGCGCTGGCTGGACGGAGGGAGAGCCCGGAAAGTGGCGTCGTCACTTTGCGCAGTAATTGGCTAAGTTTTGCGTCCATGACGGATACGGCGGCTCCAGTATCTACAAGGGCAGATGCGCGAACACCGTCCACAAACACGTCTATCACGTTCGATTGGGCTTCTCTGAGGGCTTTCGCAGTTCTACAGCGTCGCAACACTTGCCTCGTGGACTACGACGACTAGTTTTCCTGGTCTCGTGCGAGTGGACGTGGCCGCATCGGCGACAATGAGCGACGTCATGGAGACAGGTGAACGGCATGTAGATGGTGCGGGGCGGGACGTCGGTGACATAGGCGGCGGTTGGTCATAATAAGGGCGGCTCGATTGGCTGGGAAGGTTGGATGCGACCCGAGGCTGCTGCACGCGATTGCAATAGCGTGCGACGTGACCGGCGCAACCGCACGCAAAGCAGATGGGGTGGTTGTCGGAAGTGCGCCATCGGTTCGCGGGTCCCATCCATGTCGCACAACGCGATGGGCGAGGCGGCTGCTAATACGACTGCATGGTGGACGGCAGTCGGGGCACGTGGGCGACGTCAGCGTATGTATGCGGCACAGTTGCGTCGAAGGCCTGGGGTCTGTCGACGGCTTCGGTGTAGCTAAGCGGGCCAGCCACAGGAATTGGTGGGGGCGGCCTGGCTACAACTGTGCGAGCTTAGTGGCGCAGGTACTGAAGGCGGCTGGTGGTATTCAGCAATGACCTCCGCGATTTCCTGCTGAATCGCTCGGCGGAGAGGAGGCTGAAGTGTAGTTGACGGCTGTTCAACATGTTGCGGTGGAGCGAAAGTCACTAAACGGACATGGCGGGCAATTTTCTCACACACGAACGACTTGATTTCGGCGAGCCAGGTGGTGTGGTCAGAAATGGCCGACAAGCCCGCGAGATCAGCGTCGCGTGACGGCGGTCGACGGGTCATCAAGCGCTGCCGGCGAGCTCCTCGTATCTTTGGCACAGCGCAATGACCTCTGCCACAGAGCGAGGGTTCTTGGCCAGAATCATGGTAAAGGCATCGTCGGCGATGCCTTTGAGAACATGCGTGATTCTGTCAGACTCCGACATGCTCGCGTCCACTTGCTTGCAAAAGTCAAGGATGTCATCGATGTAGCTAGTAAAGGACTCGCCGGACTGCTGTGCTCGTTCACGCAAACGCTGTTCGGCTTGCAGCTTACGAACAGAAGGACGGCCGAACACGTCGACGACGGCGGTCTTAAAAGCGGGAGAAGTCGGGAAATCGGATGTGTGGTTGTTGGTACCACATGCCGGCCACACCCGCGAGGTAGAAAACCAGGTTGCTGAGTTTGCCTGCCTCGTCCCATTTATCGGGGACGCTCACGCGTTCGTAAATGGCGAGCCAGTCCTCGACGTCGGTGCCATCCGCGCCGGTGAAGACAGGAGGGTCGCGGATGCGGGGGACACCGGGACATGGCGCCGGCGCAGGAGGAAGCGCATGCTGAGCGGCGTCTTGGGGCATGGTAGATGGCATGGTACGGGATCGAAGCTCCAAGGGCATCGAATGCGGACCAAGGTTGTTTTAAGGGCACAGCACTCTCCACCAAATTGTTAAGAAGTTTATTGGTGGGCACTCGGCGACGATGCACGACAGCGAAATCCAAGGCGGGGACCGACTCTCAGCACGAGCTGCTCTTTCGCTTCAAAGAGGGCGACCCACTAGAAGGCGCTGGAGTGGACGACCCTCTGTATTGTTCCAAAGCTTCGCTACACATGTTGTAAATGACGTGCAGGTCATGAGTTTTGCATGACCACCTGCCATTTATGTTGGTCGTTCAGAAATGTCGCATCGTACGAATTTTTAGATATACCATATTAAGAAAATGGCCTCCGTAACACTGTGGCCATGGCGTGTAAATCATAATTTTAATGACAAGTTAGTCATGATTTTCATGATGTGACCAGCTATTCATGTTCATCATACAGTCATTTTATGCTATACCAATTTTGGTACAATTCCCATTAACGATATGGCCAAGAGAGCACAAAGTCTTAGGAGGATAGATAGATAGATAGATAGATAGATAGATAGATAGATAGATAGATAGATAGATAGATAGATAGATAGATAGATAGATAGATAGATAGATACGCTCAAAGTCGCCGAAATTCGCTAAGAAATTTAATAAGATACCTTTTAAGCCTCAGTGTATTCAACATGCCTGGTGAGTCCGTGATATGCCCCTGACTTCTCAATTGACACAAAGTTGGCAATTCACCTCCTAACGCTTGGCTCAAAGCAAAAATAGGGTCCTTGTGCAGGAAATCTCTGACTGACTGATATGCATGAATTCCATTCCCATAATGAGTGGTGTTAAAACGATGTCTCCCACAAACTGTACACCTATTTGTCCGTGTTAGAATAGCATAGGTATGATCATGCTTGCGTACTGAACTTTTGTTTTGAAGGACCACAGAAAAAACACTCATGTTTGCCTTAAGCACTTGTGAAAAATGTACAGACTGCATGCAATATTGAAGAGATATATACGCAATTTCAGTTCATTGCGCTTGCTCCCCACTGTGGTGGCCTAGCGGCTGTAGCATATAACTGCTTAGGAAGAACCGTGCTCATTTGAATCTCTCCATAATAGCCGCACTTCAATTACCGTTAAATGAAAAAAACATGCATGCACTTTATATTTGTTTAATTCCGATTTAAATATAAACTAAACTTCCTAATATGGTATGATTTGTTCCAGATTACACTCTTACAGTGTGTCAAATTAAGTTTTCACAATGTAAACCCGTAAACCTTGTCTTTTCCACTTTGTTATGTAGTGGACAGCGTGAATTGTGTCTACGGTGAAAGGCGAAGAGACTGACAAGCTTGCTCCTGGTCCAGGTCGCCAACTTGTGGGAACAGAAGGCCCAAAACAAACAAACATTTATAAGCTGTGTGACTACAGTAGTGTTATGGCCGTGACGTACGAGGGCGTTGGTCTCCCTTTCTTTTACCGCAAACGCAAATCACACTGCCCCCCTACAGTTAATTTTATATTGGCAAGGACATACACTAGTGCTGTTCTGTGCTAACCCCGAAAAGAGTTGGTGAGCGAAGAAGAAGAATAAGACGAGCTTCTGATCTGTTGCTGCTACTGTACGTCTGTGGTGTTTATTCAAATTCACTCGTACTGACGCCTCCGTGGCGGCTACGATGTCGGAAGTAAGGACGGGCGCTCCGTCCCCTCTTCCGCCAAGACCAGGGGGTGACCTGCAAGAGTCAAATCGGATTGGTGCGTCTGAGCATCTGAACATGGCGTTGCCAAGGTCATCGAGCTGCTCTGACGTGGATGACATGGAATCCGACGGTGGATATGTTACTGAATATGACCACCATTCGGACTCTCTGGATATGAACAATTCTCGTCTCAGACGAGTGGAAATTCTAGCAAAGCTTTACTATTTGTGCGCTGTGACCTCAGGTATTCCCATAACCAAATACATATGCATAACAGTAATGAGTACGTTTCCATCACTTTGAAGCTAAAGAGACGTACAATATCGGTCATTGGTGGCTACATTTCACCGAGCGGCAGATTTGACACTGGGTACCTGAAACTTGTCATCGACTCGAGCCAAGGACCTCACGTCATCGTAGGCGACTTTAATGCACATCATCATCTTTGGGGCAGCAGTGTCACAAGTATTCGGGGAAGGCAACTTCTAGATTTCACAAGCAACAACGGCCTTCATATTCTTAACGACGGATCACCGACATATTTACGTGGCACAACATACAACAGCGGCCTCGACTTAGCTATCGCTTCTAGGTGCCTTTTATCATCTGCCGCCTGGTGCGCAGACATTGAAACATATGGCAGTGATCACCTACCTACTTACGTACAGCTACGATGGTATACCGGCGTTGCAAGCATTCAAAGGCGGTGCACAGATTGGGAGGCTTTTCAAGATGAGCTAGAAAAGTCGTGTAGCTCTATAGTTTCTCCGATAGAGATTGAAGAAAGAATTGCCATAACAATGCAGACCACTACACGTGTTGTCACAACATCTAATTCGAGGAAGCCGGTCGATGCGGTATACGAAGAGCTGCGGGCAGTTCGTCGTCGAGCTGAACGCAAACACAGGCGAACAAAATCGATTTCAGACCTGAGGACCTCTCGCAGAGTGCAAAAGAAAATTCAGAGGTACTTGGAAAAGCTTGGCCGACAAAATTGGAAGTCATTTTGCACCACCCTGGACCCACGAAAACCGTTGTCTAAGATATGGCACGTTGTACGAGCACTACCATCTTCTCTCAGCGACTACGCCCGTTCCGCCAATTGGCCATCATCAGAACACGTAGCGAGAAGCAGATCGCGGAAGAATTCTGGGTGCACCTCTCTGGCTCTGCAACAGCGGTTGTTTCACTGCTTCGATGCGCACCCCCTACACCAGGCGCCCGTCTCGATCATCCTTTCACGCTGCAGGAGTTTCGTGCAGCGATGTCAACTTCACAACGTTCCAGTGCACCTGGACCTGATGGCATCACCTATGCTACCCTGCGCCACATTGGTCCTCGAGCTACCGAAGAAGTTCTGTCTTTGTACAACCTTTCTTGGGCATCTGCAACTGTACCGGCACACTGCAAAACAAGCAAGATCGTGGCATTGCTGAAACCAGGCAAGTCTCCCCGTGATATGCTATCCTACAGACCTGTGGCGCTGGCAAGTTGTGTAGGAAAACTCATGGAACGAATGGTTTTGTTGCGCTTAGAATGGTTCCTGGAGAAGCAAGGAATATATCCAGGTGCGATGACTGGCTTTCGAAAGGGAAGGTCATCAATCGACAGTGTGATCGATTTAGTAACGACCGTTGAACATCAGAAACGGCGCCACCGATTGACGGCTGCAGTTTTTCTAGACATAAAAGGTGCATTTGACAATGTTCTGCATGACCCCATTCTAAATGCTCTTGAAGACTATGGTATTGGCGGCCGCATGCATCAATGAATAGCAAGCTATCTTAAAGAAGAACAATATTCCTGTCTACTGCAGACGGTGACACAAACAAGCATCCCGTCTATCGTGGTGTGCCTCAAGGTGGAGTCCTGAGCCCAACATTATTTAATATCGTACTTGTTGGCCTCGTTGAAAAGTCAGGAAGCAATATCTCGGTCTCTGTGTACGCGGATGACATCTGCATTTGGACCACGAGTCTGACGCTTTTGCAAGTACAAACGATGCTACAACGTGCGGTATCGACAGCGTCAGCATACCTCAGTAGCTGCGGACTGCAACTGTCACCGCCAAAGAGTGCAACCCTGGCATTCACGAGAAAGCCCATGACTTGCTACACTGTAGTGATTGATGGGAAGGTCATACCTTCGGTAACTCACCACAAGTTCCTCGGATTTATCATCGACCATGATTTATTTTGGTCGAAGCACATTTCAGCGCTAAGAAAAAAGAAACTAGACAGCTTTGTCCAGGTCATTCGCCATATGTCTGGAAAATCATGGGGGGCCATCGAAATCATCTCTACTACAGCTATACCAGTTACATTTTGTGGGATACCTCCGCTCCAGTGTTCCTGTTATCTCCCGTGTTTGCACATCTGATGTACGTGTACTCGAGGGTGCTCAACCTCGTGCCCTCAGAATTTGCCTAGGAGTACCAAGATGTACTTCTACATGGGGCGCTATTGCAGAAGCATGTGCTTGTCCAGCTCGCGTTTATCTTCAACCCGAACCACTGCGAGTACATCTGAGATTACTGACTAGGCACCGAGGCCATCCACTGAAAGACATTATTAGCACACGGCCCAATGCTGCATACTCAGAAGCGGTGATGTCGCACTAAGATCTGCCGCCTTCGAATTATGCACCACAAGGGATATTCGACATACGTCCCTGGACGATGCCTAAGCCGATCGTGCGACTTTCGATCACTGGGATAACAAAGAAGTGAAGAATACCAACTGTTGGACTTAGGCATTTCGCTTTGTCGTATATTGCCTATATGTACGGAGATATGGTGCATATTTTTGCTGATGGCTCTGTCACGCAGACCTCCTCAGCAGCAGCTTTCACTGTACCTCACGTGGAAATCACGAAACGCTTCAAAATAGCACATCGAACATCGTCCACTGCCGCTGAGCTGACCGGTGTCCGACAAGCTGCCCGCTACGTTTTACAGCAAAGTCCAGCGAAATGGACATTATTTTGCGACTCCAAGCCAGTACTTCACATAATCAGCAATTACATGAAGCAAGGAACCGCCTACAGTCCTATAGTGCACGACATAATGAACATGCTTACTGAGGCGTCTCAATTCGGACATTCCGTTGCATTACAATGGATTACCAGTCACTGGCACAACTGGGAATGAACAAGCTGACGCCGAAACCCATTCTCGTCTGCCCATTTTGAGATCTTGTTTAGACCTAGCTGCACCTGCCGCTCACACGTTGAAAGGTTGCGCGATTTAAAACCGACTTGCACCTTGTCGACATATGCGCAATAAAACATGTTTCGTGGGATGCAAAGACGCAAGGTATTCATTTTGATGATAAAAAGTGTACAACTAAGTACACCACCCAGGGGCACTCCTGTTCCCTGGACCAATGTTCGAGACAAAACACTGCCTACTCGAACACGGAATATCCGGTTGGACAAGTAACTTTCAATTACGGCAAACATTCTACCACGCACACCAAGGTGGGACAAGTCTCTTAAAATTCCAAAGCGCCATGTTGTGTCGTAAGGCATTTCCATATCGAGGAACACAGAATGAAAGTATTGATTATGCACGAAAGCGTCTCGGATCTGTGCCTCGATTCATACCAGGTGGTCAGTGGTGGATCTATCTACACGAAAACCGCACTGGAATTGATCAAGCAGATTGTTTGTTTAAAGGAAATGTATAAGTCGGCGGTTAATCATCTTTTCGAAAAGTTGACATAGGCAGCTCGTTAGTGCGATGGGTCTGTAACTCGCAGCGAAGGATGGATCCTTGCCTTGTTTCAAAATGGGGATGACAATAGCTTCTTTCCAAGAAGTAGGGATCGCGCCGGAAAACCAGATAACATTATACAGGGAAAGTAAGGTTTTTTGCGTTTCGAGAGGTAGGTTTTTCAACATTGCATATACTACACGGTCAGAACCTGGGGCAAATTTATTACAGCAGTTTAGGGATGCCTGTAGCTCAGGTAGACAAAAAGGTTCATT
The DNA here is from genome assembly GCA_030522465.1 of Rhipicephalus appendiculatus. Classification (NCBI taxonomy): domain Eukaryota; kingdom Metazoa; phylum Arthropoda; class Arachnida; order Ixodida; family Ixodidae; genus Rhipicephalus; species Rhipicephalus appendiculatus. The sequence goes on from JALIZH010002123.1 coordinate 11,512, forward strand.
GTATGCCTCGTATTGTGTACATTTCCGCTCTAGTTTCTGTTTTTGTATTGTTGTTTTGTAGCGTTGGAAGGCCTCGGAGTAGTGCGTGGAGCTGGACACTTGTTCGAAGTGCGCGCCCAGGGAGTTCGCCTGGTCTTCCAAGCTGTCGCCTTGTGTGTTTACTAGAGGGAGTGAATATGTTAGGCTTCCTATTACCCTACTGACCCTGTTCCAGACTTTACCCTCGTGTGTATATGAAGTGATGCCTGATAGAAACTTCTGCCAACTTTCCCGTCTCGCTTATCGGCGCCTCCTCCTGCCTTGCGACTCTATGTTCTTAAAGTTTATAAGGTTCTCCGCTGTCGGAGAGTCCCGAAGCAACCTCCATGCTTTGTTTTGCTTCTTTCGTGCGGTTCGACAGTCACTATTTCACCATGGCACCCGTCGTTTGCCAGACAGTCCACTTGTTTTTGGAATACATTTACTAGCAGCATCAATCCACAAAGCTGTAAAGTAGTCTACAGCAGCTTCAATGCTTAAGCTACACATGTCAGTCCAACTTAAGATTGAAAGTTTTCGAAACTGTTCCCAATGGGCTGTGTCAGTCTGCCATTTGGGAACGTGTGGCGGACATTGATGTGATATTGGTGCGCTTAGAACTATTGGGAAGTGGTCACTTCCACAGGGATTCCCAATAACTTCCCAGTTAAGGAGTGGCAGAAGGGACGGAGATGCAATGCTAAGATCTATGGATGAGAATGTTCTATTTGCGAGGTTGTAATATGTTGGGACTTTCTGATTCAATACACATGCGCCTGAAGAGAAAAGAAATTGTTCAATTAGATGGTCTCGCGCGTCGCAACGAGAATCACCCCAGAGACTGCTATGTCCTTTGAAATCCCCAAGGGCTAAGTAAGGTTCTGGCAGCTGGTCTATTTGAGACTGGAATTCATATTTTTGTAGATTGTGGTGTGGGGGGTATGTAGACAGAGCAGATTGTGACGAGTTTATTGAAGAGGAGGGCTCGAACAGCCACTGCCTCAAGGGATGTTTGAAGTGGTTGGTGTGAACATGGAATTCCTTGATTAACTATAACTGCTACGCCACCAGATGACGCTGCTGCATCATCGCGGTCCTTTCGGAATATAACATATTGGCGTAAGAAGTTTGTGTGTTTTGATTTTAAGTGTGTCTCTTGTACACACAGCACTTTTGGATGGCGTTCGTGGAGGAGTTCTTGTATGTCGTCGAGGTTTCGAAGAAGGCCTCGGATGTTCCACTGTAATATTGGTGTCTGCATTTTAAGTAAGAAAAGCTGCTGTGTGTACAATAAAAGAGTGAGGTGTGTTCAAGTGAACTACTTTCTTTCAGGTGGCAGGACGGTCGTCCGGCCCCGTTATTGGCTTTTCGTCTTTTTGGCGCGGTCCAGAGAACTGCGCCGGTGTTTCGGCACCATGGGTACCTATATGTCCATTGCCTCCTGGGAGGCATGGATGACCGCACGTGCGGGCGGAGGCTCGAGTTTCGGGCCTCGCCTGGTGAGACGAGGCCTTGAGACTCGACGACCCTGGAGTGGCGGGTCCCTGTTCAAGAGTTGGCGGAGTAGTCTGAACTACTGCAGCCCTTGGGGCAGGGGCCACAGCCGACGGCTCGCTCTGTGCAGGCCGAAGGAGTGGCGGAGGCCGATGCGATGTTGCCCCGCGGCGCGCCGCATCAGCATAAGGTGTGGTGTGGAAAGGTGAACACCTTTTACGGGCTTAACGGAAAGAAATGTTCTCCTTGTACTTTAGTGTGATGATATCCTTTTCTTTTTGCCAGTTTGGACATGAACATGAATATGCAGGATGATTGCCGTTGCAATTGACACAGTGCGGTGTGCTAGCACAGTTGTCGGATGGGTGGCCTTGTACACCACATTTAGCGCAAGTTTGATGACCACAGCTGCTCAGTGATCCGTGGCCAAATTTTTGGCATTGAAAGCAACGTCTGGGATTTGAAATGTATGGCCTGACAGTTAGTTTAATGTAACCTCTTTCAATTCCTTGGGGAAGAACACTGGATGCAAATGTGAGAATGAGATGTTTCGTTGGGATTTCCTTTCCTTCTGTTCTAATAATGATTCGCTTTATATATGTCACGTTTTGCTTTTCCATCCCTACAGCAGCTCAGCTTCAGATAGGTCAATGAGGTCTACTTCCGACTCAACTCCGCGTGAACTCTTCATGGATGTATGGGGTGACACTGAAATTGCTACGCTTCCAAGTGATACAAGACTGTCAAGTTTCTGATACTGTTGCTTCGATGGGAGTTTAAGAAGAAGGTCGCCACTCGCCATTTTGGTCACTTTGTAGCCCGGTTCTTGTGTCTGTAAATTGATATTGTCAGTACGGTATTCAGCACGTAGGTTAGCTGCTTTTTGTGCGAAGGCACATGTTGTGATACGTTGTTTATCTGTTTCATTACATATGTTACTATATGTGTGGTGCTCGGTTCAAAATTATTGCATTTCTGTGCGTCATTAATAAGTAGAACCTATAGGCAAACTGGCACCTTGAATATGTTATTGACTCCTCTATTTCAATCTACCGTTACAAAATACCTCGCAAGCTCTAGTGACTGCATTAGGCTAGCTTACACCAGTCTGCAAAATTGTGGTACTTTTTGTTTATTAAAAGTACTTGTAACGTTCCTTTCTTAAAGTTGCAAATATTTCTTTCAGTAATATAATAACATCATAGACCTTACGTCGTTAAAGCACGATATGTTTATGAGGGTTTGGGGAAGTGGAGGGCTCCGGGAATTTCGACCATCTGGTGTTCTTTCACGTGCATGGACATCGCACAGTACACAGGCCTCTACCATTTAGCCTCCTCGTAAATGCGACCTCCGTGTCTGAGCTCGAGCCTCCGACCTTAACCAGAGTACCTTAACCATTGATCTAGCACGGCAGACAATATTTCTTTCAAATTAGTTTTGTTGAATATTTTGACATTATTGAAAACGGTTCCCGTGTTAGTCGAAACATATTCGAATAGTACTTGAGTCGTATTCGATTTGGTTTCATCGCTACGCGATTCGTATTCCATTTGGTTCAGAAATTCATTACTGGCGCACACCTAATATTTACCGCATTCCGACTAGCCGAAACCACTATCTGCGGTACTGATATAACAGCATTCATTCTGAAGTGGGTCTTACTATTTTTTTTTCGATAATTACATGCGGGAAAACGCCCTGCTATAGATACACATCTAGTTATTTTATCATTCAGAAGAAGAAATCCTCACCTTATCATCCCCGACACGAACAAGATATCCATCCAAATAAGCGATTGGAGCTAGTTCTATGTCGGCTCGCATCTCAGACCAGCTACAAACGAATTCCAGTTCAACGGTCAATTCTCCCGCAGCAAGCAGGAAACCAGATGGAATAGGAGCAGATCAGTGTACATTCATCTTAATGGGTGTGTTAGCCCCTGAACTAACAGGGTCATTTCCATTTTTACAGGTGGCAGTTTTCCAACCTAATAGAATAATCGTCGAACACAGCGCCGCACAACAGTTGCGTGGCAGTTTGCCTAACGCATTATATAACACCCATACACGAACTGTCTTGAGTGATACTGCGACATGTGGAGAAATTAACCACGGACTCGACGTACCCACTCGTTTTTGAAGATTTGCTCCTTCCCGGTAGCATCATGTGGAGCCTTAAATTACCACTTCGCCTTCGTAGTAAAATGAGGCGACTACTGTCAACTTCGCTTTTGCGCACTCGCCCGTTGCCAGCGCCGCGACGCGGCAGGCCGCATGTGCAGTACCGTCATTTCATGCTGACAATCTTTGGAAATTGTTTTGACTGGGAAAAGGAGTTGTCCGATATGCATTTCATAAAAAATTGGGGGGACCTTTAATCTTCTCCTTTAAGAGGTGAACGCGATAGCGCCATCCTGTCCCGAGTTCCTACTTCAACCACTTCGTGCATATTTGCTATGCACCCACTACGCGGTGGAAAGGGAATACGCGTAGTAAGGTGTGTGCCGTTTGTAATGTGGCCGGCTTTAAACTACGGAATCGATATGATAGTCACATATTCTGACGCCCGATGGCAATCTACGCTTGTACCACGCAATATTCCTGGGATACTACATGGAATATTGCGACGCCTATATAAAGGACGCTTGTGTTTCAGAAGCTTGAAAGTTGTTTTCACTGCATTTCCAAGCAGAGGAAGTTATTTGCACTGTATTTCTAAGAAGAGGCGTGGCTGTGTGGTAGAACCCCTGCTTCCCACGCAGACGGCGCGTGTTCTATCCTCACTCGGACCCGGAAATTTTTAATATTATTTTTTTTTGCATCTTTCTTGATTTTTCGGTCACGGACAAGATGATGATGACACCGACGCCAGAATTTCTGCGAAACGAGCTCTTAAACGCTCTTAAAAGCTAGTCACGTCCATATTATACGTGATTTGGCGGGAACATGACACTCGAGTAGTGTTACGGGATTTTACGTCACGTTAGTAGGGTTCCTGTGATTCTGCCTGGAACATTTCACGTCACTAGTGTCACGTAAGCCTTATGAGTGGTGTTATGTGATTTGGCGGGAACATATCACGCGAGTAGTGGTACGGGATTTTAGGACACATGACTAATCTTCCGTGGTATGGGCGGCAACATGTCGCGTGACTAGTAATACGCAAGTTTTCGTCTTGTGAGTAGTGTTACGTGATTGGGCGGGAACATGTCCCGTGAGTAGTGGCACGCGATTTTACGCCACGTTATTAGTGTCACGTGATATCGGCGGGAATATGTAACGCGAACACTTTGTGCGATTTTTGTCGCGTTACTTGAGTGACGTGATTTCGGCGGGCACATGTCATGCGACCAGTGTAACGTGATGATGGCGCGAACATATCACATGACAACTGTTTAGTGATTTTAACGGGAACATATCTCTTGACTACAGTATGCAAGGCTATGACGAAGACGAGGGGCCGCCCTCTCTAGTCATCTAAAGGAGGGGTGCCTGTTATGCCTCAGACGTTCACTCAAGCGGTCTTTTGACGGCATTCTTGAATGCGCAGGGTTGTGGGTACGCATGATATTGGACGACGATGACGAGCAAGGACACCTAATGTTGCATTTGAACAATCGTTTACTTCCCACCTTTACACAGGAAACCAGAAATCAACGCAGGCCTTTTTAAGAAGCGTGCCATCGCTTCTTTTTAACTTTTGAATTTACTTTTGGGCTCCTTTTTTGGACTCGACAATTGCAGAGGGAGGAGCGCTGCTATACTTCGGCCCCCCTCAATGGAGAACGCTGCGCACGCCCTTGCATTCGGATGCCAAATAAGTGGGACAGCTTGTCCAGATTTCATAGTACTAGCGAACACGCACAATGACTACACAGAAAACACAGGACAACCTAGGTTATCCTGTTACTTTCTCTTCAGTCTTATTGCGCGTTCGCTAGAATAATGGAAGCATTCCGATGTCAATCCGGCGCGTTATCTCTAGACATGAGATGTCGTGAATGGTCAGCAGCATATTTGTGCAGATCTTATGCAAAATCAGGAGCACAGACAGGCTTTATGCAGAAATAAGTACTCGCAAAAAAAACAGGTTTTCACAGAAAAAAAACGCCATGCGTTCCATAGAACGTCGTCGGCTGGGAATTCGCACACACAATTTTAGAATTTAGCAGAGCGACGAATTCGGCTAGTTGGTGGTGGTTCATCATTTCGTATTGCGCTGTCGATTACGTCACGAGGACGCTACAAGGACTACACGAGAGTTGATGCGCAAACACACAAATGGTTTATTAACATCTTGCGAAGTGTCAAATATAGGTTAACAATCAGATATGATGGATGGGGTAAAGGGCGATACATAACAAAAACGACTAAAAGAGAACAAAGATAATGCACGTATATGACATAACCTATCGTAAGCACAGATACATTTTCCGGAGATCAGCGTACGTCATTTTGTAGAAATTTTATTTTTGCCTGCGTTATATGTAAGGAAGGTGGGCTGATGCATTTCGCTGTAGCAGCTAGGATGAAAAGGGCTTCTTTGATCTCACTGGTGTCTTTGTCACCACCACGTGCTAGCAACGTGGTGTCGCGGAACTTCAGCGTGCGGGAACATCGTTTGCAATGTGCCGCGAGGTGACGAGTTCCCTGTTTTGCTGGCAAGCGTGTGTGTTGCAGGAGAGGTTCATAAGCGCCTTAAGCTTCTTAGGCGCTGAAAACAATACACTCGCTCCATATCTTTGCCTTAATTCTTCAGACGGTGCGATAAGGCGTGCCAGTACTGAATTACTCCTGCTTTGCTGAAGTCAACTTTTCGCCTTTGTTAGATGTGAAGCATCTTATGGCGAAGCTTAATCCGGTGGTGGTGGTGTTGTGCCGCGTGACCACCCTTACTGCGCATGCGCAAACCCTTTCAAAAAAAATAAAAATAAAAACCTCCTCTCCCCCTCTCTATCCTCTAGGCATCCCTCCCAGCGGCAACCACATCCTCACTGCGCATGCGCCTCCCCTCCTCTCTCCTACGCTCCCCCCCTCTCTTCTCTAGCGATCCCTGCCCGCGGCGTTCACACTCCCACTGCGCATGCGCGTCCCCCCCCTCTCTCTCCTCTCCTACGATCCCCCCCTCTCTCGCCTCGCGACGCGGAGGCAGGCAGTGTCTGCTAGCGAGTTTCTTGGTTGAAAACAGCGACTGCTCGCACTGCACCGCCGTTCACTGGCCACCCCGTATATATGACACTGGAGCTTGACCTGCAAGGTGGTGCCGGTGGGAGATTTCTCCTGTGCGTTGTTGAACAATAAAAAATCGCAGCGTGCGCGTTAACTAAAAGCGGACTGCGGGTCTCTGTGTCCAGTCGGTGTCTTCTGCCTCTCATTCCCTATTAGCAGCGATTGGCATGTTCCAGTAGGAAACACCGCTCCATCACTGCGTGCTTTGCGCCTCCCCAGTTTCCTCTCCTGCGCAATGCTGCGATGAGCGCCAGCGTCAACGCCGCCGCCAGTGTAAGCGTTAGCGCCCGCTCCTTCACATGTACACATCGTTCCCTTCAGCGGGAGATGGTGTAATTTTTTTCTATGATGGTGCGCGGGTTTTTGGTCGGTTAGAAAAGCTCTACGCTGATTGCGAGCAGCCTGCTTCGGTGATAGCCATGGTCTTTTAATCTTTTAAACTGATTCTTGAGGCTATGCCCTAGAACATGGTGGGAGGATTTTTTAGCGCCTGCCGAATGCATGACAAGGCTATGTTTTTTTTTTCATGATTTTCGAATGGTTTGACTGGAAGCTTGGATTTCTTTCTTTCATCTGGTATTAAATGTCTGCACGTGTGCTGTGTTTCGAGCCTTATATGGTGATTTCGTGGTCTTTTCAGTCGGCGCCATTTTGCCCAGCAGTCCAGCCAGGATGGCAGTCGATAATCCATTTGAAAGCACGTAAGTCAGAATAGGGGTTCTTTGTCTTGCTTCAGCGATGGCGTGAACGAAGTAGTGGGTTCGTTGAAGAGATGAAGCGTTTTCAGCGCCTCAGAAGCTTAAGGGGCTCTGCGAAGCAGTGAATGATAGCCGATCAAAGAAAAAGTGCGCAAAAAAGGACCGAGACACCTTCGTGCAATGTGCAAATAAGGCTGTATATAGTGTTCCCTTAACCTGTGGTAAAAAATATATAGGTCAGACAGGAGCTGTATTAATGAACGTCTCCTGGTACATAAATACGCTTGCCAGCAATTACAAGGGGCTGGTCACCTCGCGGCACATTGCAAACTATGTTCCTGCACGCCGAAGTTCCGCGACACCACGTTGCTAGCACGTGGTGGTGACAAAGACACCAGTGAGATCAAAAAAGCCCTTTTCATCCTAGCTGCAAAAGAGGAATGCAACAGCACACCCTCGTTACATTTAACGCAGGCACAAAAAGAAATTACACCATATTCCCAAAGGGTACCCTGACGGATGCGAAGCAGCAGCGTTGCGCATGGGAGCGGTGGAGAGGGTGAAGCGAGAGAGAGGTGACACGTACAGACATGTTTCAACGCGTAGCTTAGGCGCGTGTCAGGTGGCAGCTGCGGGCGTGGCGGCGAGAGCACGGCAGGCGAGGGAGAGAGTGACGTCAGCGCGCACTGCGAGGGGAGCGTGACGTCAACGCGCAGCTGCGGCGTGAGCTACTTGGCACCGCTCCAACACCTGCGGCGAGGGGACCGCCTTGCGGCGCGTTTGTCCGTACGCACGGACGGAGGGACAGCGTTACACAGCCTAGTCAAAGAGCTGCTTCGCATCTAATAAAATTTCCAGAAAGTGACGTACGCTGATCTGCCGAAAATTCATCTGTGCTTACGATGGCATATGTCATATTATTCGCCATGTCCTGCCTTTCACCCCACCTATCATATTGTCACGTGGTCTTGACGTCGACGAAGGCAACAATCGGCGTGTCAAGGAAGAAACTCTTTATTTGGCCGACCTTATGGCCGTGAAACTGAAAGTCAGAATACAGCAATGCACACTGGCACTGATAACGGCGAACAGAGCGTCGGCCGTCGATCAACTGATCATCGTTAGGACGCGCCGGCATTTATGGATCACGCGTCGAACATTCTAGCCTTACCTCTGGTCGGCGCGCAAGGTCTGGAATAATCTTCAGTGTTCCCGTCTTGCGCGCAGTCTTAACAAAATGATCAACTACAATTGTGAACCTTCTCGAACACTGCAGGCGCGGTTTGCTCACCGTCTTTGTGAGCGCAAACCGAATGCAGTAAAAGTGAAATTATAAACGCGCGTGACAATGTCCCCCTATGAAAAAGCATCGTCCCGGTGCTTTAAACAGAACACGCGGGGGTAAATGCATGCAACAATAAATAACAACCATAAGGCGAGAAAGTGCAATAATCACTAGGCACAAACAACAAAGTGCAACAATAAATAAAAAAAAACAGTCCTCAGATCCACTAACGCGCGTAAAACGGCTTGAGGCGCACGAGATGAACGACTTCAGGCCACGAGCGGCGCCGCTGAGAGCTCGTAATTCCGTCGGGAACGACCTCGTAGTCCAGAGCGCCTACACGTCCAAGCACCTGGCAAGGTCCGAAGTATCGCCGAAGAAGCTTTTCAAAAAGTCCACGTCGGCGTATGGGTGTCCAGACCCACACACGGTCGCCAGGCTGGTATTCCACAAAGCGTCGTCGAAGGTTGTTGCGACGGCTGTCGGTCTTCTGCTGGCACTGGATACGCAGACGAGCGAGTTGCCGAGCTTCTTCGGCGCGCTGCAGGTAGGCGGTGACGTCGACGTTTTCTTTCTCGGTGACGTTTGGTAACATCGCGTCGAGCGTCGTTGTCGGGCTGCGTCCGAAGACCACCTTGTATGGCGTCATCTGTGTCGTTTCTCGCACGGCCGTGTTGTACGCGAAGGTCATATACGGAAGGATGGCAAGCCACGTCTTGTGCTCGACGTCGACGTACATGGCCAGCATGTCGGCGATGGTCTTGTTGAGACACTCGGTGAGGCCATTGGTCTGTGGGTGGTAGGCCGTGGTCCGCCGGTGGCTTGTCTGCCTGTATCTCAAGATGGCCTGAGGTAGCCCCGCAGTAAAGGGCGTACCTCTGTCGGTGATGATAACCTCTGGGGCGCCATGACGCAGGAGGCTACCTCGGGAGGGCTTCCTTTGGGCAGGGTCTTTGTTTCGGCGGAGCGGGTGAGGTCGGTAGCCACGACGATCCACTTGTTTCCGACAGTCGACGTTTGGAATGGGCCCAGTCAGTCCATACCGATTTGCTGGAAAGGGCGGCTAGGTGGTTCAATGGGTTGGAGAAGTCCCGCTGGCCTAGTCGGCGGCGTCTTGCATCGCTGACAGTCCCGGCATCTCGCGAGCATGCGGGAAAAACCCAGGCGACCAGCTGTCGGGTCATCATTTAGGGCCTGCAGAATTTCTGGTCGCAGGGTCGGTGGTACAACGATAAGGTAGTTGGCCCAGGCCGGAGAGAAGTTCTTCTTTACGAGGACACCGTTTTTAGATGCGAAGCATCTCTTTGACTCACGTGTGTAACGCCGTACGTTACGTGCGTTCGTACGAATGCGCCGCAACGCGTTCCCCGCGCCGTAGGTGTTGGAGCGTTGCCAAGTAGGTCACGCCACAGCTGCACGTTGACGTCACGCTCCCCTCTCACGCTTCCCTTACAGGTGCGCGCTGACGTCACTCTCTCCCTCACCCGCAGCATGCTCGCGGCAGCGCCCGCAGCTGCCGGCTGCTCCGCCCACTCGCAACACCTCTGAACGTGTCACTTCTCTCTCGCTTCACCCTCTCCACCGCCCGCAACGCTCGACCGCACGTCGAGTGGAAACACTCTTTCGGCTCGTTTATCTGCGATGACGCCCGTTTCAACCGGGTCAACGCCGTGCGCACCGCTGCTGCTTCGCATCCCATCAGGGTTCCCTTCGGGGAGATCTTTTCAAGAAAAATGACGTCGATCGTCGCCTGAATACTTTTGGAACAACGGTGGTCCTGCCCTTCAGGTATTCCACTAGGCCCCTCAGTTCACGGTCGGCTCGCTGTCGTTCGGCGAAGTTGTCGGCACTTATGGCTCCCAAGAAGCTGTCATCATCCAGGTCGTCGGGCGGTGGTGGGTCGACGGGGGCACGAGACAGTTAGTTGGCGTCGGAGTGTTTTCTTCCGGACTTGTAAACGACGGTAATGTCGAACTCTTGAAGTCTTAGACTCCACCGTGTGAGGCGTCCTGGAGGATCCTTCAAGTTAGCTAGCCAACACAAGGCGTGGTGGTCGCTCACAACTTTGAAAGGCCTGCCGTCGAGGTAGGGATGGAACATGGATGTAGCCCAGAAGATGGCAAGATACTCCGTTTCTGTTGTTGAATAGTTGACTTTCGCGTTGGATAGCGACCGGCTAGCATAACTGATTGACCCTTTCCAGCCCGTCAGACCACTGCACAAGCACGGCGCCGAGTCCAACATTGCTTGCGTCGGTGTGTACTTCTGTTTCGGCGTATTCGTCGAAATGCGCAAATATTGGTGGCGTCTGTACGCGTCGTTCAAGTTCTTGAAATGCTTCGACTTGCGCAGTTTCCCACTCTAATTTCACGTCGGGTTTTGTGAGGAGAGGAAAATTCCTTGGCGAAGCGTGTGTAATAGGCGAATAAGCCGAGAAATCGGGGCACGGCCTTTTTATCAGTTGGCGGCGGGAAGGCGGCGATAGCAGCTGTTTTGCGCGGGTCGGGGCGAATTCCAGACTTGCTCATAAGGTGGCCCAAGAACAACAGCTCCTCGTACGCGATGCGGCACTTTTCTGGCTTCAGGGTTAGTCCGGAATTCTTGATTGCTTGAAGTACCGCTTCAAGGCGCCGGAGGTGTTCGTCGAAGTTTGAGGCAAACACAACGACGTCGTCCAAGTACACAGGCACTGATAGCGGCGAACAGAGCGTCGACCGTCGATCAAGTGATCATCGTTGGAACGTGCAGACTTTTATAGATCACGCGTCGAACATTCTAGCTTTATCTCTGGTCGTCGCGCAAGCTCTGGAATAATCTTGAGTGTTCGCGTCTTGCGCGCAATTTTAACAGAATGATCTTAACAAATCTTAACAAACTCCGGCTGCAAGGTTTGCAACCCTTGCCTGACAGTACAAGAGCAACGACGACGAAGCGAGCCGCCACAATAACAACAGCCTGCGCAGCCTACATACTTCCTGCTTCAGCAGCCCAGGGAGCCGCCAAAATTACGGTGGTCATCATGCGAGGAGCTGGAAGAAAATGACCGGGTTGCCGTCTTCAACCATTGCAGCAATGAAGACAAGCTGAGACACGTGTACTTCACCTCAGAAGACGCCGCTAGAACGTGGTTCGAGAACCAAGAGTCGATCCTATCATTATGGGACGTTTTCCGAACCGGTTGCTGGCTATTTTCACTAGCGTCGTCCGAAAAGGGAGGGCCGAAACTCTGCTTGAAATCCAGTATAAAACAGCGCTAAAAGACGGGACGAAGAAAGGACACAAACTGCTTGAAACCCGCGTCCAGCTCCCCAACGGAAGCATCATGCTCTTCACGGAAGAAATGACTAGATTCTTCCGCCACGCAGACCCCGAAATGCCTGAAGACAAGAAAGTTCGCCTCGTTATGGGAGGAGTTAAATAGGAGCTTTTTGCGGGACAGTTGCGGAACCCACCAAACAGCGTCCAAAAATTTGTATCGGAAGGGACGACTATCGAGAAGACCCTGCACATGTGCAACCGGCAGTACAATGCCATTCGACGCCACTGTTTACCGATACCCAAAGGCTCTACTCCAGCGACCTGTGCGAAACGATCAGCGCGATCGTGCAGGAAGAGCTGCGAAAATTCCTGCCTCCATCGCAGCCTCAAATGCGATTCCATTGCTGACATCGTATGCCACGAGATCCAGCAATCCCTGCGCGTTCCTCAGCAAACAGAGCCGCAGCCGCAGGCAATGAGCTACGCTGCTGCTGTCCGCCGTCCCGTTACCCTTCTCCCCGCACTCGTCAAAACGCCACTCCACCGGAGTTCCCTCACCAGACACCACCGCTGCCACCATCGAAGTCATACCGCTCGCAAACCGGCCAGCGCTACGCGCCCAGGAAAACCGACGTTTGGCGCACCCCTGACAACCACCCGCTCTGCTAGCACTGGGGGGAAACCGGCCACACCTACCGCCGCTGCCAGTACTGACAGATGGGACTACGTGGTTTCGCCGTCAACGCGCCGCGTCCGCAGCCAGGTGAACGACCTCGCGACATCGAAAACTACATCACCGGAGCTCAGTCACAACAACGACGACCATAGCACTCACCGTCGCCCGGCCGCTACATCTCACCGCACGGCCGGCCGTAGCTCGGGGCCAGTCGCCTAGATCGTATCCAGAAAACTAAGGGCAGCAACCGATAGAGGTACGGTTGCTGTACGACGAACTACCAAAGATCATCCACTGCCGACGAAGCCGCTGCGACGAAACCTTCAGAACACAACGCAAACCAGACCGAGTCCTGATGACGAAACCTCACGGACCGAAGACCGACAAGAACCTGCTTCTGCACCGTCAGATTCGTGTCGCCAGATGCATCGCTGAGCAGCATGGTGGCAAAGCTAAAGCATTCCTCACAAACGTCAGCCACGAGCACAGGCACCACAACATTGGTATGACGGTCGCCTACATGGATGATATTGTGGACGCCAGCAACACCTTCGCCCTCATCAAAGCGACCAAACCTGCTTCGATAAAGCGAGGTCCCCAACCAGATTTCGAAGTCAATCCGAGCCTTCCGAAGCAAAGGAAGACCAGTTCGAAGCTCTGCTCCTGCGATTCAAGGATTGCTTCTCGTCGTCCTCAAGAATCAGACAAACCCCAGTCGCAAAACATCGCATCATAACTGAGGGAAATGCGAGACCACTCTGCTAGAGCCCCTACCGAGTTTCAACGCGAGAACGCGAGGCTGTGAAGCAACAAATCGATAAAATGCTACGCGACGACATCATCAAGCGTTCCAAGAGTCCTTTGGCGTCACCGGTTCTGTTAGTGAAGAAGAAGGACGGAACCCTACGTCTCTAATTCTATTATCGCCGCCTGAACAAAGTCACGAAGAAGGACGTGTACCCCCTTTCACGGATATACGACGCCCTGGATCGACTCGACAGCGCGAAGTACTTTTCGTCGATGGACCGCCGGCCTTGAGGTCCATCGAAGAAAAGTACTTCGCGCTGTCGAGTCGATCCAGGGCGTCGTCTATCCGTCGTCTATCCGGCAAATCGAGGTCGACAAAAGAGACCGAGAGGACTGCCTTTATCACAGCAGACAGGCCGTCTGCTGTGATAAAGGCAGTCCTCTCGGTCTCTTTTCAAGGTTCAGTTCAAGGTCATGCCCTTCGGTCTTTGCTTGGCACCTGCGACGTTCCATCGCGTTATGGACACTGTGCTGGCAGGCTTGAAGTGGCAGACTTGAATTGTGTACTTGGACGACGTCGTTGTGTTTTCTTCGAACTTCGACGAACATCTCCGGCGCCTTGAAGCTGTACTTCATGCAATCAAGTTCTCCGGACTCACCCTGAAGCCAGAAAAGTGCAGCTTCGCGTACGAGGAGCTCTTGTTCTTGGGCCACCTTATCAGCAAGTCCGGAATTCGCCCCGACCCGCGAAAAACAGCTGCTATCGCTGCCCTCCGGCCGCGCACCGACAAGAATGCCACACGCCAATTTCTCGGCTTGTGCACCTATTATAGAAGCTTCGTCAAGAAATTGTCACGCATCGCCGAGCCCCTAACTCAGTTCACGAAGAACGACGTCCAATTCCACTGGGGAGCCGCGCAAGTCAAAGCATTTCAAGAATTTAGACGACGCCTGCAGATGCCTCCAATACTTGCGCATTTCGACGAAGACGCCGACACGGAAAACCACACCGACGCAAGCAGCGTAGGACTCGGCGCCGTTCTTGTCCAGAGAATTGATGGAGTGTAAATGTTTATCAGTTATGATAGCCGGTCGCTATCTAAGGTAGGAGCTAACTATTCCACAACAGAAAAGGAGTACCTTTGGCATCATCTGGGCAACGTCAAAGTTTCACCCTAACCTCTACGGCAGGCCCTTCAAAGTTGTGAGCGACCACCACGTCTTATGTTGGCTAGCTAACATGAAGGACCCTTGAGGCCTTCTCGCCAGATGGAGTCTGAGACTTCAAGAATTCGACGTTACCGTCGTTTACAAGTCCCCACGAAGGCACTCTGATGCCGACTGGTTGTCTCATGCCCCGTCGACCCACCGCCACGGGATGACCAAGAGGACCGCTACTTCTTGGGAACCATAAGCGCCGACGACTTCGCTGAACGACAGCGAGCCGACCCGGAACTCAGGGGTCTAACTCGATACCTTGTGGGCAAGACCGCCGTTGTTCCGAAGGCTTTCATGCGAGGACTGGCATCGTTTTTCTTGCGAGACGGCGTCCTCATGATTTCTCACCACTTCGAGCCCAGTACCTCCTCATTGTGCCGTCAGCATTGCGACAGGAAATTTTTCAGGCCCCACACGACGACACCATGGCTGGACACCTCGGTCTTTTCCTTACGCTCGCAAGAATACAGGAAAATCACTACTGGCCACGCCTTGCCGGCAACGTCGCTCACCACGTAAAGATATGCCGAGACTGTCAGCGACGCCAGATACCGCAGACAAGGCCAGCGGGCTTTTTTCAACCAATCGAACCACCTCGGCGATCGTTCCAGCAAATCGGGATGGACCTACCGGGGCAGTTCCCAACATCGACTTACGAGAAACAAATGGATCGTCGTAGCTACCGACTACCTCACCCGCTACGCCGAAACAAAGGCCCTGCCAAAAGGCAGTGCCGCTGAGGTAGCCAAGTTCTCGGTTGAGAACATCGTCCTTTGTCATAACGCCCCAGAGGTTCTCATCACCGACAGAGGTACGGCATTTACTGCTGATTTAACTCCGGCGATCCTGTGATATAACCAGACAAGCCACCGCCGCACCACCGCCAACCACCCACAGACCAATGGCCTCATCGAGCGTCTTAATAAGACCATAGCCGACATGATGGCCATGTACGTCGACGTCCAACACAAGACGTGGGACGCCATCATTCCGTACATGATCTTCGCGTACAACACCGCCGTCCAAGGAACGACGCAGATGACGCCATACATGTTGGTTTACGGAAGGAACCCGGCCACAACGCTCGACGCCATGTTGCCCAACGTCATGGACGAAGAAAACCTCGAGGTGACTGTCTATCTTCAGCGCGCCGAAGAAGCCCAACAACTCGCACGCCTACGCATCAAGAATCAGCAGACGACAAACAGCTGCCGTTACAACCTTCGACGACGCTTCGTGAAATACCAGCCCGGTGATTGGGTTTATGTGTGGACGCCGGTACGCCGACGTGGACATAGTGAAAAACTTCTTTGGCTATACTTCGGTCCATGCAAAGTGCTTCGACTTCTTGGCGCTCTTGACTACGAGGTTGTGCCAGCCGAGCACGACCTGAAGTCGTCCATTTCGTGCGCCTCAAACCGTTTTACTCGCATTAATAAACCTGAGGACTGCACTTATTGCTTTACTATTGTATTTTATTTCTTGTACTTTCTTCTAGTACTTCCTTGCTTTGTTGTTGTGTAATGTAGAATGAATTTCCTTTTCCCGGTGTAATGTTTTGAGCATCGGCGCGATGCTTTTCCAGAGGGGGGGCATTGCCACGCGCGTTTCTTGTATCAGTTTTACTGCGATCGGTTTGCACTCACAAAAGACTGTCAGCAATGCTCGGCGCAGACCACGCCTCAGTGTTCGAGAATCTTCGCGATTATAGTTGATCGTTTTGTTAAGATTGCGCGCAGGACGCGAACCTCCAAGCTTATTCTAGAGCTTTCACGACCACCAGTGATAAGGCTGGAAAGTTTAACGCGTGCTGCCTAAAAAACGGCACGTCCCAACGATGACCAGTTTATCGATGGCCGACGCTCTGTTCGCCGCTATGAGTGCACAGCGTACATTGCTTGCTGCAGTTTGAGTTTGTTTCGCGGCGACAAGTTCGGCCAAATATAGAGTTCCTTCGCTGACACGCCGACTGTTGCCTTCGTGAATGTTACGACCACGTGACAATATCATCGGGGAGATCATTCCACTGAGCTATGACACTTCTTAGTGCAGGTGCGTTAAAGGCTTGGGTGCGACTGAAAAGACGAGCACCGAAAAGGCGAGCAAAATTATGAAGCCTGCGAGATATGCGATGAGGCTTTGATAGTGGCAAGGTATTTACGTGCCCGCTGTAGATTACTTTATGGAATAAACATAGGATGGCTACCTTCCTGCGTAATTCCAGGGATGGTAGTGATAATGAAGCCATCATGTTAGCCACACTGAAGTAGCGATTGTAGTCATGAGCGATGAAACGTGCGGCGCGGTTTCGCACAGATTCTAATAAGTCGATGAGATGTGCTTGATGAGGTGACCAGATGGACGATGCATATTCGAGTTGTGGACGAACAAATGTCTGATATGCTAGTTTGCGTGTTATGTATGGCGCCACGTCAAGATTACGTTTCAGGTATCCGCGTGTGCGCCAAGCTGTGGCTGTAATTTTTTCAATGTGTGTTGACCAGGAAAACTTAGAAGTGAAGTTAATGCCAAACTATTTGTAGTGGTTCGTTGCTGATATATGTTTTTTGTTAAGAGTATATGTGTAAGTCGAGTTTAACTGCTTTCGGCTGAATATCATTACTTTGCATTTACCAGTTTGTGATTGTGTCAAGATCCTGCTGTAGTACCAGATTATCTGCGGGAGTTATAGTCTTACGGTATAATATGCAATTGTCGGTGAACAAACGGATGTTTGATGTGATATGAGATGGAAGATCGTTAATGTAGATGTGAAATAATAAGGGAACTAGGACGCTGTCCTGAGGAACCCCAGCAGTAACGTCAGATAATAGAGATGATGTGTTATTGACCCATGTAAACTTCTTGCGTGAGGATAGAAAATTTCGGCGCCATGATACAGTTAGATAATCCAGATTAAGTGAAAGCAGTTTAGTAATTAAACGACAATGTGCGACAAGATGAAATGCTTTAGAAAAATGAACATATATGCAGTCTCTGCGTGTGTTACCATTCATATTATAAAATAGATTTTGGGTGAATTCTAGTAGCTGGGTTTCACAGGACAAACCCTTTCCGAAGCCATGCTGTTGAGAATAAAAGTAATGGTTATTTTCTAAATGTTGGGCAATATTACATGCAAGTATGTGTTCAAGTATTTCGCAAGGAACGCTAGTGAGGGATATGGGGCGATAGTTATTTAGGTACCTTTTATTTCCAGATTTGAAGATGGGTATTACCTAGCCAATGTTCCAATCATGTGGAAGTGTGCCACTAGATAACTATTTATTAAATATATGGTAAAGGATTCAACTGCAATGAGTTTCTGTTGAGAATCTTAGTGTTGATAACATCAATACCAGAGAATGTGGCTACTTTAGGATTTTTAATTAAAACGCGATACCTTCGACAAATAATTCAATGTGGGTCATATACCTATAAGTGACGTCAGTAACACTAGGAATATCTTAGCAGTCTTGTTTTGTGAATACGGATGTAAAATATTGGTTTAAGACTTCGGCACATTCTACTTCTTCAATCATATTAACGTTTCCATCTTGTAGTGCTACCTTAGACGGAGAGGTGGTCGGGTAAATAGCATGCGATAATTTTTTGCGAATGTTAGTCATAAGGGACTCTAGGTCATGCGAGAAAAAAACATGTTCTTTGCTTTACGAACGGCGCGACAATATGCTGTTTCACACGATTTTCATTTTGACCGAGATGCAGGAGTGTTTAGTCGCTTAGCTGTTTTGAACCGGCGGTTCTTTTTATTTTGTAAAGATCGCAGTGATTTGTGATACCGTGGCTTTGATACGTTAAATCTGAATGATAGTAGTGGTATGTGAGCATGCATTAGTGCCATTAACTTGTGCCTGAAAGTTGTCCAGTTTTCGTCAAGCGTACGAGAGGTAAAAGTAGGCTGGTATCTATCACAGAACGTCTGGCGACCAGAGTTAATGGAAGCAAAATCGGCTTTCTTATAATTGAAGATGCGCTGAGGAGTAACGGCTCGTGAATAAGATGGATGATAACAGTTAGGTTCAACATTTTATGATTATTTAAACCATCAATGAGACTAACGGCATTAGTAGCCTGGGGATAAGACACGAGAATAAGATCGAGGGCGTTAGTTCGTCGGGTAGCTTGGTCCACTAACTGTACTAAGGAAAGATCGAGGGTGAGTTTAATGAATTCATTCGAGCAGCGAAAATTTGAAGTTAAAGAGGGCCAGTTAATACCAGGGTAGAATAAATCACCAGCTAATATGATTTAGGATATTTCTCTGAAATAACATCGAGATTAGCGCGAAAATCAAAAATGAAAGAAGAACTGTGTGGTGGTCTGTAACAGAAGCCACTTAATGCATTAGTAAATGATGACGTGATGCAGTCCCATAGAAGTCTGTTATTTGAATGTTATCGTACACGTAATGCTGTTCGTTTCAGTTCTGTTACGGTGTTGCCACAATATCAATGTTTCCCAATTTGTGGAGAGGTGCAACAGTTCATGAATGAACTGCGCACCAATAATTTCCGGAGTGCAGCGGTTGCGTTGTTGGCGTAGGGTAAGGTGGGGCAAAATGAGACAAAAATTTGAAAATAGTGAATATTTATTTTTATTTCACTCTTCACCCTTAAACGTCCGCGCAGAAACTTTCCTTTGGGTACAAGGTATGTGCTACATAAATATGACCATGTTGCCACTGTCAGAAAGTTTATTTTAAAAAAGAAATAAAAATGCACCAGATGTCTCATTTTGCCCCAACCTGCGGGGCAAAACCAGACAGTCAGAAAAAAATGTAAACCTGCAGTTTTTGGAGGAGAAGTACTTGAAATTAAACTCCGTGGGCCCTCACGCAGCCTTTATGACCCCACTCTTGCACTCCACGTATTGAATCCAAACAGAATCCGGTGCTGTTTTGCTCCGAAAATTCCTTGCAGATCACACACCACCAGTCTTTCTTTGTGCTATTGTTGTATTTTGTGGAAAGCTTGCACTTCATTGGATTATTCAACGATTGGACGCTAGATATGTTCTGACGCATATTCTTCGCCTCCTTTTGCCGTTTTGGTGCAGAACTGCACGTGCGTTTCGTGGCTTTCAGCTTCGTCAGCCGGGCTTCGTGAGGCGATGAATTTAAAACTGCTAGATTCGAATTTTCCAGCGCTTCTTTTTTTAATTTGGTATTGGAGGAAAAATCGATGCCCAGACATGCTTGTGAACGGCTTGACTTGGAGATTCTTCCAATTTTGCGTTCGCCTCTTGAGAGCATCCTTGGGAACGCGGAAAAACCTCGATGCAGCGCGAATGGAGTGAGTGTCCTGAACAGCAATCAGTGCTTTTTCACGTCGTTTTCCTACCAGCAAGCTCTATATGATATTCTCTTGTGCGTCCGAACCCTCCTAAACAATAAAATATAATATATAATGAGTGTAAGTAAATGGTTCACTTAATAAGACACTCTCTAAGGCAATTCAATGCCTTTTTGTCGCGTTTTGCCCCCCCTCACATGCCCAAATTCAAAAAAATTTCCGCTTTGGCCCCGCGCACCAAATGAACTAAAATTTTGGTGGTATGTAGCTAGTAGTATAAAGTAACAATATAAATACTTACGTTGTTGTACTGGCGCCAGAGTAGCTTCATGCACGGGATCCGAAAATTTGGCCGAGAAGAATTTCGCCCTCCCCTTTTGACGGGTCACGAACACACTGACACCAGCCGCGTAATTTTTCCCACGCGAACGCTGTGAGCAATCATCAACTTTTACACATAAAAAAGGTGGACAACTACCAGCACCTCTCGATGAAATATAGAAACAAAGAAAAGTGCTTTCTGTATTAGCTTACAGAGGTCGGCAAAGTCAAAATGTCGCGTTTTGCCCCGTGTCTCATTTTGCCCCGCCTTACCCTAATTATGGCAAACAATATCGAAGGGGGGTTTCCCGTAGGCGGGAAGATGACACTGTGTCATTGCGAAGCCGCGACGTCACTACCCCACCCATTCGTCAGACTCTTGCAATGCACAGTCTGCGCTCGGCGAGTTGGTGGCGCCATCTCTCGCGCGGCAGGCGCGTTATTACCGTGTTTGCGAAACATTTTCGCGATTTCGGGTTAAATTTTGCAATTACTTCTTCGCTAATAGTGTTGATTAAAATTTAGGCATTGTTCGTTTACTTAACCTGGTTGCATTGCTAGCCTTGTTTTAGGCCTGGAGTGATCATTTGATCTTGAGCGTGACCACGCCACGTGAGAGTTATGAACGGACTGCAAGCTAGGCATTAATAGGGCGGCGAACTTAAAAGACCAAGATACTTGAATGATGCATAAATGTGAGCCCTAAAGCGACCACGCTTTCAGGCCTGCTTTGCATACCTTCCCACACCTGCAACAGTTCAAAACTGCCGCTCACGATCTTCACCCCGTAGTGAAAAGCGTACAAGCAACGCTGTACGTGGCTAAAAGACTAAAAAAATCTGAAATTAAGGGTTTGAGATCGCAGCTCATATTATCTGAGCCGGTCAGTGTGGATCACTCTTTTTAGACAGGGTGTCAGACAGCTCGTTATCTTTGCATGGGGAGGCAGCAGACCAAAAAGCTTTGCATGCAAACCTAATGCATTGTGTCTACGTGGTACCTCGCTATAGTCAACGCCCAGACAGACAGACAGACAGACAGACAGACAGACAGACAGACAGATAGACAGACAGACAGACAGACAGACAGACAGACAGACAGACAGATAGATAGATAGATAGATAGATAGATAGATAGATAGATAGATAGATAGATAGATAGATAGATAGATAGATAGATAGATAGACGGTACGTTTCACTCCTCAAGAGATGCTTGTCCCTAATATACGCTAATGAATAAGTGTACTAATAGCCGGAAGAGGTGCCGCGACACCTCATCCGTTGCAGCACTCGGCTGCTCGCCTGACAGATGCCCGTTTAGAACCTCGTCCGCGGCAGCCGGATTTCAATGTAAGGCAAATGCTAGTGTATTGTGCCATCTTGAATGCCGTGCACGGGAAGAAACCGTAGTAGGTCGAATTTGAAGGGAGCCCTCTACTAGGGTGCCTGTCAAAGCTTGAGTAGCCTGCATAGGAAGAACGTAAGCGGAAATAAGAAATGCGATATATTTAACAAAGATGGTTTGTTATATGTTCTACTATTTCAGATTGCTTCGAGCTTTTTGAAAGACGCTCGCTCTTTCGTACTCCTGATAAAATCCACACCAAAACACTGTTGTACCAGGATATACCAGAGTGCAAAAAATATCAAACAACGCCGTTGATGCAGCCGCAACCAATGCCACATCTATTTAATTCATTGAAATTTTCAAAGCAGAATATCTCCGAAACTTTGCTTTTAGATACCGCAAGAGCTGTACAAAAAACATTTGGAGAAGAATACTGCATTTGGAACTGGTATGCACTGGGGTTAATCAATAATACTAATCCATAAACTATGCCCGTTAGAAAAATGATTGAATTTGTGCTAATTGGCAATACTCTCTTCCCGTAGTAAGCATTCAATAAAATTATGAAAACCTAATCTGTGGCTTTTTTTCCATTTGCCTATAAATTAAGGGCACTCTGAGTTGGGAAAGTAGTTGAATAAATAATTTTGCATATGATACGTCTTTAAAATGTTGGCCTTAAACTGATGAAGTAAGCATTCCACTGCACAAATAATGGCCTCCTGATCCTTCATTTCCGTCTTGGCCACGAAATTCTTTTTCTTCTGCGAATTCATTGTGTTATGAATTTAAATTGATGCAGCAAGAAAAAACCTTCAAGCTACAGCTTAAGTAATGGTAGCAGGAAAACATACGTTTCGATGGCTAGCACGCAAAAGAACACAAATAGCAGTAATGGAGGCAAGATGGCAATTTGTATTGTATAAATTACATTAAAGGGACTGTCTACCGCTCGGAAACATTTTTCTGATTGTGGCGAAAATGAGAAGATCGTTCATCACATCGGCTGCAATGAGCATGCTTTTTGTGCCACAAAAAAAGAATTATAATTTTAATTTGACGTCGAAAGTCGACAAAGAATGACCGCTAGCGTCACCAAACAGCGATGTGGTTCAATCTATTGGTCGGACAAGAAATCCTCGCAGGTAGACTCATTTTGCTTAAAAACAAACACGTGTAACTTGAAATTGTATTTTACGCACTTGAGGCAGCTTTAGGTTGCGCCAAAGAGTAATTATTGCTTTTTTCCTCACGCGTTCGGTAGAGGCGCTCGGTGGCGCTGCCGGCGGCGCGTTCGCCTGCCTGTATACCTGCCTGCCTACGGCGGCGAAACGCGAGCACTGCGTCCGGCACCGCTCATAAGAAAAAAAATTGTATTCGGCAAATAGCAGCGTGACTGACTTCAGGGAATTTTCGAACCATGCCCGTGAGTCCAACGTAATCTAGTAACGTAGCACGAGTCCTCATCAGTAAAGTGCACACCATTCACCAAGGTGCTACATTGAAGAAGATTTTGCCATCACGTTCCGCTTCACCAGGGCGTCCATGCTGGCTCTCATATCGCATATACAACACAGAACACCTAAATTTAACTGAAAGACAGCAGGAACCTTCTGTTGTTTTGTGAAGCACTCCATATGTTCATTTTAGTAGCGCGGTTGGCATGAGTGGAACCCCTACAGTTCGTTTCACAACCCCGACGTACCAGTGTTGCTGGAACAGACCAACTTTTCCGCTCGGCCGCGGTGGTTTGTCAGGCAGACTGAACAAAGCTGGAGAAACCGTGGTAATAATACTTTATCTGACAATATGCGTGCTTAAACGACCACTGCGGTATTTGTTTTATTATTAAACAAAAATTGATGAAGTCTGCAAAAAGAGCGCGCGGTTTCAGTTTACGAGTTTCACCGGCACTACAGTCGTCATCGCCTCCACCAACCAGTGTTGTGGGCATTCATTCCCACCAATGGAAGAGGACCGAATGCAGATCGCAAAATTCTGTTTTAAAAATTTCTACTCACTTTCCAGAGAAACCGCTGCAAGGTTCAGGCACTTCAGACGGTACGCTTTTTATTGCGATACAAAACATAAAATTGATGAACGACGGTAGACAGTCCCTTTAAGCATCATACAAATCTGCTTCACATTTTTTTTTCAGTGTGATGGTTATTTCTTGTCGTCAATAGACATTTTTATTGCGATAGACATTATATGGACACTCTGGGCTGATTTTCACCGTCACCGTCTGTCGACGCCGTCATGTTGAGGACATGTAATGTATGTCTGTATATAAAAGGTATAAAGAAAAATAAATCAGTAGAAATAATTCTAAAGCACCTGACCGGGGATTCGAACCTGCGACCCCTGGCTCAGCAGCCTTCTGTGCTAGCCAACACAGCCACACGCCATGCTCGTGCCAGCGATATAACGGCGAGCTATTCATATGCAACCATTTGCTGCTCGCGGTAGGCAGATCTCGGAACAGCTTGAGCGTGTTTTCTATCACGCGACGCTTTTAAAGATTCTTTCAGATTGAAAACTGCCCTTCAGATACGCACGAAAAAGTGGCTCCCTTCTGTACCACTCATGATGTAGAAGAAAAAACAAGAACACCGGGCACACTTGGCGTCAGACGCCACCGCGTGACAGGAGACGCAGAGGGGTCATTTCCACGTGCCGCAGTTTAAAATAAAAAGTATCAAACAACGTTGAAAAGTCATATAATCATATAATAAATCCAGGGCCAATCCCCCCTGAGTGGGTATGAGCTTTGTCAGAGCCAACAACAACAACAGCGTCGGCTTCTGCATTGTGGACACTCGCAGCACGTTGCCCAAATACAAACAAGTAACAACTGCAACAGTTGTGAGTTCACGCTTGTCCTGTGTGTACCTATGGGTCCTTTTCGAGCGTCCTTCTTTGTGCTGCGGCGGCGCGTTGCAAGTATCGAGCTGCTGGTCGTTCTCCGCGTGACAAACTAATTTCTTGCTATCGCAGTCATTGCTTCGCCGTAGTGGCAAAACTATGACTTTTTTTACAGTGGCAGCCTGATGTCACATATTCGTCTGCTTTTTTAAGACCGAAGATCTTTGTTCTGGCTGTTATTTTTGTCGGAGAATACTGTGACAACTAACGGGTATGTGCCGCAGAAATAGGCCGAATCCCACTACTCACCACTGGTTCAATAAGACAGAGAGAGAGAGATAGCTATAAAAAGAGAGAGCAAGAATCAGACAGAGAATGCGAGATCAAGAAAAAAAGCAGACAGAACGAAAGGGAAGAGGGAAATATAAAGATACACTTAGAACTAAAAAGAAATAGCCCGCAAGAAATAGGCAGAAGCTGACACAAAACAGAGATACAGCAAAGAAAAACAGAAGGAAATAGAAGAAAAAAATAAAACGAAATATAATGAGAAACAAAGAAGACCACCCAGCCATGCTTTTCCGTCACCTTTGTCACGAAAAGTACGAAGCTGCCATACCAGGGAACGGCGGCAGCGTAAAGAGCCCGAAGCTATGGAAGCCCTACGCCAAGGCTAGAGATTATCGAGATACAAGAGTATCGTGATAGTATCTCGGAGATAATATTGGGTATCTGTATTTCTGTTTCGAAATATAGTTGAAATATGCATTTGTATCTCAGCAGTCAAATACTTTTACGGTGTATTGATTATATTGGGATATGCTGGGCGACGACATCGCGCTACTTTTTGCTTCGGAAATGCTAACACGTGTTTCCAAAAGGGAAGGGGAGATTTATTTTTCTGCTAACAAAGCAAATCTAGACGACACAAGCATAGTGTTGAACCCCCCCCCCCCCCCGCCCACCCAGAGAATAGATCACGTGGCTTAAAATCGCGGAGGCAGCATGTCAACCTTGTCGACAAAGCCACTATCTTTCGAGCTGGTGCAGCACCCCTCATTTGATTTGGGGCGGGCGAGGGGGAAGCCATTTAGTGAGTTAGCGAGAGATGTATAGAAGCGGAATCAACGCTTTGTAGCAGACAGACTGAGAAGCTGTTGTTACCTGTGTGTATTTAACGGAACAATCTTTTCAGCAAAGCAGTTCTTGTTTATCAAATACATGTATACATCCTCTCAATTCACTGGTGTCCGTTAGTGATTCGATTGATATAGTTTAATGACAAGTTTCATTGTACTGTCGCAATGTTCCAAATAATATGCTGCACTTAATCAATGTGTTTTCACAATGTATGCATCCCACATATAAAACGTTTGCATTATATCTATCTGTGTTCCTGTATCTGCAATCTGCTATACCTTTTTTGATATTTTCGCAAACATATCTGCCAAATATCCAGTTCGGTGAAATGCAAATGTATCTGAGTATCTTTATTTTCGACTTGAAGCGTATGTTTGCAATATCTGTGTTCCGGAACACTTTTCTAACTATCTCAGACCAGCGCAGTCCTACACCAATGATGACGTGTCCGTCGATCTATGAGAGGTGCGAACACTGGGTTAGGAAAGTTTGGACATCCGTGTCGCGACTTACATAGCTAAAGCGTAGCAACAACCTGTAAGGAACCTGATTTGACTGCAGAATCGACCAGTTTCGCTGTGCCAAACATTGTGCATTGTCAAACTTCGTAATTTTAACAGCGCAGCTGTTCTTGGTCGAGTATCTATGTCCATATTGGCGGTAAGAATTGTGCGCATCATAAAAAGGTATACGCCGCACACATTGGGTAAATCTAACTACTCACTACTGGTCCACGAAAAGTGAAGGCAACAGTTAGCCCCAAAAAATGGCATGCGCTTTACTTTTACTATTGTATCACCCGCGTCACGTCATACATTGTAGTTTTATCGGGCACGTGTACTGATACAATCGGCGCGGATTTACTGATACAATCGACGCTGTACACGTCGTCCCTATGCCCATCACGATAGTCGTACACGGTGTCAGAAGCGGCCCGTCGACGCCGCAGGAAATCGTTCCCGCCTCCAGTACGTCATGGATCGCCTGAAGACTCCGGAGCCATTGCGGCTGACTGGTAACGTCTCGGAAAACTGGAAGCGGTTTAAGCAGAAGTTTGAGTTATTTCTGCAGGCTACGGCGGCAGCGGACCAGCCGAAAACGGAAGCATCGAAGGCAGCGCTACTGCTGAGAATTGCCGGTGGCGACGGGTTGGACGTCTTCAACAATTTCCAGTTCGGGTCGAACGAGGACAAGAACGACTACAGCACCGTGGTGAGAAAATTTGATGCCTATTGCGCCGAAGTTCGCAATGAAGTGCGCGGGAGATGTGTGTTCCGTACAAGAAAGCAAGCTGACTGGGAACCATTTGAAAAAATTCATTCGTGACTTGAAAAAGCAAGCAGCACAGTGTAACTTTGGCACGTTGCAAGAATTAATGATTAGAGACCAAATCTTATTTGGCACGCACAATCCTAGACTACGCGAGAAAACGCTGCGGGACAACCAGTTGACATTGCAAACATCAGAGGAAATGGCTGAGCAGCGGAGACGGTAGTACAGCGAAGTATGGCGTAAAGGCGAAGACAGTGTAGATGCGGTCTCAAGGCGCACGTCCCCCCTCAAGTGAAGGAAAACAAACGAAAGAACGACGTTGTCGTAGGTGCAACCTCTCGCACAAACCCAAACAATGCCCAGCCTTTGGAAAGAAATCTACTATCGGTCAAAGAAGTTTGCGGACCACGCGAGCGCGTGCCAAACTGCCTCTCCACGCCACCTAGTGGTGCGCCATCTACCGTCGACCACAGTGCTAGGCCGGAAACTGGTCTTCTTGTTATTCACTGGCCTTACAATTTTCTACTGCCGCGTAACGCATAGTCAGTTCGCAGCTTTTCGCGCGAAGCGCTTATCTGCCGTATGACCGTGACACTTCTATTTTGATAGCAGGATCAAAGCTACCACGGCGGGCCTCGAACGGCGTTCCGTTGGCTAATTATCATTTTGTGATAAAGATAGCGGCTGATAACAGTTATGCTCATAGAATGCCCTCTAGACAGAAGCACGAAGACGCAGTTGCCAAAAAGCGCGCCGCGTTAGAAAGTGAAAGGTGAAAATGATTTGTACCCTGTCAGATAACAGACATGCCACAGATGAAGGGAGGGATGCGTCTTTGGCGCTGCAGTGCTGTTGATCGCCGCTGACGTAGCGGAAGTGTCGCGAAGAGGCTTTTGGCCACGCGCTCGCGTGGTCCGTAAACTTCTTTGGCCGATAGTAGGTTGCGTTACAAGCCGAACCATTTTGCAAGTTGCTGTGCGTCGGCTGTAGTAAGCGAAGTTAGCAAACGGCAAGCGGAGGACTTCGACATCCTCGAGATCACAACAGCAAGACGCGAGAGTGACTGGCTGGTTAAGGCCCACGTTAGCAACTGCGAGATGAGGTTTAAAGTTGGCACCGGTTCACAAGTAAACTTGTTACCCATGTCAATTTACCGGAAACTGCGCGGAGCAGAAGAGCTGAAACCGACGAACTCGGTCTTGCGGGCTTATAACGGCGGCACCATATCGTGTTTTGGAACGTGTACGCAGACAGTATGGCTTGGGAATACTACGGCTACGATCACTTTCTTCGTAGTCAAAAATGGTCGGCACGCTATTCTCGGACTTGCGGCAAGCGAGGCTCTGAGACTAGTCAAGCGTAGCATGTGCGTCGTAGACAAGGCTGCAAACGACGAACTTCTGAAAAGATTCAGACGTGTTTTCGAAGGTCTCGGTTGTTTGCAGCAGGCGTACAGCATGGTCCTGAAACCGGGGGGCCGTGCCAGTCGTGCAACCAGCTCGTCGAGTCCCGGTGGCGCTGGAAGAGCCTCTAAAGAAGGAACTTGAACGAATGGTACGTGTCGGCATAATTGTTAAAGTGAGTGAACCAACCGACTGGGTCAGCCCTTTAGTCCTGGCAAAGAACAAACACGGTTCGCTAAGGGTGTGCATGGACCACTGAGCTGTTAATAAGTACACAAAGCGGCAGCATTTCCCGCTTCCTTGGCGCGAGGATTTAGAGGCACATCTAACCAATGCTGAGTACTTCAGCTGCCTAGACGCGAACTCGCGTTATCATCAGATACCGCTTGACGAGCGAACGTCCAAGATTTGCACTTCACCGTTCGGGAGGTACCGCTTCTTCCGTTTGCCTTTCGGCATTTCTTCCGCACCGGAGGTCTTTCAGCAGAGCATGAGCGAAGTACTTGACGGCCTACCGGGTGTACTAGTGTACACCCGTCGGCAAAATAAGTCGGGACGTGCGAGCGACGACCGCAAACAGATAAAACTGCATCGCCGCGCCATCTGACGTGGAAAGTGCGATTACGCGTCCTTTCAATCTCGCAGCCATATCTTTTTATTCGCTTGCAGCGGACCAGTGATTACATGTAGCGTTTTGCGCTAGGCGTCGCTTTTTTTCTTCAATTGGTGACGCGCTCAATTCGGCGGGGACACGGTGGCGGTGAAGTGTACGCGGCTCGCTATGTCCCTATTGAAGAGATAGCATATCTTGTCTCAGTAGCAAACCGGTGCCACACACATCATTACTTCTCTTATCTGCACGTTCATTTTAGTTGAATCGTACCATGTGATACTTAAACACGAAAGAGGACACCGAAAACAAAAAGGGCATTGAGCCGGAACGCTGCTTCAGTTTATTAGCATAATATAACAAGAGACAGGCAGATGACCTTGCACATGTAACAATATAGGCGAATGGACTAGAAAAAAAAAGAAAAAAAATGCTGGCTGTAATCGACGAGGTCATGGGTTGGCCTTGAAAGAACAAAAAAGGAAAGCAACTGAGGGCTAGCGAAAAATAGCAACGGCGAAACTTATCACCTCTGCCCCCCCTCACCACCTTTATAGCAAAAATTTAGTAGTGCGTGAAGTGGCCGTTCAGAGAAATAATTTCAGACATCCTTCTCGGCATAGATCTGTGTAGCGAAGCAACATAATAAGCGAGGCGACATAAATTGAGTTGTCATTAAAAACAGTGAAACAGTTGCATCACGTGGTCACACTCTGACACTGATCGGCAAGTTTTCGGACAAGATACCAAACGATCAGTGGCGTAGCCAGGGGGTGGCACACCAGGCACGTGCCCCCCCCCCCCCCCGAAATTTTTTTTCGCCATGGCATACATAGCGAAAAAAGGCCATTTCAAGGAGGTGCCCTCCCCGAAATCAAGGAGGTGCCCCCCGAAAAAATTTTCTGGCTACGCCCCTGCAAACGATGCACATCTTGGGAACTATTTGCTGTGATCACGCTTCTTGAGAGCTTGCGATATCCTCTATAGAGAGCATGTAAATCACAACGCGTTCCGCGTGGCTGCAGAAAGTTACAAAAACACGTGGCAGCAGTGATGAACTCAAAAAAGTTCAGTGACAGCTCAAAAGAACTAAGCGTGTTCATCAATGAGTAGAAGTTCCCCGCTTCTCTGTACTCTAAGTGTGGGAATCTTCGAACCACGATAAAACGAGAAGGACGCTTGAGCTTAGCCTCCAAGAGTAGAACACGATAACCTGATCGGGCCTAGTAGGCATCGCCTTCTTCATAATTAGCGTCAACGTGCCGTGCTGAAAAGAAAGCCTGTGCGCGTAACATTGAACACATTTTTGCCACGCAGAACGCGCTGATTTTTCGTGCACTATATCAACGACGCTTACGTAGACACCAACACTGGAATTTATGCGAAAGGAGCTTTTAGCAGCAGCGCGATAAACGAAAAGTTCGGCTGCTTTGCGTTGTCTGTGAAGCGAGCCGTGTACAATTCACCGCCACCATGCCCCCCGTCAAACTGAGCGCGCCACGGATTGAAGAAAGAAAGCGAAGCGTAGCGCGAAACGCTACATGTAATCACCTGGTCCGCTGCAAGCGAGTAAAAAGATATGGCTGCGAAATGGAAAGGACGCGCATGCGCACTCTCCACGTCCGATGGCTAGGTGATGCAGTTTAATCTGATAGCGGTCGTCGCTCGCACGTCCCGACTTATTTTGCCGACGGGTGTACATCGACGACATCTTAGTATGGGGTTCTAGCAACCAAGAACACGCTGAGCGGTTAATAGCTGTGCTGAAAGCTGCCGAGAAAGTAGGCTTGACTTTCAACACGCAAAAATGCAGGTTTGGGGTGAACGAAGTGAAGTTACTCGGTTATGTCATAGGCCGAACGGGCATATCGCCTGACCCAAAGTCAATCAAAAGCTTGGCGAAAATGCCGACACCAACGACTAAGAACGACGTCCAGCGCATGCTGGGGGTGCTTAACTACATCGGAAAATTCGTGCCGCGACTGTCTGAACGAACGACGCTTCTACGCGAGATTATCAAGTCTCGTTCCGAGTTCCAATTAACAGCGAGCCATGCGCAAGAGTGGAAAATCTTAACGCAAGTTTTGACTACCACCCCCCTGCTCGCAATATTTGACCCGCAGACGGAAACCAAGATAAGTTGCGACGCGTCGAGGGACGGTGTCGGCGCAGCGTTATGGGCACCGTGCATACGTTAGGAGCCGCCACAGTCGCACGCGGCCTCCAGCGCCAAATCGGCCATGGCAGCAGATTTGGTGTGATACAGGAGCAGACGACGCAAGCGGCGGCAAGCCACTGCGCCGTGCTTTGGTGTTTCGCTTGAGGCGCTTTCGTTCCCGTTTGCTTTCAAAAGACGTTAAACTGTTAGCAGCAGTGTTATCGCGTGTGCTCTTTTTCGCCAAATTTCGTGCACCCTCAGGCGAACACGGACACATCAAATTCTTGACGAAAACGAGAACGGAGGCGACGAGCCCGTTGAGCGAAATAGCACGCGAGTAGCGCGGGCCGCTTCGCTCACTAAACGATGAAAGCTTATCACCCTCGGGCTCACGCGGCAGCAAACTCGGCGGCAGCTTGAAACAGACGACATCAGAGGTTGTACTGATCGCGTTGATAACGCGGACGGACCGTCGCTCTGACCACTGGCCAAGCGCGAAAGGCACGAAAAGCGTTGGCATCGGAAAAGGCGTCGGTCGCGATTGCTCCCCTGTGCAAGCGGCCGAGAACAACCTTCCAAATCTGCGCTTGTTGCCGCTAGAGGCGCCTTCATGAATTACGTCTGCACGGAGCCTATTGCAGAGCTATGACTACGAATGGCGGCCTGTGGCATACGCATCTCGGGCTTTAACCAAATCGGAAAAAAACTATGCCCAAAACGAAAAAGAAGCCCTGGGGATATGTTTTGGCTGTGAAAGGTTTCACGAGTTCGTGTACGGAAGAAGGGTGCGAATCGAAACGGACCACAAGCCGCTGGTTGCCATCGCACGAAAAGAAATAACCGGCATGCTGCCGTGGGCCCGAAGGTTCTTTTTGCGATTACTGAAGTATGACTTTGTGTTACAGTACATTCCCGGAAAGCGGCTGGTTCTCGCCGACATGTTGTCGCGGTCGACAGCGGATCCTGCCGGAGACAACGCTGGCCCAGAAAATGACGTCGACATTCATGCGGTACAGTTCTTGGGCTACATGGTAACGCAGGAAACGCAGGGGCTGCTACAGCAGGAGACATCCCCAGACGGCTACCTACAGTCGGTCATGACAAGCTTGGCAAGCGGGCAACCGGTAACAGGTGAACTCAAGCCATATTCGAAAGAACTGTCTGTCGTTAATGGAGTATCTTGAAGGGTCCTAAACTTTTAATACCGAGGAGTATGCGACAGAGCATGCTGAAGAGAGTTCCTGCTGGTCACCTTGGGCTGCAGAAGTGTAAAGAGACGGCTCGAACGCTTATATTTTGGCCCGGTTTGAACGGCGACATCACGCGCTAGTAGCAAGCTGCGCAACGTGCAGAAAGTACGCGTACCGGCAGCCACAGGATCCGCTACTAATGCGAGAAGTACCGAAATGTGCCTGATATAGGGTCGGAGTTGATATATTTTGTTATGCTGGAACGTCGTATGTGGTTGCCTACGACGCCTTTTCAAATTTTCCTGATGTTCAAAAGCTGGAAGACACGAGCTCGGCAACCACAATCTTAGCTCTTAGTGCCATGTTCGCCAGGTACGGTGGACGAGCAGAAGTCTGTACGGATAATGGACCCCAGGTTTCGAGCCATGAATTTGTAACATCGAACCCCCGTTATCCGCAGTGGAAAGGCTTGGCGGAAAAGGGTGTGCAGATGGTAAAGCGGATCCTAAAAAAAATTGACGGCAGATCCACGAGGTGAATGATGATGAGATTGGGCGAAGCTCCTGGAAGTAATCATCGGTTAAACCGTGAAATTTCTTCCGTTAATTCGCCCGATAAAAATGACGCGAAACGATTGATTAAATGTTTTATCAAACTTTTATTGCTGGTTTCCGTTGTCCTTTCATTATGACCGCTTTGTGGTCGGTGAAATGTAAGCTAAGTGGTTCTTGCATACGAGCACACACCGACGGCAACGAGCATCGTCAACTACAAACCTGTATCGCGATATGGTTTTGATTATAAAACCATTGCTTTAGAAAACACCTGGCGTCTTTCGTTAAGCAGCTGGCGTCTTTTCGTTTTGCTTTAGAAACATCTGGCGTCTTTTCGTTTTGCTTTTAGAAAACATCTGGCGTCTTTCGTTGGTTTATTTCATCAATCAACGGCGTTTTGAACAAAATTTTTATTTAATCACGCACAGGAGAAATCTCACCAGGCACTACCTTGGAGGTAAACAATGGCTGCTACTGGGAATGAGAGACAGCAGAAGTCGGCTTTTAACCCTTCTACTTCTACTAACGTTTCCTACTGGAACATGCCAATGGCTACTAATGGGGAATGAAAGACAGAAGAATTCGGCTTTTAGTTAACGCGCACGCTGCGAATTTTTTATTGTTCAACAACGCACAGGAGAAATCTCCCACCGGCACCACCTTGGAGGTCAAAGCGTAAGACTAGTTACGCACTACGACGAGGGACGAACGGGTGCCGCTTTAAGGAGCTTCGCCCCTAAAAAGACCCTACAGGCGGGGGGGACCTCTGGCTGGGCTTTCTAGCCTATCGATCAGCACCTCTAGAAGACGGGCATTCTCCGGGTGAACTTCTGCAAAGAAGGCGACTTCGTTTTAACATTCCTTAATTTCGCAGGGTGTCCCGGTTGAATGTGACAACGCACCGCCAAGATAAAGCTGGAAAGCCTTTGGGTGTACTACGCAGGGGCACAACGGTCCGGCTCCAGGATGCTGCGGGTTGGTCACAAAAAGCGAAGGTGGTCGCTGAAGCTGCTCCACGATCCTACCTGGTAAAGACACGAGATCATCGCATGCTCCGGCGAAACCGCCGACATCTCCTCGGGACGAAGGAAGGGTGTAGCAGTGACAGTGATGACTACGAGTGTCAAACCAGTGTCAACTCCCGTTCACCGTGTCCTACCGCACCATCAGAACCAACCGCGCAACCAGTGGAAGCGACATTTCCAGAAACACCCGAGGGATCAATGCTACCAGCCAGTGGCTGCGATTCTTCGACAGGCATCCCACCGCTGCCAGCTCCGAGATGGTCCACGCGTACCAGCCGGCCCCCCTCAGAGACTGCGCTATGACGAATACTTTAATCAAGTGCCATAAGCTGTGGCAAATGTTTGTTATTAAGTGTTTATTTTGTTTGTTCCACGAGACAGGATGTATCGGGCACGCGTACTGATACAATTGGTGCGGAGCCCAGCATCCGCGCCGATTCGGTGCGCTTGCTCGTGCCTTAATAAGCTGTGGCTCAATAAACGTCGTCATTATTATTGCACTGACCATGATGCTGTCAGCGTCGTACCTGTGCCCGTTGCGATAATCGTACAGTAGTTATAAAAGGTGGTGGCTCTAATAGCAACTCAATGCTTAATACAGAGAGTTTATTAAAAAAGTCACAGTTTCACCGCAAGGGTGAAGCAATGAATGCGATAGCAAAAAATTGTAATGTTATACGAAGTGAGGCTGGCAGCTAACTCTTTTTGGATCCGATCTCACGCAACTCTAGAAAACGCTTGTTTAAGAGAATTCTTTTCGCGTTGAGAGCGCAGCACGTAGAAGGGTACACCGGCCCCCCGCTGTCGGCCGCCGAGAAGGGGAGATAACGCGCGCGCCCGCGCTCGTAAAATCGAAGGTCGCCCCCCCGCTGCCGGCCGCTGAGAAGGGGATATAACGCGTGCGCCCGCGCTCGTAAAATCGAAGGTCGCTCGAGGGACCCCCCCCCCCCCCCTCGCGTCTTTTCACGCTCACGAACGACGGGCGGGGCCGGTTATATATATACATATACGGCAAATGACGGCGGCGGACACCGGCGGCGGCCAACGGCGACGCCGACGGCGAAAACCAGCCGAAAGTGTCCATATAATCGCTATCGCAATAAAAACGGTCATACAGCACATCGGATCATCTCCATGTAAGAGTTTTTTTTGTAAACCTGTGTATGAGATAGGTATGGTTTGGTCAAGACGCAATGAAACTATACTACCGCGCTAATCTTGACGCAACATATATCAAAGACTTGCACGAATTGGAATTACGTTAGCTTGACTGTGGCAAAATCTCCAGCTTCGCTGTTTCATCGGTGTCCGCGAAGTTGAGTTTGTTCAATTTAGCAAGGGTAGATTGTTGGCCTTGTTGGTGTAACATGATCATAAAGTTAAGCGCGGCACTGAATTGACGAGGACGGGACAGGGAGAACACGGAAAAGCGCTAACTTTCAACAATGATTCATTGGAAGCCAGATCACTGGATATGCGCATGAAAAATGGCGGACATTCACGGATGCGCAAATGTGGTGGCATCAACAAATGGAAATTGTTTTCTAGATAATGATAACGACGTTGCGCTGACACATTGCTGGCGTAGCTTATGTATTGTAGCTTATTCTACGATCAACCGCGTAGTTTCATCTTTCTGCGTGCGTATAACTGAGCACTTACCAAAAACAGGCGAACGCCCACACGTGCGGCAATGCGCGGTTAACAAACCGTCTCCCCCCTTCTTTACATTGTTTTTGTGCTCTCTAAGTCTGTCGTTGAGGCACCGCCCCGTGTGCCCCACGCAGGACATCACACACGAGAGGGGGAGCTGGTACACGACACCTTCCTCGCATTGAACGTGGCGTGTTCCGTGATTTTCATCACAATCGCGTGCTTTGAGAGCAGTTGGGTTGCTCAGCCTGCACAATTTTCCCAGCCATTAAAACGACGCTAATATTTGCTGGAGCGCCCACATTTTTACGTTGTGAGAAGTCTTGTGTAGGTAGGGCATGGTTGCAAACTTTTTCCGGGTATGTATTACAGTCACGGCATTCCGTTGGCGACCTGAAGACGGTCGGGATAGCCTGCTTGTGCAAGGCGACATGATCTGCTCAGCGCATTGTCGAGGCAGTGTCTCACGGCACTCCTGTTAACTAATTTTGAGTGTGAAGAAGATAACGGCAGCAAAGGTATGTTTCCCTTTGGATCGTACGACCAGCACGTGTGCGTGTCATGGAAATAAAATCTTACGTCTAAGAAGTTTTAGAAACCATCCTCTACCGGGACCTCATGAGTGAGCACCAGAGGCTGTAGGCAGTAACTGACAAGTGTTAGTACATTAGAAACTTCCGATTCAAAAGAACCTTTGTCACATTTCATCAAAAACAGATAGTTGTCAACGTATCTAAAACATTTAAAAACACAATTTCAAGTGGGACGCGTCAGGAGGATTCTGTTGAGGCTGCCTAAAAAACAGTCGCTAAGAATAGTCGTGATGCAGGAGTCTTTGTGGACATTCGGACAGTCCTTGTGGGCGAAAACCAAGTACAGCAAAAATGAAAATAAGAAAGCCGCGTGGCAATGCCCCCCCTATGAAAAAGCATCGTCCGGATGCCTAAAAAGAACACGGGGGATCAACACATGCAACAATAAATCACAACAATAAAGAAAGAAAATACAATAATAAAGCAGTAAGTGCAGTCCTCACGTTCGCTAACGCACGTAATACGGCTTGAGGCGCACGACATGGACGACTTCAGGTCGCGCACGGCGATGTTGAGAGTTCTTAATGCCGACCGGGACGACCTCGTAGTCCATAGCACCGAGATTTCGAAGCACCTTGTATGGCTCGAAGTATCACCGAAGTTTTCCACTAAGTCCACGTCGGCGTATCGGCGTCCACACCGAAATGCGGTCGCCGGGTTGGTATTCCACGAAGCGTCGTCGAAGTTTGTAGCGGCGGCTGTCAGTCGTCTGCTGATTCTTGATCCGTAGGCGGACGAGCTGTCGTGCTTCTTCGGCGCGCTTTAGGTAGGCGGTCACGTCGGTGTTTTCCTCGTCCGTCATATTTGGAAACATGGCGGCGAGCGTCGTTGCCGGGCTCCGTCCGTAGGCCAACTTGTATGGCGTCATCTGTGTCGTTTCTTGTGCGGCCGTGTTGTACGCGAAGGTCACATACGGAAGGATGGCGTCCCACGTCTTGTGTTCGACGTCGACGTAAATGGCCAGGATGTCGGCGATGGTCTTATTTAGGCACTCGGTCAGGCCGTTGGCCTGTGGGTAGTACGCGGCGGTCCGGCGGTGGCTTCTGTGGCTGTATCCCAAAATCGCCTTAGTTAGGTCAGCCGTAAACGCCGTACCTCTGTTGCTGATGTAAACCTCTGGGGCGCCGTGTCGAAGGACGATGCTCTCAACGAAGAACTTGGCTACCTCGGCGGCACTGCCTTTAGCCAGGGCCTTTGTTTCGGCGTAGCGGGTGAGGTGGTCGGTAGCCACGACGATCCATTTATTTCCACAAGTCGACGTTGTGAACGGCCCCAGGAGGTCCATCCCGATCTTCTGGAACGGTCGCCGAGGAGGCTCGATCGGCTGAAGGAAGCCCGCTGGTCTTGTGGGCGGCCTCTTCCGTCTTTGACAGTCTCGGCAGATCCTTACGCAGCGGGTGACGTTGGCGGCAAAGCGCGGCCAGTAGTAGTTTTCCTGTACTCTTGTGAGCGCGCGGGAAAGTCCGAGGTGTCCAGCCGTCGGGTCGTCGTGTAGTGCCTGGAGGACTTCTGGACGAATTGCTGAAGGCACTACGAGAAGGTAGTCTGCTCGAAGCGGCGAGAAATTCTTCTTTATGAGAGCGCTGTTTCGCAAGGGAAACGATGCGAGTCCTCGCTTGAATGCCTTCGAAACAATGACTGTCTTTCCTTCGAGGTACTCCATAAGGCCCCTGAGTTCCGGGTCGGCTCGCTGTCGTTCGGCGAAGTCGTCGGTACTTACGGTTCCCAAGAAGTCATCCTCGTGGTCGTCATGCGGCGGCGGGTCAGTGGGGGCGCGAGACAAGCAGTCGGCGTCAGAATGTTTTGGGCCGGACTAGTAAACGACGGTGATGTCGAATTCTTGAAGCTCTAGACTCCATCCTGCGAGACGACCTGAAGGGTCCTTCAAGTTGCTAGGCAACACAAGGCGTGGTGGTCGCTCACAAGGGCCTTCCACAGAGGTAGGGGCGAAACTTTGACGTAGCCCATATGATGGCGAGGCACTCCTTTTCTGTTGTGGAATAGTTGGCCTCTGCTTTGGATAGCAACCGGCTAGCATAGCTGATGACCCTTTCCAGTCCGTCCGTCCTCTGCACAAGGATGGTGCCGAGTCCCACGCTGCTTGCGTCGGTGTGCACTTCTGTTTCGGCGTGTTCGTCGAAATGCGCAAGTAACGGATGCGTTTGTAGGCTTCGTTTTAGTTCTTGAAATGCTTCCTCCTGCGGCGTTTCCCACTTGAACTTGACGTCAGTCCTGGTAAGGTTAGTGAGTGGCTCGGCGATGCGGGCAAATTTTTTACGAACCGCCTGTAATAGGCGCACAGGCCGAGAAATCTTCTGAGGGTCGGGGCGTACTCCGGTGTTGCTTATCACGTGGCCCAAGAAAAGAGTTCCTGGTAGGCGAAGCGGCACTTGTGAGGCTTCAGGGTAAGTCCGGAGGTCTTGATTCCTTGAAGTACAGCTTCAAGGCGCCGCAGGTGTTCGTCGAAGTTCGAGGAAAACACAACGACGTCGTCCAAGTACACAAGGCAAGTCTGCCACTTCAAGCCGGCCAGTACGGTATCCATAACGCGTTGGAAGGTCGCGGGGGCCGAGCAAAGACCAAAAGGCATTACCTTGAACTCGAACAGGCCGTCTGGAGTTACGAAAGCAGTTTTTTCTCGGTCTCTCTCGTCGACTTCGATTTGCCAGTAGCCTGTCTTGAAGTCCATCGACGAAAAGTACTTCGCGTTGTGGAGTTGATCCAGGGCGTCGTCTATCCGTGGGAGGGGGGTACACGTCCTTCTTCGTGATCTTGTTCAGGCGACAATAGTCGACACAGAAACGCAGCGTTCCGTCCTTCTTCTTCACCAACATCACGGGAGACGCCCAGGAACTCTTGGACGGCTGGAATATGTCGTCGCGTAGCATTTCGTCGACTTCCTTCTTTACGGCTTCGCGTTCTGGCGTCGAAATTCAATACAGGCTCTGACGGACTGGTAGAGAACTTTCTTCGGTTATGATACGATGTTTGGCGACTGGGGTCTGCCGAATTCTTGACGACGATGAAAAACAGTCCTTGAATTGCAGGAGCAGATTTTTGAGCTGGTGTTGCTCGTCCTTTGGGAGGCTGGGGTTGACGTCGAAATCTGCTTCGGGACCTCGATTCGTCCAAGAATGTTCGGCAGTATCGGAGAGGGCCAAAGCATTCCTGGTGTCCACGAATTTCTCGATGCAGGCGACCGTCGTACCAATGTTGAGGTGCCTATATTCGTGGCTGAAGTTAGTCAGCAGTACCTTCAGTTTACTGTCGCGCAGCTCGGCGTTGCCTATTGCGACGCAAGTCTGACGGTTCACAAGCAGGTGCTGATCGCCCTAGACGACGCCTTCAAGCTTAGCGGGTACTTCGGCGCTGACGGAAATGACGACGCTGGAGAGAGGCGGAACGGTGACCTGCGCTTCTATTACATTCAAGGCATGATTCTCCGCCGCTGTGTGGTGCGGCAACGCTTTTTCTGAAGTCAGTGTTATCGACTCAGACCTCAGGTTGATGACGGTGCCCTGTTGGCTTAGGAAGTCCATCCCCAGTATCACCTCCTTGGAGCAGTGCTGCTGAATTAGAATGCTGGCGGGATTAGTCCGGATATTGATGGTGACTCCTGCTGTGCAAACACCGGCCGGCGTTATTAGATGACCCCCAGCGGTCCGGATTTCAGGGCCTTGCCAAGCAGTTTTCACTTTCTTCAACTTCGTCGCGAAAGGGCCACTGACGACGGAATAGTCGGCTTCAGTGTCGACGAGAGCGGTGACGTTGTGGCCGTCGAATGTTACGTCGAGGTCGCTGGTTCGTCGTCGTTCGTTGCGGTTGGGTCGCGGCGTGGGATCACGGCTGCGCCGAAATGCTGCTCTGTTTCCATGTTGCGTCGTCACGTCTTCGTCGGCCCACGACGTTTCGTCTGCAGGGCTTCGTCTGCTTCGCGTCGTTTTCTGCAGGTTTCGTCGCGTTGCCGTCGGTGGCGGCTGCTGTGGATCTTCAGCATTTAGTCGTACAGCAACCGCACCTCCATCGGTTGCTGCCCTTAGTTTCCGCTGGCGACCGGCCCCGATTTTGGCCGGCGTACTGCAAGCGGTGCGTTGAGGTGTAGCAGCCTGGCGGGCGACGGCGATCGAGAAGGACTTCGCGGCATCCATTGCGCTCCTGCCAGGTAGTCGGTGATGTCCCGTGGTCGTTCACCTCGCTGCGGACGCGGTGCGTTCACGGCGAAGCCACGTAGTCCCATCTCACGGTACTAGCAGCGGCGATTCGTGTGGCCGGCTTCTCCGCAGTGATAACATAGTGGAAGGTGGTCACGTGCACGCCAAACGTCGGTCTTCCTCGTCGTGTATCACTGGCCGGCTGGTGGGAGTATGACGTCGGTGATGGCGGTGGTGGTGTCTGGCGGCGGAACTGCGGCGGAGTGGCTTCTTGACGGGGGAGAAGAGGGGGGAACGGGACGTCGGACAGCAGCAGCGTAGCTCATGGCTTGGGGTTGCGGCTGCGTGGCCTCAGGGATGCCGAGCGATTGCTGGATTTCCTATCTGACGATGTCTGCGATGGAGGAAACGTGTGGCTGGCACGACGGCATCATTCGGCGATGTTCTTCGTGCACCACGGCTCTTACGGTCTCGCGTAGGTCGTCTGAGCATAGCGATTGAATGTCTCCGTAGCCTGGCGTTGACCGGCGATCGAATTGCCGTGTGCGCATTTCTAGCGTCTTTTCGATCGCAGTCGCTTCCGAGAGGAATTCCTGAACAGTCTTCGGTGTGTTTCTCATCAATCCCGCGAAGAGCTCCTGCTTGACCCCTCGCATGAGGAAACGAACTTTCTTCTCCTTAGGCATGTGCGCGTCAGTGTGGCGGAACAGCCGGGTCGTTTCTTCGACGAAGAGCGTGACGTTTTCGTTCGGAAGTTGTACCCGCGTCTCCAGCAAAGAAGCGGCCCTTCATTTGCCTGCGATGCTCCTGAACGTGTCCAGGAATGTGCCGCGGAAGAGATCCCAGATTTGAAGGGCAGACTCCCGGTTCTCGAACCAGGTCTTTGCTGAGTCTTCAAGGTAAAAATAGGCCCGGCGCAGCTTCTCGTCGGAGTCCCAGTGGTTGAACTTGGCGACCCACTCGTATTCCTCTAGCCAGCTTTCTGGATCCTCGCCGGCTCTCGGGGTTGGTGCATGACGACTGTTGTGGGCGGTACAGGAGCTGCCATCGTATCTGCGGTCGCTGTCGTGGTCTTGGGCTGCCTGGTTGTCTCGGAAAGTAGCCCGTACTCCGCCTGAAGTCCCTTCTGCCTGCGGCTACCTCGAGATTCCGGGTTCTCCATAGCGTCAGCTTCTTCGCAGCTTGAACTTGGGTCAGCGCTTCGCGGGGGCGTCCGGAGCATGGACGAAGCAGCACCTCCACCAGATGTCACGTGGCCGTGACGTCGACGAAGGCAACAGTCGGCGTGAAAATGAAGGAACTTTATATTAGGCCGAACTTGTGGCCAATAAACTGAAAGTCAGGCTACAACAATATACATTGGCACTGAAAGCGGCGAACAGAGCGTCGGCCGTCGCTAATCTGATCAACGTTGAAACGCACCGGCTGTTATACATCATGCGTCGAATATTCTAGCCTTATCACTGGTTGTCGCGCAAGCTCTGGAATAAGGTCGAGGGTTCGCATCTTGCGCGCAATCTTGACACAACGATCTACAATAATCGTGAAGCTTCTAGAACGATGAGGCGCGGTTTGCGCTGAGCATTCAGACAGTCCTTGTGGGCGAAAACAGAGTACAGCAAAAATGAAAATAAGAAAGGCGCGTGGCAATATCTATACTGATCGGGGCACTGTGCAATTTTAGTGATATTCTGTCTTACAAGTGTGGTTGCTTATGCGTTGTATTTGGTGTATTGCCAGTGACCAATTTTTGCTCACGTTAAAACTTTTAATAGAGGAGATATTGTCATAAGCATGCATATTCAAACGCACTTTGTTCAATAATTAAACTCCAAGTGAATTTGCGCCAAGTGAAGACCTAGCCAGACAGTGCGAATTGGAAGCCGTACCCGTGAGCAGGCTCCCTATATTGTACGCCACAACACACGAAGTTGCCCCCCCTCGCGGGCCCACTGTCCCGGCACCGGGAGAAGTTCAGTGTAAACACCGTGCGTACCGGCGCGACAGGAAGAAAAACTCCTCTCCTACTATAAACCCCGAAGGAATCTCGGGAGAGGGCCGCGAGAGTTCGAAGAAGCTGACGTAGAGGTGCAGGCAATCGAACCTTAGCTCGGGCGAAAGGAAGATGCGCAGTGACTCCGTCTGCACAGAACCCACATCGGCTACGTTCCTGTCCCTGGTTTCGAGTCGCTCCCCCGGCTACGCCCCGAGGGCTCCAGCAAGTGTCAAGTGCAACCCCCCCACCCCAACTGCCACGAACGAAAGTAAATTCGGACTTCATTGTTTTTCACGTGCAGCGAAATCAGCTTGGGATTTGGACTCTCAATTAGTGATGTCGAATTCGAACCAGCCTTTAGAGATTTGCTATGAGTGCTGAAACTAAAAAAATCGGCAGAGCCCACGTGCTATGGGAATCGATGGTATGCGAAGCTTGCGGAGAGAAGGTGATTGTGTAGTAATTTTATTATTGAGCGAAACGTTACGAAGTGGCAGCAAAAATATGTAGACATATTTTACGCACAGACAACACTTGCATATGTTTTATATACCAGTTTTTAACAGTTACGTAACGATGCCAACAGCAACATGGGTATTAGCAACACCAGAAGCGGTAAGCTGATATCTATCGCTTGTGCTTCCGAGAATGGTAGCCCTGGACGCTCCTACATCAATCAACTTCAATGGATGGCGTTTAACTAAAATTGAGGTTAACCAGCTGTTGTGGCCATATTAAAGGACTGCATATGTAATGTTTATCATATTTAATATCCGTATATTTCCCATATGGAATATCTGGATGTCTTACAGATTTATACGGAAGATATGTAGATTTCATACGTATTTATGCGGACGCTTACGGAAATTGTAAAGAAAATACGGAGACTGATATATGGTGAGTTATGTTCGGGGAAGGCTAACGATGGCTGGTCGGTAGGCGGCGCCTGACGAAAAGGGGACATTATGAAAAGCGGCTGCCCAGACGGGCCAATAAGCCGTTCATCCTGCACACGCCTTTGTCGCCGAACCGCGCGACCTTTTGTTCAGCGCACCTTTCACTGGTGAATCGGCCGTGCGGCGGAAGCGTTCTCACAGAGAGCCAGACTGACAAACAAGTTGTCCCAGCCGTGGCGCCCCTCCCGACAGGACGAGTTGGCGGCGTGTTTTCACTGTAATTGTCGACAGGCGGCGGCACCTTGTCTCAGACGTACTCGAGACAGGCGACCGGCTGTGTAGAACAGACTTGTTGGTTCCGCTGCGGTATACTTCAGTTGTACCTCGACTGAATGACTCATTGCTTCCGTAACTGCTTTCCGGCAAGATAAGGGCAGTGAAGTGTGAGAACGTGGAGGCGGACATACATCTCTGAGAGAAAAAATGTTGTTTTCTTCAATGGTGGAGCATCAGAAGCGGTTGGTCCCACAAGGCGGTCTCAGACGAGACGGAAGAGATTTAAGGGAGAGAATAGGGGAGGAGTGGAGCTTGGGGCTCGAGGAGATCGGGAAGGGTGGACAGAGGTCGTGCTTGGTGCCGACTCTGATCCAGGGATGAGAAATACATCGAGAACTGACTGTTGACTTCTGCAGTGTGTTAAGGGCTTGAAAGGAATTGTCTGGAGTGGATCCAGCCCAGATGTCATTGCGAGATCCGTTTTGTGGCCGCCCCGGCCTTTGCTTGTAAATAAGTGTCGGTGCGTGTAAATAAACTGAAGTATGTCAGGAACTGAGCAACCAGACCAGTCCAGTCCTTCAACGTGTCGCCGTGGCTATCCGAACCATCGGTATCACTTCCATCACCCAATCCTAACTGGCGCAGTCGACAGGATGACGCGGCGGCTTCCTGGAGGACAATGAGACATCCTGCCTGCCTGGTACACGCAAAAAGGTGGTGGAAAAAAAATAGAAAACCCATCAGAAGACGTCGGAACAGTGTTGCGAGATATGTAGTTCCAGAAACTTGAACTCTGCACTACGCCGACTGTGATGATCAGCTGAGCCGGAATCTAGAGTGATGGCTTCCTCTTCTCGGACATCGTCCCCTCACGCAGGCGACTAGCGACGGCTGGAGCTACGAGGATTGTGAGAGCCAGCACGCGACCGGCTGCCGTCCCACCTAACAAGGCAGAGACTGAACGCTGCGGATACATCCAAGTACAGTGGCAAAAGGTTCCCACGACCTGCTGGCTGGAGCTTCTACCCGGAGGCAGTGTGACGACGCATCTACGTACAGCGAAGCACAGGTGGGTCCCTGTTCTGTTTTCTCCGGGAGCACCATGGCGACTAGGTTGCCGAGAAGTCAGAGGGCAGAGGGGACTAGTGTGAACCAGATGATAAATCGCGATGAGGCATCAGTGGGTACTGATGGCGCAAATATACGTGCTTTAGAAAGCGCCGATCCAACCGTTCAAGTTCGTATAAAGGAACTAGAAATAGGGGCTTCAAAGCTCCAAACTGAGCTGCAAAAATTGAAGCTTCAATCGCATAGAAGCGATGAGGTGGGGCGGAGTGACAGGTTCGGTTAGACGCGGTATGCCGATCAGTTACGAGCAGTTCTTCCACCAATGCCGGTTTCCGATGAGCTGGTGCCTGCGTGGTTCCGCAGCGCTGAAAACATGCTTAAAGCTGTGCCATCCCTGAA
Organism: Rhipicephalus appendiculatus; assembly: GCA_030522465.1. Taxonomy (NCBI): domain Eukaryota; kingdom Metazoa; phylum Arthropoda; class Arachnida; order Ixodida; family Ixodidae; genus Rhipicephalus; species Rhipicephalus appendiculatus. The sequence goes on from JALIZH010002123.1 coordinate 56,370, forward strand.
GATGTAAAAGGCGCTATCATCGTACCGTTTTGACTGAAAAGAACAGCACATTGGTGGCAAATCGAGCTGAGGACCGAGTACTTTCATACGAGGAGGTTCGCTATCTGATCCTGCATCAACTAAAGCTCACCCCTGAGGAATACAAGTGCCGCCTCTATGCCTCTCGGAAAGGCGATCAGACGAGGGGACAGTTCGCCACGAGACTCGAGATTTTGCTTGCTTATCATCTCTGCACTAGAGAAATTACTATCATTCAGGAGCTTCGGGCATTGCTCATTCAGACAGAGTCAAGCAGCTGATGCGCGAGGACATGCGCACACACGTGCTACAGCATGAGACAACACTATGGCTGAGACCTCAGGACCTGGCGAAACTGGCGCAGAAATATGAGGAGAGCATGAGTAATAGAAAGCCAGGAAAACCAGCCACTGGTAGTTCGAAGAATGGCGAAATGGTCAATCACCGCTCGACAGACAGGCTAGCGCAGGGAAATGAGAGACCGGGCTTTCGATGCTATGCTTGCGGAGAGAGCGGCCGCTATCAATGGCAATGCTCGCAAACGACACATACAGCAGCGGAAGAGGGACAAGACAATTTGCATCCGGCAAGACTCGCCGCAAGGGCGACATGTGAACCGGTGGAGGAGAGCTTAATCCCTGAACACTGGGGTGCTGGGATGTCAAGGTTATCATGGATCGAGTTGATAAGTACAGGGTGCAAGTTCAACGCGTGATTAGATTCAGGATCGCACATTACAGTGATAAGAGAAGAGCTATTGACGGAAGTTGCGAAACTCCAGGGAGTAGGGCAAGTACGCTTGAGAGGGGCATTTGGGCAGGCTGTCCCAGCTGAACTAATGTACGTCCCTTTAGCACTGCACATTCCAGGTGGAGGCACAACTCCAAAGATGATGGAACTGTGCGCGGTTACCGAAAACTCGCGGAAGGAGTGGACGCCCTGCTAACGCCGGACACGCTTGAAAAGATTAGATACGCAAAGCGAATCGCGGGAATTGGCGGCTCGTATAGTGAGAGCGGAGCGGAATGCCGCTGAGGAAATCGATCGTGAAGATGCGATGCGTGTTCAGGAGACGCTGGTTCACCAGCCAGATTCAACGGTATCAGGAGCAGCTTCTACAGCAGAAGGACAAGTAACGGCTAATGAGGCGGGTGATGACATGTTCGCAAAAGAGCAACGAGAGGACAGCTTTCTGCGTTTGTCATAGGAGCAGGCGCGTGAGGGAACACACAGGATGTTCATAGAAGGGGGCTTATTGTTCCACCGGCATCTCTTGAACGGGAGGCTGTGTAATCAACTTGTCTTACCTGAGGCACGTTGCCAAGAATTGCTGGCGCTCGCTCATGATGCACCTGTCGGCGGGCATTTTTCGGGAAAGAAAACGAACGAGCGCGTCCGTGGTGCATTCTTTTGACATCAAGAAGCATTGTCAATCTTGCCATACCTGCCAGAAATTCGCGACTAAAAGGGTGGCCGATCGACTGCCAATCGCTCCCCTCACAAGACCGCAAACATCATTCCAAGTAGTGTACCTTGACTGTATCGGTCCTGTAGAACCTGCATCATCGCGTGGCCATCGATACGCTTTCTGTATGATTGACTTATGCACGAGGTGGCCTGAGGTCATTCCGCTTCGAGCTTTGACCGCGAGCGCTACTTGTCAGGTGCTGTTAGGTATCATCTCGCGGTATGGGGTCCCAGAACTCATATGCAGTGACCAGGGAACTAACTTCACAGCAGCGTTGACTAGAGAGCTGACAGAAAGGCTAGGGGTGGAGATACGGTTTTCAATGCCACAACACCCACAGAGTAACGGCCTAGTGGAGAGGTGGAACGGAACATTTAAGGCGATGCTGAAACATGTCATACATGATCATTCGCGAGATTGGGACCGCTATATACCATGTGTTCTGTGTGCTTATCGTGAGATCCCTCATGACATAACAGGTGTGTCACCGTTCGAGCTAATGCACGGTCGTATGGCTCTTGGACCATTAAACATATTACAGAAGAGCTGGACGGGAGATTGGCAGCCTCCAACAGGTCTAAATAAAACTGCGACTGCTAATTTGACGGAGCTACGTGCGCGAATGGCAGAAGCAGCACGCGCAGTTGACGGCCGCGCAGAACGAAAACAGCAAATGTATACACAGAAGTACAATCTTCGCGCCAGGCCAAAAGGGTTTGACGTGGAAGAGCAGGTACTAGTTCTTGAGACACGGCATGTGGAGAAGATGCAGCCTAAATGGAATGGACCGGCGGAATTTATGCAGCAGGTGCGGCAGGAGAGCTACATCGTCAGGTTCCCGTAGGGTGCTGAAAAGGGGGTGCATGCCAATCACCTGAGGAAGTACACTGTCCGGGTACACAACACAGCAGTGGTGTTTGAGACAGATGGAAAGTTCGGCCAGATGGAAACAATTCCGCAGTGTAGAGGGGCAGAAAATGGTATATTTACAGTACTCCAGGGAAGTACACACGTGTCCAATATGCAGGCACAGGAATTGAATGAGGGAGTGAAGAAGTATGAAAACACTTTTTCAGAAAAGCTTGGAATTTCTAAAGTTGCGAAACATAGAATCACTCTGCTCCCGGTCACGACACCGGCGAAGTCCTACCCCTACCGTGTGCTGGTGGCACTGCGAGGAGAAGTGGAAAGACAGGTATGCGAGTTGCAGGAATGGGGCCTGATATATGCGATTGAAAGCAGCTTTGTGCACCCGGTTGTGTGCGTCGCGAAACACGACGGTACGGTGAAAATGTGCGTTGATTACCGCCAACTTAACGCACTTACAGAACCAGACAATTCCCCAATGGGAAAACGGTGGAATTGCTTGATGAAGTGGCGAACGCTAACTACATAACGCTACTTGACATGACTCGAGCATACTGGCAGATACCGGTCGAAGAGAACTTGCAGAAGTTTTCCGCATTCGCGACTACGAGTGGCCTCTATGCATGGTGAGTAATGCCGTATGGAGTACGGAACTCTGCCGCGACTTTCCAAAGGATTATTAATGATGTACTTCAAATGCATAGAGACTATGTCGCATGTACGTCACTTGCAGGCGGTGTTGGCCGCTATAGCGGAAGTTGGTCTAACGATCAAGGCGGAAAAGTGCAGGCTCGCACAAACGAAGGTTAAGTATATGGAACACGTGGTTGGTTCAGGGTCTCACTCCGCCGACCCCGATAGGGTAAGTGTGATAGCGCGACTGAAAACACCACGCACAAAGCGAGATCTGCGAAGTGCGCTAGGGCTTTTTAATTATTATCGGGAATACATACCCGCGTACTCAGAAATAGTGCGCCCTTTGACAGACCTGACGAACCGCCGTGTACCTGACAACATCCCATGGAGCTTAGAAAGTGAAAGTGCATTTAATGCTATTAAGTTGGCCCTGAAGGCCGTACCTTCGTTAAGTGCTCCACACCTGGGTAAGGAGTTTGTGCTAACTACTGATGCTTCTGAAATGGATGTAGGGGCTTGCTTGGCTCAAGAGATAGATGGTGATCAGGAGCCTATTGCCTTCCTCAGTAAGAAACTCACTCCTCAGCAGGCAAAGTGGTCGGCAATAGAAAGGGAGGCATTCGCCGTTGTGTGGGAGCTTGGCCGATTGGACACCTGGCTATTTGGCGCCAGAATAAAAGTTGTGACTGATCACAACCCGCTCACCTACCTCACCCGCTCCATGTCATCTATGCTCGCCTGACCCGCTGGGTCTTGGCATTACAGAAGTATGACATCACATTTGCTCACATAAAGGGATCACTTAATGAGTGCGCCGATGCCTTGTCGCGATTGGACAGCGGTGATCAGTAGAAGAAGCCGAGGGTACGGGCAGAAGGTACAATACTAGTACTAGTACAATAAAATGGGCCCGTTGTGAAGTGACAGCAGGCAGTTTTCTTAGACTAGGCTGACAGCTAAAGCATGGTGTCTGAAGGTCGACTAATTGCCATTGTGCTCCAAGGAATATATGGGACAGGGTCCCACCTGCGAGTGACGTTCCGTCCAGCGCTCCGGTGGGTCTGAGTGTGCTTCTCTTCCTTTTTTCTCTTCTCTTCCGTTCCGTCCAGCGCATATGCGTTCCCCTCCTCGTGGTATTATGCGTGACTGCGTGTGTTTTGGACTGACCACAAAACAATTAGGAAGGGGCACATCTGTGATAGCGCTATGTAATGATGTTAGGTGAATTCTCTGTAACATGTTGTTTCGTTGTTGTTGTTGTATGATGTTTGGTGACTTGCCTGAAGTGCGATGAACTGTGAAATCCATACTCGAAACGTCGGCAGTGTGAACCCCCCCCCCCCCCCCCATGGAATTCTTTAAGTTGTATGTACAACAAGCGTACATACAACATTCTTGGTTTGGAAGGAGTTATGTTCGGGGCAGGCGAACGATGGCTGGTCGGTAGGCGGCGCCTGACGAGAAGGGGACATTATGAAAAGCGGCTGCCCAGACGGGCCATTAAGCCGTTCGCCCCTGCACATGCCTTTGTCGCCGTGCCGCGCGACATTTTGTTCAGTGCACCTTTCACTGGTGAATCGGCCGTGCGGCGGAAGCGCTCTTACAGAGAGCCAGACTCACAAACAAGTTGTCCGAGCCGTGGCGCCCCTCCCGACAGTATGATGTGGCGGCGAGTTTTCACTGTAATTGTCGACAGGCGGCGGTACCTTGCCTCAGACGTACACGAGACAGGCTACCGGCTGTCTAGAACAGGCTTGTTGGTTCCGCGGCGGTACACTTCAGTTGTACCTCGACTGAATGACTCACTGCTTCCGCAGCTGCTTTCCGGCAAGATAAGGGCAGCAAAACGTGAGAACGTGGAGGCGGAGATACGTCTCTGAGAGAAAGAATGTTGTTTGCTTCATTGGTGGAGCATCCCACAAGGCGGTCTCAGACGAGACGGAAGAGATTTAAGTGAGAGAATAGGGGAGGAGTGGAGCTTGGTGCACGACGAGATCGGGAAGAGTGGACAGAGGTCGTGCTTGGCGCCGACTCTGATCCAGGGATGAGAAATACATCGAGAACTGACTGTTGATTTCTACAGTGTGTTAAGGGCATGGAAGGAAACGTCTGGCGTGGATCTAGCCCAGTTGTCATTGCGAGGTCTGTTTAGTGGCCGCCCCGGCCTTTGTGTCTAAATAAGTGTCGGTGTGTGTAAATAAAGTGAAGTTTGCCAGGAACTGAGAAATCTGACCAGTCCAGTCCTTCAGCGTGTCGCCGTGATCATCCGAACCTATCGCGATCACTTCCATCACCCAATCCTAACTTGGTGCATAAGGAATTTCGTACGGTTTACTAGTAAGGAACAGACAAAGTTCCTATCTAATATATGGAAGGGCCCATGAAACGATATGGAATATACGGAAAGTATTATATGGAACAAACGAAAACCGCACAGGCCCGTAGCCAGGATTTTTAGGGGCGAAGCTCCTTATGCTGTGGGTCGTGCGTCCCACGTTTGTAGTAGCCACCTGCGTGATTACGATGACGCTGCCATCACGGCACACCAAATGGAATGTGGTGTGCCGTGATGACGATGACGATCGCGATGCCATACAACACATGGCATCGCGATATGGTCTCACATGCACATCGTTTGACTACATGCAACCAACCATCATCACGTCTTTGCCGTGGGTCGTGCGTCCCTTGTAGTTTGTAGTACGTAGTAGCCACCTGCGTTACCAGCAGTATCTCCCTGTGTGATGACGATGATGCTGCCATCACGGCACACCACATGGAATGTACCCACTATGCGTCATAACGACATAGGTCGGCAAAATGAATGGAGCTCAGTCAGACTCACTCAATAAATATATTTTTCGCTTATTACTCACTCGGACTCAGACTCACCAAAATTTTGCTGAAGTAGACTCACTCGGACTCAGACTCACGAAATTTCTCTCCAACCAAACTCACTCGGACTCAGACTCACCGGTGTTTTCGTCAACCAGACTCACTCGGACACAGACTTACTAAACTTTTCCTGAAACGGACTCACTCGGACTCAGACTCATGAATATTTTCGTCAACCTGAATCACTCAGACTGAGACTCACCAAAATTTTGCTGAAGCAGACTCACTCGGACTCAGACTCACGAAATTTCTCTCCAACCAAACTCACTCGGACTCAGACTCACCGGTGTTTTCGTCATCCAGACTCACTCGGACTCAGACTCACTAAACTTTTCCTCAAACGGACTCATTCGAACTCAGACTCATGAATATTTTCGTCAACCTGGCTCGCTCGGACTCAAACTCACCAAAATTTTCCTCAAGCGGACTCACTCGGACTCAGACTCACTAAAATATAACTCAGCCGGACTCATTCGGACTCAGACTCACGAAAATATTTCTCAGCCCGACTCACTCAGACTCAGACGCACGAAAATATAACGAAAATTTAACTCAGCCGGACTCAGAGTCACCAAAATATTTGTCAACCGGACGCCCCGCAACAGCGACGCGTGTTGATCCTCTACATCGCAGGTGCCAGTGAACCGTATACTAAGAAAGGCAGGAGTCTCGACGTCGCCCACAAGTCCTCCACCATAATTGGAAGTTCCATCCCTCGAGCCAAAGACCGTGCACCTGCAGAAAAAGAAAGCGCAGGGCGTCGGGTACCGGATTGCGTGCGCCGACTGCCCCGCATCCAACATTGGGGAAACCAAGAACTTCCATGAAAGAATGCGGCAGCACAAGAATGACCTCCGTCAATTGAACAGAGAACGGAACACAGTGGCAGAGCACAGCGAGCGGTTTGACCACCATACCAGTCCGGGCGGCGCGGTGATCTTGGAAAAAGAAAGGAACCTTCGCCGGCGGCTCCTCCTCAAATCTTGGGACGTTCAACAGACAGCAGGAAACATCAACCACAACACGGGAGCACTGCCCTCCCTGTACTGCCAGGGCTTGCGACGAGTCACGGCAATGCTCGTACGCACGGCAAGGCCTTCTCACCCCTGAAGAAGAAGCCGATCAACCTTCGAAACGTCGAGTTTTTTAAAATAAATTTTGGTTGGAGTTTTCTCTTTTCTCCAGTTTTCTGTTATCCCAACCAGGCACACTTCTCCCAAATGTTCACCTTTCAAAGAATACATATATTTGTGTTGCAGGCGCCAAGTCTAAGGTGTGAGCTGGTTGCTTCGTTTTGTACTCTCCCTGCATTCCTTGGGGTGTACAAAGAGCGCGAAAGCTTAGGTATGAAAAATTTGAGCCTGGGAAATGCCCGTGCCATCGAGCTTTTTGCCGTGTGGACTGGACGAACAGAATGACGGGTGAGAGACCACCGAAAGTGCTTCTGCGCGTCAAAGCTGACTATGACTGGAAAGGTGTTTGAATAGGAAAGAAAATAAAAATAAAAAAAGCAGGTGTTGCTGTGCTGTGTCGGTACGGACTGACCTGCAGGCGCGCTGGGAAAATATGGCAGCAATATCTCCTAAAGAGACTCCAGAATTCGAAGAGGTTATTGAAGTTTAAAAGTTCCTCAAATCGCCGAGAGGTAACAGAATTCTTTGACCACATTACAGCTTGAAGAAACTTGTTTTGGCGAGTGATGAAGCGTCGCGTATGGCATGAATGGTGCGTTTCTACTCCCTTCATCCTTGAAATCTGGCTGCGACAACTTTCAAGGTACTACGGGGGGCGAGCTATATCAAACCACCCTAAATAATGCAGCCGCTGTTTAATTGATAGCGAATGACATGAGAAAAGCCGATGGTGTGCGTCATCGCAACATTTGTAACAAAACAGAGATGGCGCAGAGCTCTTGGGGAATTTTCAAGCGCAAAACAATAATTAATTGTTGGGGTTTAACGTCCCAAAACCAAGATTAATTATGAGAGACGCCGTAGTGGGGGGGCTCCGTAAATTTTGACCACCTGGGGTTCTTTAACGTGCACCTAAATCTAAGTACATGGGCCTCAGACATCCTCGCCTCCATCGAAAATGCAGCCGCTGCGGCCAGGATTCCATCCTACGACCAGCGGATCAGCACTCGAGCACCATAGCCTCTAGGCCACCGTGGAGGGTTAAAAAACACCCAGGATCGAATGAGGTTTGAACCCGGGCCGTCTGTGTGGCAGTCGAGTATTCTACCACAGATCCACCGGGGTGCTCGAGCACGAAAGAATGCATTCACAAACTACCGTCCTGTCTCACACGTTCTTGTGAATGTCTTGTTAGGGGCTTAAAAATTTCCCAATCGCCAACATTTATTCATGGAAAAACCGAAGCGGCATCTGGGGATACAAGCGGTTCAATGCAACTCAGCCGGACTCACTCAGATGCTGACTCACGAATATTTTCGTCAACCGATGCTGACTCACGAATATTTTCGTCAACCGGACTCACTCGGACTCAGACTCACCAAAATTTTCCTCAAGCGGACTCACTCGGACTCAGACTCACCTAAGTATAACTCAGCCGGACTCATTCGGACTCAGACTCACCAAAATTTTCCTCAAGCGGACTCACTCGGACTCAGACTCACCAAAGTGCAACTGAGCCGGACTCACTCGGACTCAGACTCACCAAAACTTTCCTCAAGCGGACTCACTCGGACTCAGACTCACCTAAGTATAACTCAACTGGACTCACTCGGACTCAGACTCACGCCTCAATCTGAGTCTGAGTGAGTCTGAGTGAGTCTACTCATGAGTCAGTTTGCCGACCTATGCATAACGATGACGATGACGATCGCGATGCCATACAACACATGGCATCGCGATATGGTCTCACATGCATGTCGCTTGACCACGTGCAACCAACTGCCATCACGTCTTTGATGATGTACCTCCGGAGCTTCACCCACTCATCATCATTCACCCCGCGGATATGCTGTGATTTTTTCGGGGGGTGGGTTGGGGGGGGCAGTTGTTGAAGGCCTTGAAAGACTTATTTGTATTATTTGTCCTCGGTAAAACACAAAACTCCATCCGAATTTCGGGGGCGGGGGGAGGGGGGGCTAGGGCACTCCCAGAAATTGGTGTACCTAGGGCACCTCCACCCTAAAAAGCCAGGAGGGCCTAGGGTACCCCCCTCCCCCCTCTTGCTGCGGGCCTGCCGCGCGGGCATAAGGTAAGAAGAAATGCCATCCACATCTTCTCTGTGTAGCAGCAAGGACAGTGCCGTCCACTGTTAGGGTGAACACGGCTCAGCGTGACCAGTGCAGCCGGCGCGGCCGCGCATCGAATCGAAGTGGCGCAGGCGCACACAAGCGCGCCGCTCTTGCTTTACTACAGACAAGCACAAGCAAGACCGGCGCCTGGCTACCGATGTAGTAGACGAGATAACGCATCTGCCTTGTGTCCGTGCGCGGCTGCGGTTCAATGCGCGGCCGCGTCGGCTGCACTGGCGCTGCGCGGAGCGCGGCCACGCTTAGCCGTGTTCACCCTAACAGTGGACGCCACTGTAGATTGGTAGCATTGTGTTCTACACAAGGAAGACACATGGGCGCACAGCAGCGGCGTAGGCAGAAATCTTTTTCGGGGGGGGGGGGGGGGGGGGTTCCTTCATCTGAAGGGGGGGGCCGGGCAGACAAATGGTCATTTTGCGCCCTGTTTGTTATGGCGAAAAAAAATTAGGTGGGGGGGGGGGGGGCGGTGTGCCACCGCTGGCTGCGCCACTGGCGCACAGGTAGAACGAGCGGAACCTATTCGTGCACACTTATTGAGGGAGGGGGGTGGTGACCGCCCGCTGTAGACTCCTAAAAAAGGGAGTGTGCGAAATCTGCCTCATACTTTCACTTACTAGGGGGTACGGGCGGTGCGATGAACCTTCGCCCGCTCCCTGATAAAAAACCGTCGGCACGCTCGTCTGTGAGTGGAACCAATATGTGTCATACGCATGTGCGGAGCACTTCTGTACAGCAGTGGTAAAAACTACTTCAGCACACAAGCTTATCTATGACACATGCAGAATATTTATTTATTAGTTTCACAATACTGCAGTCTTCAAAGATCATGATTATTATGGTGATGTATAGGTTTCAATATAAAGAGGCTTGAATAAATAAACAGATTACAGTAACACATGAATAACAATGGTATATATCCAAAACTAAAAAAAAAGCACAAATAAAATTCCTAGCACAAAAATACAACGTATGAGCGTCAGTACTCACTCACGTTCATAGTTGCCTATAGAGTATAATGGTAATAACACGTCTACTTACACCCCTCGACATTCACCCATACTCAGCCTTATGCCTACTCACACCGATCACTATTCGCTCATGTTCATACTCACATCTACTCACATTCCTCATCACTCACTCGTAAACACACTGTCACACTCGTGAATACTCACTCACTTTCAAACTCACACAGACTCACACTCATCGATATTCACTCACGTTCATACTGCACGCCAATTCGGACTCATGTGTACTTTCTCACATCTACTCACATTCCTCGTCACTCACTCGTAAACACACTGTCACACCCGTGAATACTCACTCACTTTCAAACTCACACAGACTCACACTCATCGATATTGCCACGCGCGTTTCTTTCACTGTATTCGGTTTCCGCCCACAAAGACTATCAGCAGTACTCGGCGCAGACCGCGCCTTATCGTTCCAGAAGCTTCTCGCTTGTAGTAGATCGTTCTGTTAAGATTGCACGCAAGACGCTAACACTCAAGATTATTCCAGAGCTTCCGCGACGACTAGTGATAAGGCTAGAATGTTCGACGCGTGCGTTATAAAAGCCGGCGCGTTCCAACGATGTACAGTTGATCGAACGGCCGACGCTCCGTTCGCCGCTATCAGTGCCAGTGCTTATTGCTGTATTCTGACTTTCCGTTTACCGGCCACAAGTTCGGCCTAATAAAGAGTTCCTTCTTTGAAACGCCGACTGTTGCCTTCGTCGACGTCACGACCACGTGACATCTGGTGGAGGTGCTTCCCGGTACATGTACCGAACGCCCCCCCTCCAGCCGTGAGCCAAGCCCACTCCGTGAAAAGGACATCGACGCCGACGCTGAGCAGCGAACCAGCCGCAGGCAACAAGGGCTACCTGCAGAGTTCGGGCCCCTACCGGATAAGACTCGAAAGTCCAAGGCCACAACCACTACTGCGACAACTATGGCAGCCACTGCACCAACTCCCGGAACGGTCGTGATGCAGCAGCCAAGAGAGCCACCGACTTTCCGTGGATCATCTTTTCAAGACCCGGAGACGTGGCTGGAGACGTACGACCGGGTGGCCAGCCTCAACCACTGGGACACGGAAGAGAAGCTATGTCGCGTCTACTTCTACTTGGAAGACGCGGCAAGAACCTGGTTTGAGAACCGCGAGTCGGCACTTCAAACCTGGGATCTCTTCCGCGGAGCATTCCTGGGCACGTTCACCAGCGTCGCCCGCAAGGAAAGGGCCGCTTCTTCGCTGGAGACACGGCTGCAACTACCAAATGAGAAAGTGGCGATCTTCGTGGAAGAAATGACTCGGCTGTTCCGGCACGCTGACCCCAACATGCCCGAGGAGAAGAAGGTCCGTTTGCTCATGCGGGGGGGTCAAGCAAGAACTATTCGCTGGGCTGATGCGGAACCCACCGACGACCGTCCAGGAATTTCTGTCGGAAGCAACAGCGATCGAGAAGACGCTGTAAATGCGAACCCGCCAGTACAATCGCCCAACGAGTCAAGACAGCCCAGCCGTTTATGCTCTCGACGACTTGCGCGAAACGATCCGAGTGATCGTGCGGGAGGAACTGCGCAAGCTGTTACCCTCACCGCAGCCACAAGTGGACTCCATCGCAGAGATCGTTCGAGATGAAATCCAGGAGTCGATGGGCACCTCTGAACCGCCACGGCCCCAGCCGCAAGCCATGAGCTACGCAGCTGCAGCCCGACGCTACGCTCCCGCTCCACGCCCACGTCAAGAGGTCGCACCGCCGCATTTCCGCCGCCAGACAGCGCCGCAACCACCAACGACGCCATACCGTCCACCCGCCGGCCAGCACTACGCTCCGAGGAAGACCGACGTTTGGCGCGCCCCTGACAACCGCCCGCTCTGCTACCACTGCGGGGAGGCCGGCCACACGTACCGCCGCTGCCAGTACCGACAGATGGGGCTGCGCGGATTCGCCGTCAACGCGCCGCGTCCGCAGCCAGGCGAACGGCCTCGCGACATCACGACTACATCACCGGAACACAGTGGACACCCCGACGACCTTCCCGCTCGCCGTCGCCCGGCCGCTACATGTCACCGCACCGCGGGCAGTACAGTGGCCCAAACCGGGGCTGGTCGCCTAGCCCGTATCCGGGAAACTAAGGGCAGCAACCGATGGAGGTGCGGTTGCTGTACGACGAAATGCCGAAGATCCTCCGCGGCCGCCGACGAAGACAACGCGACGAAACCTGCAGAACACGACGCGAAGCAGACGAAGCCCTGCCGGCGAAACGTCGCGGACCGACGAAGACGTGACGACGCAACAACGAGGCAGCGCAACAAATCGACGCAGCCATGACCCGATGCCGCGACCCAACCGCAACGCACGACGACGAACCAGCGACCTCGACGTAATATTCGACGGCCACAACGCCACCGCTCTCGTCGACACCGGAGCCGACTATTCCGTCGTCAGTGGGCCTTTCGCGACGAAGCTGAAGAAAGTGAAGACTGCTTGGCAAGGCCCTGAAATCCGGACCGCTGGCGGTCATCTAATAACGCCGGCCGGTGTTTGCACAGCAAGAGTCACCATCAATAACCGGACTTATCCCGCCAGTTTTCTAATCCTACAACACTGCTCCAGGGATGTGATACTCGGGATGGACTTCCTAAGTCAACATGGCGCCGTGATCGACCTGAGGTCTGAGTCAATAACCCTAACCTCAGAAAACGCACTGCCGCCCCACACGACGCCAGCGACCCATGCTTTAAATTTGATAGATGAGCACGTCACCGTTCCGCCTTTCTCCAGCGTCATCATTTCCTTCGGCAGCGAAGAACCGATAGACTTGGAAGGCGTCATCGAGGGCGACCAGCACCTGCTTCTTACCCGTCAGATTTGCGTCGCAAGAGGCATCGCCGAGCTGCAAGATGGCAAAGCTAAAGTAATACTTACAAATTTCAGCCACGAATATAGGCACCTCAACACTGGTACGACGGTCGCCTTCATGAATGAATTCGTAGACGCCAGCAACGCTTTCACCCTCAGCGAAACCACGGAACCTGCTTCGACGAATAGAGGTCCCCAACCAGTTTTCGACGTGAATCCGAGCCTTCCGAAGAACAAGCAATGCCAGCTCGAAGCCCTGCTCCTAAAATTCAGGGACTGCTTCTCGTCGTCGTCAAGGATCCGACAGACTCCACTCGCTAAACATCGCATTATAACAGAAGAAAGCGCCCGCCCAATCCGCCAAAGCCCGTATCGAGTTTCGACACGTGAACGTGAAGCCGTTAAGAAACAGGTCGACGAAATGCTACGCGACGACATCATTCAGCCGTCCAAGAGTCCATGGGCATCACCCGTGGTCTTAGTGAAGAAAAAGGACGGAAGCCTACGCTTCTGCGTCGATTATCGTCGCCTGAACAAAATCACGAAGAAGCACGTGTATCCTCTCCCACGCATAGACGACGCCCTGGATCGACTCCACAACGCGATGTACTTTTCGTCGATGGACCTCAAGACCGGGTATTGGCAAATCGAAGTCGACTAGAGAGAGCGAGAGAAGACTGCCTTTATCACACCAGACGGCCTCTTCGAATTCAAGGTCATGCCCTTCGGTCTTTGCTCGGCACCTGCGACGTTCCAACGTGTTATGGACACTGTACTCGCCGGCTTAAAGTGGCAGACATGCCTTGTGTACTTGGACGACGTCGTTGTGTTTTCTTCGAACTTCGACGAACATCTCCGGCGCCTTGAAGCTGTACTTCAAGCAATCAAGGCCTCCGGACTCACCCTGAAGCCAGAAAAGTGCCGCTTCGCATACAAGGAACTTCTTTTCTTGGGTGACGTCATCAGCAAGTCCGGAGTTCGCCCGACCCACGGAAAACAGCTGCCATCGCTGCCTTCCCGCCGCCCACCGACAAGAAGGCCGTACGCCGATTTCTCGGCTTGTGCGCCTATTATAGACGCTTCGTCAAGGAATTTTCACGCATCGCCGAGCCACTAACTCAGCTCACGAAAAACGACGTGGAATTCAAGTGGGAAACGGCGCAAGTCGAAGCATTTCAAGAATTGAAACGACGCCTGCAGACGCCTCCAATACTTGCGCATTTCGACGAACACGCCGACACGGAAATCCACACCGACGCAAGCAGCGTAGGACTCGGCGCCGTTCTTGTCCAGAGAAATGCCGGCGTGGAAAGGGTTATCCGTTATGCTAGCCGGTCGCTATCCAAGGCAGAAGCCAACTATTCCACAACAGAAAAGGAGTGCCTTGCCATCATCTGGGCAACGTCAAAGTTTCGCCCCTACCTCTACGGCAGGCCCTTCAAAGTTGTGAGCGACCACCACGCCTTGTGTTGGCTAGCTAACCTGAAGGACCCTTCAGGTCGTCTCGCCAGATGGAGTCTGAGACTTCAAGAATTCGACGTTACCGTCGTTTACAAGTCCGGACGAAAATACTCTGACGCCGACTGCTTGTCTCGCGCCCCCGTCGACCCGCCGCCGTAGGATGACCAGGAGGATGACTTCTTCTTGGGAACCATAAGTGCCGACGACTTCGCCGAACGACAGCGAGCCGACCCGGAACTCAAGGGCCTTGTGGACTACCTCGAAGGCAACACCGCCATTGTTCCAAAGGCATTCAAGCGAGGACTCGCGTCGTTTTTCTTGCGAAACGGCATTCTCCTAAAGAAGAATTTCTCGCCACTTCGAGCCAACTACCTTCTCGTAGTGCTCTCAGCCTTGCGACCAGAAGTCCTGCAGGCTCTACACGACGACCCGACGGCTGGACACCTCGGACTTTCCCGCACGCTCGCCAGAGTACAGGAAAAGTACTTCTGGCCGCGTCTTGCCGCTGACGTCGCCCGCTACGTAAGGACGTGCCGAGAGTGTCAGTGACGGAAGACACCGCCCACAAGACCAGCAGGCTTCCTTCAGCCGATCGAGCCTCCTCGGCGACCGTTCCAGCAGATCGGGATGGACCTCCTGGGGCCGTTCCCAACGTCGACTTGCGGAAATAAATGGATCGTCGTAGCTACCGACAACCTCACCCGCTACGCCGAAACAAAGGCCCTGCCTAAAGGCAGTGCCGCCGAGGTAGCCAAGTTCTTCGTTGAGAACATCGTCCTTCGACACGGCGCCCCAGAGGTTCTCATCACCGACAGAGGTACGGCGTTTACGGCTGACCTAACTCAGGCGATCTTGGGATACAGCCACACAAGCCACCGCCGGACCACCGCGTACCACCCACAGACCAACGGCCTCACCGAGCGTCTTAATAAGACCATTGGCGACATGCTGGCCATGTACGTCGATGTCGAACACAAGACGTGGGACGCCATCCTCGCGTACGTGACCTTCGCGTACAACACGGCCATACAAGAAACGACGCAGATGACGCCTTACAAGTTGGTATACGGACGGAGTCCGGCAACGACGCTCGACGCCATGTTGCCAAACGTCACCGACGAAGCAAACATCGACGTCACCGCCTACCTACAGCGCGCCGAAGAGGCCGACAACTAGCCCGCCTCCGCATCAAGAATCAACAGACGACCGATAGCCGCCGCTACAATCTTCGACGACGGTTCGTGGAATACCAGCCCGGCGACCGCGTTTGGGTGTGGACGCCGATACGACGACGTGGACTCAGTGAAAAACTTCTGCGACGATACTTCGGACCGTATGGGGTGCTTCGACGTCTCGGCACACTCGACTACGAGGTTGTCCCCTACGGCATTTTGAACTCTCAACGGCGCCGTGCGCGACCTGAAGTCGTCCATGTCGTGCGCCTCAAGCCGTTTTACGCGCGGTAGTGAACGTGAGGACTGTACTTCTTTTTTTCTTTCATTGGACTTTCTTGCTTGTGCGTATTGTTTATTGAACTTTCTTGATTTATTGTCGTTATTTATTGTTGCATGTATTTTTACCATGTGTTCAGTTCTAAGCATCGGGACGATGCCTTTTCAGAGGGGGGCATTGCCACGCGCGTTTCTTTCACTGTATTCGGTTTCCGCCCACAAAGACTATCAGCAGTACTCGGCGCAGACCGCGCCTTATCGTTCCAGAAGCTTCTCGCTTGTAGTACTCAAGATTATTCCAGAGCTTCCGCGACGACTAGTGATAAGGCTAGAATGTTCGACGCGTGCGTTATAAAAGCCGGCGCGTTCCAACGATGTACAGTTGATCGACGGCCGACGCTCCGTTCGCCGCTATCAGTGCCAGTGCTTATTGCTGTATTCTGACTTTCCGTTTACCGGCCACAAGTTCAGCCTAATAAAGAGTTCCTTCTTTGAAACGCCGACTGTTGCCTTCGTCGACGTCACGACCACGTGACAATATTCACTCACGTTCATACTGCACGCCTATTCAGACTCATGTGTACTTTCTCACGTTCACACTCAGGTTTACTCACAGCCCTCACCACTCACACTAACGCCTTTCAAATGAGTGCGAGTGTGTGTAGACCGGGACCCTTGCCACCCCTATCCTTGCTGCAGGCCTGCTGATGTTCGTGCTAGAGACCTCTGCGCCACTACACCTCTAACCTTTTCTCTTCTATCGACTGTCATCCCATCCCCCGTATCCCGCAGGCACTGCGCCGTGTTCCCGACCGGGCTGCAGAAATTAGGCGCCTTTTCTTCTTCGAACCACAACTACCACCACGAGTGAGTAGTATGCTAAACTGTAGTTGTCACATCTTCTGTAGGTAAGAGACCTATATACATACACATGGCAGCAAATGATTCAGTTCTACAAAAATCGCCCACGCTCATGGATTGGCTACGCAGAAGCTTTACAAGGTGGGCTGTAGTAACATATTTTGAAGTATGCGAATGAAATCATTTATGTGCGATTAAGCACAGCATGAACTTACTGGTTTAAACCTCGTAGTTAGCACATTCGCACTGACAACAAACATTCTCTTTGACATGAAATGACTTAATGAAAACTGTCTTTCTTTTGTCATAATTGGGTGTTGTTGAACTTTTCGTATGCTCAGTATTAAACCACCTACGACTTGTATCAAAGCAGACCCGGTGGCCTGCAGGCTTTGTTAATTGGAAATATTCACATTGAACGAGCACTTTCCCTTAAGCAGTACGACGTAGTACTTTCTCAATTATATATACGTCGTGATAGCATACTGCGTTGCCTTAATAATTCATTTGCACGCATGCAACTTCGGCCTTAAGGACCGCATTAAAATATCTCACAGATAACAATTTGAGTTTAACAGGTGTATGTGGTTCATACGCAAGTGGTACAACCTGCGTGGCCTGTATATGTTGCAATTTGAACTTTTCTGAGGCACTGGTCTTGATAACATACATTTTTTACAAAATGTGCTGTGCGGGTGCACCATGTCGTGCGTACGAAAACTTTAGGAAACAAATGCATCCAGGTTTTGTTAAAGAGCTTCGCTCTCTCGCATTTGGTTGTAGATAAGGGCTTAAAAGCACGCATGTGTCTACATAATTTAGCCACAAAGGAAGTACTGATGTATTCAAATATGTACAAGAGACAGCTCATTGCTCTAATTAAGAGTGACAATGTTGCACTTTTGATCCTACTCCTGTAACACATTTATCACCAGGTTAAACAGCTGAATAAGTATTTTTTTAGATGCGAAGCACCTTAGAGCGGAGTTCATTCCCGTGGTGGTGTGCGTCTTGACCACCCTTACTGCGCATGCGCCTACTCTCTCTCCCACTTTCCTCCCTTACGCAGGTGTTCGGTCGCCTTCTCTCCTCTGATTCCCCCCGCACTGCAGCCTGTAAACTCGCTCCCTACTCTCCCTCCCCCATTTCATATAAGCGCGTGCGCTCGGTTGAGGAAGCCCCGCTTGAATCGTGCGGTCACTCCGTCGGTTCCCAGTCGCTGCAGTTGTCTCAAAAGCCTCGCTGCCCTCGCCGCAGATTCGCGTTGTCTCTTTGTAGCGGAAGCGGTAGCTCAACGCCGACGCTTGGCTTCGACGGCCGAGTGAACGTAAACGGAAACTTGGTGTGCACCCCCCAATGCCGCTTCGCCTCCCCTCGTGGTTTCCTTTTCTGCCCACTCATCAGTCTGCAACACTAAATCCTGTTCATCTTTAATGTGTTTGACTCGGTCCCTTTTAGATGCATCTTATGCTCGGCGCTCTGTCCGTCCCGCCTCCCTGCGTCCGGTCACTTTCATAATGTAAGGAAGCAGCCACTATACGAACCAGAAGACTGTAGTACAATAAGGCCGTCAACCACCACTACAGTCCCAAGAGTCATGGCCGAGAGCACAAATGACTGCTTAGCAATGGCTAGGCAGGTGGTGGGTGCAAGCAAAGAAAAACGCGCACTACCGGTGGTGTCTCTCGCCCACGTTGACTCCATTCCTTGACCTTGCTGGCATGTGCTTGCGGGGGGCTTTGTCCGTCACTCCTTCGCGCGTCCGGTGTCCTAAAGCCCCTCTCTCTCCTCTCCTACGCTCCCGCCCTTTTTCTCCTCTAGGAATCCTCTACTCTACGGAGCGGCGTCCAGTTGACTCCATTCCTTGACCTTGCCTGCATGTGCTAGCGGGGGGCTTTGTCCGTCCCTCCTTCCCGTGACCCACACCCCATCTCCTACGCTCCCCACCTTTCTCTCCTCTAGGAATGCTGTACTCTACGGAGCGGCGCCCGCGTCCCGTTGGCTCCATTCCTTGATGTTGCTTGCATGTGCTTGCGGGGGGCTTTGCCCGTCCCTCCTTCCCGCGTCCCACACCCCCCTCTCTTCGTGGGAGCACTCATGCGCCTATTGTTGTTCGTTGCCTCAGAGGTTGAACCAGCTATTTTCTTTAGAATAATGCCATTTTTGCGGTTATCTGAGGCTCACTATGCTGCCACAGATACCGCTGTGAATATACGAGAGCCCGTTGATGTTTTCATTGGCGCTTCTGACCCTAACATAGAAACTTAGGAGGAGGAGGGGAATGACGATGGTACAAATGGATGCTCTCTGCCAACAATAAAAAACATGGAACGAAAGGAACACGGGGAATGTAATTTCTGCTTTCATCCAGGAAACCATATTGTTTCGTAAAGGCCAAAGGCAAAAGCATAGCTGCTATGCTGATGAACGACAACACAGTAGCTTCTATGCTCTGTAACTAGATGGCCATCCACTGGAAGAAAAAAAGAAACGTAGTGCCACTGCCTGTCCTCTTCAGCAGCTGTAACAATGGCATGAAAGGGGCTGAGCTCTACGATCATGCTGCGAATAACTACAGATATTTCATCCGTGAGAAAAAGCGGTACCAGCCCCTATTTGCCCAGATGATAGAAATGGCCACAGACAACGCATACAGGGTCTGCTACCGCAAGGTATGTGACCGGGCTAGTTGGTATTCCATGACGACGTGTCGTGAAGGTGCTAGGCACCGTTACGACAATACGCGCATCATCATTAAAGCTGCAGCTATCACAAAATGAAATTGCATCAGCAAACCCTCAATCACTGTCACTGTCAAAGAAATAGGTTACCTGAGTTCATACGGTCAAATAACCTAGATATATTACGGTTGCATTCATTGTGGCCTTTTTTTCGTTTTTTTGGGGATTTTGCTGTTTTTGTGTCGCTCGTTTCACTTTCAGTGCCTGCCGTCATGCGCAGATGACTAAGCGGTGATCACGCGTACCACTTTGTCTTTGTTTTTTTCATGTTCGTGTCATTTCATGTTCGTGTCAATTGGAAGTCAGGGCTAGTCCTCGTCGGCTCCTTTGTCCATGTGTGTCTCACGCGCTGTTCACGTCGTCTGCTACTGCACTTGAGGTTTCAGCAGACCCTCTACGCGTCGACTACTGTCCTTTCGTCGCATAATAGCAAGACATTCACTGGGCCTTGCTGTACCCAACAGAAGTATCAAGAGCTCCCTAGCGTCCGCTGTGCTTGCTAATACACTCTATTCATACGGATGATTTCACAAGCTTGGAAAACAATTCAGAAATCCCACAATCCATTCAAATGGTGTTGCAAGAAGCGCGACGTCACGCTTTTCATAAAATGCTGGTGCTTCAATAAGTCAGATGGGCCAGATAACTTTGGCATTCATTTGGCAAGAGCCTAGCGTACTCTCCATTCTTGCATCACACCAGCACATCACACAATCACACCCAACGTTACTAGAATAATCTCACTTTAAAAGCTCCGCCGGAGAGGCGGTCCGCGTGGCGGTCGCGAGAACTAGTGGCGCTGCAGTCAAGTCTAGCTCCCGCGGCCGGCTCATGTTGTGATCGGCGCCGGCGACATGCAAGCGGTTACGGCGAATGGTGCGCTGTCTTCACGCATCACTTTGGGTCTGTGTTTTACACTGCGTAGTGTCTTGTACGAAAACGCGTGTGTCATGTACGAAGCGTAGCGAGGAGGAACAGATTTATCCACAGTGTGGTATGCCGACTTGCTTTGCACCGCGCCGCACGACCGGCTACCGCAACGGCGACTCTGCTTTACGCCACTTCTTTATTAGATGCGAAGCATTTTTTGCGTACTGCAAGCACTTTTGCGTTTCTATCTATCTATCTATCTATCTATCTATCTATCTATCTATCTATCTATCTATCTATCTATCTATCTATCTATCTATCTATCTATCTATCTATCTATCTATCTATCTATCTATCTATCTATCTATCTCTATCTCTCTATCTAGCCGCCTACGTCTGGGTGCTCTCGTGGTGGCACCCTTAACTTGGGGTAGAACAAAATTTGTATAGGAGGGTAAGAGGTATTGACGAATATGTCTCGCTGGTCATGACATGAATAACGTGAAAATCCCGTCGCGTACGTCGTCAAACTCATTTCTCCAGACTCGTGTGGCTCATACCCGTATACCACGGGCCGCGGAATGCGGGTATGCGCCACCGCACATAGACAACTTATATCTATCTAGTATGAGGAACCGCTAGGAACAGCGAGGACAGGCATTGGTAACTTAAATGCGAGAGCGTTAAGACAAACTGACATCGGTGGCGTTGACACAGGTAATTTAAAAGCAACAGCGTTAAGAAGAACGGACATCGGTAGCGTTGACGCCAGGAATACAAAGAATAGAAATCACAGTCCCCGCAGGAATCGAACCCAAGCATTCTGCTAGCAATCAAGCATTCTACCACAGAGCCACGTCAGGTCTCGAAACTGCTTTGGCAGAACACCCTATGCAGGCGTAATGTTGGTGAAACGTATATTGTGGTTGCAGGGCTGGCTATCTAATTTTATAAACATTACATACGTACTATGACCAAGGAGTCATGTCGGCTTAACGTCAGTTGTCTAATAAAGCGTCATCCACTGTAGTTGGTTTACGTAGCACTATCCAGAGCTACCATCCTCTCAAGCACAAGTTCAACATATCAGCTTACAGCTTGAAAAGCTCGTAGCTTCAGTTTCTTTCGCGCTGCGGTCACGGGCGAACAGACGTGCGATCGGCGGAATTTCATTTCTGTATAGTCTTGCACGTTACCCGAGAGTTCATATTATTGCCCAAATGAAATCATAATTATGATTATTATTACATGGCGGCAGCGAATAGCGGACATGACGCACGTGACGCGGTTCTGTATAATATGCACTATGTGACAACAATTGCGCAACAGATACAAACACAATTACAAATAATATACAGTACATAAATATAAGTACAGGTGAAGAGGCAGTCCTTTATCCAACAACGTAACTTGAGAGCATGATCAAGGCACACACGGATAGGTAGTTCTAACAACGAACAAAAATAACCCAAGAGAGTGACCGGATGAGTGAAACAAGTTGAGAACGCGTGTTATAGTTGTGGTTTCAAACCCTGGACGATGAAGTGAATTCAGTAACCTTTGTAATTTGTTTTATATCATTTGCGTGCGGTAACTTCTTCTTGATTTGGATATAAACCAATGTTCACCGTGAAGGACCTCCAAACCCTACGCAATTCAAAAGGTGCATGGGAGCATGCTTTGCATCACAAACATAGAAAGCTCACTGCGAAACTCAACGTCTAAAACGTTCAATTTGAGAATGACGACATTGTAAAGTACTACCGTCATGTTATTGCGATAGCAATTATATGGACACTCTCGGCTAATTTTCGCCGTCGCCGTCTGTCGCCGCCTTCATGGCCCGGATATGTATATGTATACTTATATATAAAACGCACAAAGAAAAATAAATCAATAAAAAAAACCGGCAGATCCCACGCACTGTGGGAATCGATGTAATGCGAAGCAGCCAGCAAGGAGCAAATCATGCTGTACCACGGTGGCTGTACATAATACGCATGTCATGATTTACATGTTAGGGCCTGTCATTTATGTTTGTCATACAGTCACGTCAAGTAATACAAATTTTGGTCTATGTCAAGCTAGGGAACTGGACGCAACCGCACCACGAGCGTGGCATGTAAATGGCATAGTGGGTGACATGCATGCCCAAATTTTCATGTTACCACCTGCCACTTATGTTCGCTATACAGTCACATCCCGCAATACCAATTTTGGTGTATATCAAGCTAGCGAAACGGCCCCGAGAGTGTCATGAGCATGGCATGCAAGTCGTTTTGCACATGGCCTGTCATGATTTCCATATTACCACTTGTCATTGATGCTCGACATACAATCCCATCGCTCAATGCCAAACTTGGTTTACATCGCGCTAGGGAAACAGCCACGAGAGTGTCATGAGCGTGGCATGCAAGTTCTGTTGCACATGACATGTCATGATTTCCATATTACCGCTTGTCATTTATGTTCGTCATACGTCACGCGATACGAAATTTGGTGTATATCAAGCAAGCTAAACGGCCGTCAGTGCGTCATGAGCGTGGCGTGTAAATAATGTTGTACATGACATGCAGGTCATGATTTTCATATTACCACCTGTCATTTATGTTGGTCATGCGGAAATGCCTCATCGTACCAATTTTTGGATATATCAAGTTAAGAAAACGGCCTCAGGAGCACTGTGACCATGGCGCGTAAACCATACTTTTCATGACAAGTTAGTCATGATTTTCATGATATGACCATGATATGATTCATGTTTGCCATACAGTGATGTTATGTCATGCCTATTTTGGTATAAATCGCTTTAACGATACGGCCACGAGAGAGCACAAAGGCGTAGGCGGTTAGATAGGTAGACACGCTCACAGTAGTCGAAGTTCGCTAATAAATGCTTCGCATTTAAAATTTTCAAAGCACCTGACCAGGGATTCGAACCAGCCACCCCTCGTTCCGCAGCCCGCTGCGCTAGACAACGCAGCCACGCGCCATGGTTGTGCCGGCGTTATAACGGCGAGCTCTTTATATGCACCATGTACCGTTCGCAGTAGGCTGACCTCGGAACAGCTTGTGTGTTTTCTGTCACGCAGCGCCCTTACGTTTTCTCTCAATTTGAAAAACTGCCCTTGAGACGCGCACAAAAAAGTAGCCCCCTTCTGTACCCACTCATGATGTAGAAGTAAAAAAAAATACAACACCGGGCACACTTTGCGTCAGACGCCACCGCGCGACAGGATACGCAGAGGGGAAATGCCACATGCCGCAGCTCAAAAGGAAAAGAAATACCAATCAGCGTCGGCTTCCGCATTGTGGACACTTGCAGCGCGTTGTTCAAACACGATGACGTAACAACTGTGACAGTGGGTAGTGCACGCTTGTGCTGTGTATACCTATGCGTTCTTTTCGAGCGTCCTTCTTCGTGCTGCAGCGGTGTGCTGCAAGTGTCGAGTTGCTTGTCGTTCTTCGTGTGACAAACTAATTCCTTGCTATCGCATTCATTTCTTCGCCCTTGTGGCGAAACTGTGACTTTTTTGCTGGACAAGAAGTTTAGATCTCACGCGGAAAGTGGGAGCTCGGGCTCGGTACCCTTCCGCGCGTGTTCCCAGCACTTCCACACAATATATCGAAACCAAAATGTCCAGGACCAAGGCCCCAATCACCCCAAAAAAGCAGGGCGCCCCTCGAAAGCCCAGTGCCCAGTTTGGAGGAGCCGCCACAAACAGAACAGCAGGATGAAAGGCAGGCGGCTAACAACGATGCCGGGACTCGAGAGTTACATCAAATTAACGTTCGATCAATTGTCAACTGTCACGCCGGCTTAAAAGCAGTGGTTTTTTTTCCTTTAACATGCCCGATATGTTGCTCTTATGAACCAATACAATTGTATATCAGTGGTGATGTTTCCCCAGTGACCTGGTTTTATTACATTTCCTTCATATTAGAGCCCTAGATCTTTTTTTTAAATTGGATACAGTGTTCCCAGTTTTGAATCTTTCGCCGATAGCGGCGAAAGATTCAGAACTGGGAATGACACCGATGTATTGCACACATCGGTGTCATTTTACATTGCAGCGTCGCACACCGGGAAGTAACACACCATGAGCGTACTACATCCGTTGGTACGTTCACAGAAAATTGGTAGAATTAACCATAGGTGTGCGCACGAGGGGGGGGGGAAAAGGGGGCGCCCCCCCCCTTCATGGTCACCTAAGAAGGGGGGAGCGCAAAGTGTGCCCCATACATTGACTTAATAGGGAAGGGGGGGGGCGCTGCGACGAGCTTTCACCCATCCTGAAGGGGAATCCTGCGCACGCCCATGGAAGTAACTACGAGCAAAGACTGCCTAACATCTCTCACAAGTACATGTGGGAGTGCCCCGCCGCGCTCAAACCACAGGAAAGTGCACTCACTCAAATCACGTGTTTCCAAAAAGGCTGCCTACGTCGTCCCTCACGAAGCCTTCTTTCTACATTAAAAGCCATCGAGAAATCTGTCTAGAGGCCTTTGACGAAAACCCCATAGTTGGGGACCTTTTTTGGATTTTGCGTGAAACCTTCGAGTGGTGGCCAGGGCCTCCTTTGAGCTGTACCGCTCATGATCAGGACGTGATGGCTAGAGTAGTCATGTTGTATATTGTGCTGGAAATGTTTTTTTAGCAATGTGTCAATCAAGATCTACAGCTTTCCGAAAAGGTGGAAAATGCCAGAAAGAAGGTGGAGTTGCTGTAACATTTCGCACTGTGCTCTCGATTGTTAGCCATCGCGAAGACTTGTCTGGTAAACAGTAAAATGCATGGGTACTGTTCTTCCAAGGACGTCTTTTTTGCAACTAGTAGAGAATATGAGTACTGTTTTTCTTGAACGTCTTTGTTTTCCCTATAAGTCAACTTGTTTGGTCATATAAAGGCTTTTACAAACATTTTGGGTCATTTTTCGTCTAGGTAAGCCCACTGTGGTTAAAATGGTAGTGGTCGTCATAAAAACTATGCTAAAGTGCTCATTCGCTTAGAAAATCTCGTGCTTTGAGGATAAATGCGATGTAGACAGCTCAAGTATATGCCGGACATTGATTCTTAGACAACAAGTGGGCAACATATCCGAGCCAATGCATACAGGTGTCTCTGTGTATATCGACATAAGCAGTCTACAAAGTCGACGTGAGAATGTCGACTGGAAGCCTAATAAATCTTTAAGTTTGGTAGTAGTACAACTGGAAAGCTGCCGCGAGCTACAGCGCGGCGGACCACCCCGGTACGCCGCCGTAGCAGGCGATGCGCGGAGAGTAGGGCAAGAGTTGTCTGCAGCGCTGTTAGTTCTCGGGACCGCCATTCGGACCACCCTCCTCCGCTGGCGGAGATATGGAGCTTTGAAACTGAGTTTACTCTAGTAACGTTGATCACACGTATTGCTATGTCGAGGGCCCGCGTACTTTCTAAAGTACAGTATCATTACTTTTGCAAAAATTCATGAAACTCTATGAAAATTCGCACCTGTTATTTTCTACTCATTTAATTAAATACTCTCATTCTTAATAAAATCCCACCAGTACTTCTTTCGTGGGCCTTGATGAGTTAAAGATTTATTGCGATAAAAACGCGCAGGAAGTCAAAGCCAAAAATGGCAGACGTACGCATTTGTAAAAAAGTCAAACTTGTCATATATCCGAATTTAGGCCTATAGGTAGAACATTGCGAATTACGCATGGCAAGCCATTCATTCGCCTAAGCATAAATACGTTGACACCGGTGTAACAAACAGATGCCATCACGTAAGCAGAGGTCGCTTTCCCCATGCAATATCGATTGCTGATGTTTCGCGCTCCGGAAACGGCTTCACGTCCGACGTCTTCAGTTCAGCATGGTCGCGGAGTCGTGTCTTAGATGCCTCCACAAACGGGAAGTTGGACCGTCAGCGGCGACCGTCCCGCGGCGTCGGGGACGAGTGATACAAAAATCATCCCCGCGTGATGACGTCACCTCATGACATCACCATGGCGTCACAGTTCGTTTAAAATGGTGACGTGTACCAAATTGTGGCGTGATGTTATCTGACGTAACGATCACGATGACGTTGTAGCGCTCTCCTTTCGGCGGCGAAGAAAACCGGGGAGCGCGTGACCTCAACAGAATAAAATGAAGACGGTGCGTGGCAGTGGCCCGTGAAGCCACGGCTGGTGCTGCCTGCTTCCTTATACAACGACTGAGAAGAAAAAGAAGATGGTTTTCGCTTTCCAGTCATCTGCGGGGAATGCGCAAGGGACCTTGAGAGTTTTTTTAGAAAGAGTCAGGGACAAATAGAGCGTCAAACTGGCATCTTGTTTTCTGAACCCAGCACGGTCGCGGCGGTCGCATTTCGATGGAGGCGAAATGGTAGAGGCCCGTGGACTGTGCGATGCCAGTGCACGTTAAAACACACGAGATGGTCAAAATATCAGAAGCCCTCCACTACGGCGTCTCTCATAATCATATCGTGGTTTTGGGACGCAATACCCCAGATGTTATTATTTCGGAACCCACTGAACAAAGCCGTGTTCGGCGACGTTCAGCAACTAGTCATCGGAGCCCACTAACCTTATACGACAAATTCATGAAAGTACAGAAAACAAAGTTTCGCGCACTTAAATACACAGAGAGCTCCACGCCGTGAGATCCTGGGGACAGCTACATTGCCGCCCCTATCGTGAAGCAGTGCTACTTCCTGCTAAATTTCGGAAAAGTTTTCGCCAAGTATTTCATATACCACCAATCTGGCTCTTGATAAGCAACTCTCCTCGTAAGCCCGTGTTGTAACGGCGAAACGAACAGCAGGGTCGAAACCGTTCTCTCGTCGCCAGTTCTTGGCGCCTCACGCGCACCATGGGTGTGCAGCGGCCACGACGACGTTGCAGGGAGAATTACCACCGCCGACGCTGGTGTGCTAGCCCAAGCGTCACATCATTAATTCCGATGTTATCATCGGAATTACTGTCACCTTATTGTTTCAGGAAAGTGCATCAAAAATATCCGCACTTTTTTACATTGTTCCATTCGGTACAATAGTCTACAAATTGCAGATATTGCAAAATAGCATATCATCTTTTTGTGGAAATATGTGAACGCCGTTTTGAGGAGGACATTTACATTCGGAAACGATTCAGTGCCAGCACTGGTTTATGACGGTATAGAATGCCGCATCGGAGGTACCGTCGCAATATATTCTGAGAAAAACGCCCCTTAAAGTGCCAACGTACTAATTAAAGATACGACAAGTGTTTACATTCCAGGTGCAGCCTTTGACCAACTAACAAATTGTAGGGTGGTTTGTTAATGGGATGTGTCATTGGAGTAACAAAAAGAGGATATTTCTATTCGGAAAACAATGAGCACAGTGATTTGCTTTGTAAAACTGCACCTACTGGTATGATCTTACATCAAAAATGTTGTTGCTATACACCTTTACGAAACCACTTCATCAAGTGTCGTTGGTGTAATAAACTATATTACGTTAGTCTCTTTCCTATAAAACTGCCGCTGTGGCTATAGCAAGAAGGGTCTCGTCGTTGTAGAGAGATAATGGCGTTTTCAATGAAGGTATTTTTATTCACTAGGCAATGCCTGTTAGGAACAGCAGCGCACTCATAGAAAAAGCTCGTGGAGCGCCCTTTCCAGAGCCGCTGAAATTTTTTTTAAAAGGACTACCACAAGAACAGCCGCAAGGTATCTATAAGCGAGGTACCTGCTGCACATCTGTAAGGTATTAGGCGAACGTTTCCGATGCTGTGGATAACGCCAGAGAAAAAACTCCCCATCTCCCGCTAAAGGGAACCATGTGTGGATGCGAAGCAGCGGGGAGATAATTAGCTTGAGCGGGAGGAACGTCGCCGCTCTCATTTCACGGCAGCCGTCCGGGCGCTCATCGCGGCATTGTACAGGAGAGAGAATGAGGCGCGCGCGCTTCCATCATTTTTATACTGACGTATACCGTGGCACCCCCAGCGGAGTATGCAGCTGTCACACCACCTGTCGTGCGCGCCGCTCCGTAGAGGATTCCTAGAGGAGAGAACGGGGGGGACCGAAGGAGAGGAGACGTGCATGCACTGTGGGGGGTGTGGGACGCGGGAGCCGCTCCGTAGAGTAGAGGATTCCTAGAGGAGAGAGGACGCGCATGCGCTGTGGGGATGTGGGACGCCGGAGCCGCTCCGTAGAGTAGAGGATGCCTAGAGGAGAGAGGGGGGAGAGGACGCGCATGCGCTGTGGGACGCCGGAGCCGCTCCGCTGAGTGGATGGTTCCTAGATTACAGAAAGGGGGTGAGCGTAGCAGAGGATAGGGGCAGGGGACGCGCATGCGCTGTGGGACGCGGGGGGCCGCTCCGTAGAGTAGATGATTCCTAGAGGAGAGAGGGGGGAGAGGACGCGCATGCGCTGTGGGGGATGTGGGACGCCGGAGCCGCTCCGTAGAGTAGAGGATACCTAGAGGAGAGAGGGGGGAGAGGACGCGCATGCGATTTGGGCCGCCGGAGCCGCTCCGTTGAGTGGATGGTTCCTAGAGGAGAGAAAGGGGGTGAGCGTAGGAGAGAGAGGGGGGAGGGGACGTGCGGACTAAGCCCCCTCCAAACACATGCAAGCAAGATCAAGGAATGGGGTCAACCTGGGCGACAGACACCACATGCCTAGCCATTGCTAAGCAGCCTCTCTGTGCTCTCGGCCATGAGTCAAGGAATGGGGTCAACCTGGGCGACAGACACCACCTGCCTAGCCATTGCTAAGCAGCCTCTCTGTGCTCTCGGCCATGCCTCTCATGACTGTGATAGGGTCGACGGCCTTCATATTACTTCAGTGTTCTGGTTCACCTAATGGGTGCTTCCCTACTTCATGAAAGTGGCCGGACGCGGGACGCGGAACGGGGGGACGGGGGAGGGACGGACATAGCCCCGAGCATCTAATAATCAGGGCAGATGGTTTAGGAATTAGTCGGAGCCTGAAAACCTTCCACTCGTGCTTTAAGGCTTCCAAATTCGCCATGTGACCCCTACTCGTTATTAGAGCGCAGCTCTTAGGCGCCCGTTCCAGCGTTGAGCGGCGTTGCCGCTGCCGTCGCCGCCGGTGGCGTAACCGATAGACATGAAAAAGTAACCAATACACAAGAAAAAAAATCACGCCATATCCACGAAGCAAATGATGATGAGTGGGGGAAACTCCGGAGGTAATCTGGTAAACCGTCAATCCTCCGTAAATTTTGCCAACTTGATCATCATACAACGACCTGACACCCAAACGGGGGGGGGTGTGGTGTGATTATACATACAGTATATACACATTGTTTCATTATTTACATATTGATAACTTCTATACATAATGTTTTATTATTTACATATGGGGTAGATGATGTTTTTGTTCAAGAGCTTTACGTACCACAAGGAGGCGGTTCTCCTGATTTTATTTTCGTCATATACGACGTTAAGCTCAGGGGAAGGTTTGTTGTCGGCGTTGCCGTTTTGCCTTTCGAGGGCGAGAGCGCGTTCACGATCGTTTTCATCCATGGCAGAAAGAGATTGTGTGGTCTGGAACGCGCTTATTCTTCATGGTCATCATCGTCATCGTTATCACGTGTAATGGGTACATTCCACTATACGGTGGCTACGACGGACGGCGCGGGACTAGCTTATGTCCTAAGGAGCTTCGCCCCTAAAGCTTCCCCATTTACCGCTAAAGGGAATCATGTGTGGATGCGAAGCAGCGGGGAGATGGTAAGCTTGAGCGAGACAAACGTCGCCGCTCTCGCTTCGCGGCAGTGACCCGGGCGCTCATCGCGGCGCTGCACAGGAGAGAGAATGAGGCACGCGCGCGGAACTACCATGGCGCCCCCCAGTGGAGTATGCAGCTATCACACCACCTATCGTGCGCGCCGCTCCGTAGAGGATTCCTAGAGGACAGGACGGGGGGGAACGTGGAGAGGAGAGAGAGGGGGAGGGGACGTGCATACGCTGTGGGGGGTGTGGGACGCGGGAGCCGCTCCATAGAGTAGAGGACTGTTAGAGGAGAGAGGGGGGAGAGGACGCGCGTACGCTGTGGGGATGTGAGACGCGGGCGTCGCTCCGTAGAGTAGATGATTCCTGGAGTAGAGAAAGGGAGTGAGCGTATGAGAGGATAGGTGAGGGGACACGCATGCGCTGTGGGCGGTGTGGGACGCGGGAAGGAGGGATGGACTAAGCCCCCTCCAAACACATGCAAGCAAGATCAAGGAATAGGGTCAACCTGGGCGACAGACACCACCTGCCTAGCCATTGCTAAGCAGCCTCTCTGTGCTCTCGGTCATGACTCTGATGACTGTGGTAGTGGTTGACGGCCTTCATATTACTACAGTGTTCTGGTTCGCAAAATGGGTGCTTCCCTACTTCATGAAAGTGGCCGGACGCGGGGCGGGGGAAGCGGGAGGGACGGACAGAGCCCCGAGCATAAGATGCTTCATCTAAAAGTGTGTTTCGCGCGCGGCGGTGAGTACAATAAATAGCGGCACTTTCCCAAGATCAAGGGGCTTTACGCCATAGAGGGAACTCTGGCGCTAGTGTTTATGGGAGCTGCAACGCATAGCGCTGCAGCCAGCACGGGAATGATCGGTAGTACACGGATCGGTCTAATCTTCGTTCATTCGGCTGAATGTAGTCAGCTGAATGTAGAATTGAAAGTAGTCAAAATGTCCCTAAAATGGAGGCTGATGGCTGATTCCTCTGTCTGAGCCGCGCACGTCCCGGCGCGGTAAGTGAAACCTCGCACCTTGGAGTGGGCTAGCTCGTTGACATTGGAAAGGCCCCCGACCTGCGAGCCAAGGTGAGCAGGGAACCAAGTAATAGTGTGGTGGGTGAGTTCCTTGTGAGCGAGAGTACTAAAAACTTCCTTGCACACGGAACCAGACGCGAAGGCCCTCGCAGCGGATCTAGAGTCAGTATAGATATCAGTTCTCTGCGGATCAAGCAGCGCTAGGGCGATGGCCATCAGCTCCGCTTTGTGAGAAGAAGAGGTGCTAACCGACGCTGAGCATATAATCCGACCCTTAGTATCCACGGATACTACTGCAAAGTGAGCGGAAGCGCCGTACTGGGCGGCATCGTCAAAACAAGAAACAGAGGAGTGGGCGTGAGCGTAAGCTAAAAGAGAGGAGGCTCGAGCAACACGCCTGCCCACGTTGTACTGTGGGTGCATGTTTCGTGGAAGGGGAGACACTTTGATGCAAGAGCGCATACTATCGGCAAGATGCGTGTTTTGCACTTCGAGTGTCAGGGGCGTTGAGTCCAGTGTCAACCAGTATCTTTCTCCCCGCTGATGTAACTGAAAGCCTGGCAACCTCTGCCGTTTGCTGAGCCTCGATGACTTCTTCAAGCGTGTTATGGACTCCAAGTTTCATAAGGCTTTCTGTGCTTGATCTCATAGGAATGCCAAGGACTCTCTTGATGCTCTTCCGTATGAGAGTGTTCAATTTATTTCTCTCGTGGAGTTGTCACTTGTGCATGGATGCGACATAGGTTATGCGGCTCATCAAAAATGCATGGAACAGTCTGAGGAGGTTGTCCTCCCGAAGACCACCCCGACTGTTGGAAATTCGAGAGATTAATCGGATGACCCCTTCCGCCTTGGAAGTCAGATGGTCGATCGTGTGACCGTTCTGTCCAATGGCTTCGATGATCATGCCCAGAACGCGTATGAAGTCCACCCTCGGAATCTGCTGCCCTGATGCCGTGTGCAGCCTAATGTTGATGTCGGCCAGTGGTTTCCAGTTTTTGGGTGTGGGTCCCCTTCTCGTGGGTCGATATAAGAGAAGTTCGGACTTTGACGGTGAGAGCTGGAGGCCCATTTCCTTTATGTAGACTTCAACACAGTCGACGGCCTCTTGAAGAGAGCTCTCGACGCAGCCCTCTGAGCCACCAACACTCCATATGGTGATGTCGTCCGCGTAGATAGCGAACTTGATGCCTTCTTGATTTGAGAGCTCGGCAGCAAGACCGCACATGGCAATGAAGAGTAGCGGGGAGATGACTGAGCCCTGCGGGGTGCCGACGGCACCTAGATCATAGGGCTCAGACTTGAGATCCCCTAGCTGGATAGTGGCTCTTCTATCCCTGACGAACGAGCTGGTGAACTTGTGAAAGTTGGCTCCTAAGTTGAGGCGAGAGATGGAGTCAAGTATATGGGAGTGCGAGACATTGTCAAAGGCCTTTGCAAGATCGAGTCCGAGAATTGCCCAAACGTCTTTCGTCTCCTGATCTATAATGTGATGTTTCAGCATTTTCATGACGTCCTGAGTAGATAGGTGTGGCCTGAAACCCATCATGTTGTAAGGGAAGAGGTTTGTTTTCTCTATGTGCTTCGATATCCGATCGTTGATGACGTGCTCGACGACCTTGCCTATACAAGACGTCAGTGAAATAGGTCGCAAGTTGCTAAGACTGGGACTCCGGCCAGGTTTAGGGATGAGAATGACCGACGCCATTTTCCAATGCTCAGGGAAAACCCCCCGACTCCCAAATACGATTGATTTCATTGGTGAGGATGGTGACAGAGTCGTCGTCTAGGTTGCGATGTGTCTTGTTTGTGATGCCGTCAGGGCCCGGAGCGGATTTTCCGTTAAGATTGGTTAACGCGGTCCGGACCTCTGCTTCCTGGAATGGCTTGTCCAACTCAGAGGCTGGTGATCCCGTGTATTGAGCGTAGCGTGAATGAGGCCGGGCTATAGCCAAAGGGAGGTATCTCTGCGCCAGAGACTCCTTTATTTCCGCATCAGAGTTTGCCTTCCTTTCCGAGTGCAATATTTTGTCTACAAAGCGCGCCTGGTTGGATTTAGATTTGGTGTCCTGCAGCAGGTGTTTGAGGAGGTTCCATTTCCCCCCCTATTCTCATCTGGCCGTCTACCGTGTTGCAAATCTCGTCCCAATGCTGTTTTTCCAGCGTCTGACAGTGAGCGGCTATTTCCTGATTAAGACTCGCGATGCGTTTTCGCAGTCTTCGATTCAGACGGTGTGCTTTCCACTTGGTAAGGAGGGCGCTTTTGGCCTCCAGAAGATGGGCAAGCCTACTATCCATTTTATTCACCTTAAGATCAGTCGTTATTGTTTTGGTGGCCGACTTGACGTCTTCGACCAGCTGAGACAGCCACTTGTCGAAATTCGGTGGGTCATCACTGTCCTGTGCGTTCCTCACTCTGATCTTACGAAAGAGGTCCCAGTCGGTGAACTTGAAAGTTTTAGGGGGTTTTGCTTGAATTTCCAATGTCGTACTGAGAATACAGTGGTCACTCCCCAAGTCCTCACGCAAGTTGAACCACGAGACCTCTCCCGTAGATGCGACAAAGGTGAGGTCTGGGGTGGTATCCCTAGCGCAAGAATTTCCAATGCGTGTAGGAAACGCGGGGTCAGTGACCAAAGTCAGATTCAGATCCGAGGCCGCTTGCCAGAGCTCGGCTCCCTTGGCAGTGGTGCGAGAGTAGCCCCAAGCATGATGGGGTGCGTTGAAATCTCCCGCTATCACTATGGGTGCGCCCGCTTTCCTAGCGATCGTAATGGCTTTTGATAGCAACTTGGTGAAGCGATGGTGCCTTCCTTTTGGAGAGCTATGTATGCGGAGTATGAAGATGCTATTCCTCAGCTTGCTGCCTGGTATGACCTCTAAAAGAGTATTCAACCTTGCTATGTGTCGGGTGTAGATTGCGCTCATTCGAAGTGTACTTGTTAGACACTAACGTGCAGATACTTCGGCCCTCTGGAGGTTTAGTGACGTGAGATGTGTAGCCTGAGAGGCTCACCGTTTCCGTAAGCGTCTCCTGTAGCATAATGAACGTGTGGTCGGATTGACTGGTGTTTGATATACTGCTGTAGGGCTGCCCTCTTTGATTGGAAGCCCCAGCAGTTCCATTGCCAAATTACGAAATTGTTAAGGTGTGCCGCCATTGTTAGGCACTTCAGGAGGTCTCTCCTGAGAAACGCTACGAGATGCCACCTTCTGTACGATCCTGACCTTAGCCTTCACTTGGGCAGGAATAGCCGTGGCTGAATGTGCAACTTCAACTTGGTCGGCTTCGACCTTTGTGACTCTGCTGTCCAATGCCGCAATCGACTCGACCACCGCCTTTAGCGCATTTTTTGATCTCGTCCAAGGTATCCTTGACCTGTGATTTGAAATCTGCGTCGTCGTCCTTGGCCGGTCTTGCTACCCTATTGCAAAAACCAGCGCCCCCCAGCGCGATACCAGTACGTGTTTTGGCGCTGGATCGCACTGGGAACACTGGTACACGCTGGGATTCACTGGCACTTCGGTGAGCGTACTGGGACAGAGCTGGGCCGCACTGGTAGGGGCGTTGGCTTGGCCGCTGTGACGCTGGCGTGCACTGGGAAGCGCTGGAAACGCTGGAATTTTCACTGGAGTGCGCTGGTTCACACTGGAGCCTGCACTGTTTCTTCCAGTGCGGCATGCAAGTTTCTGTAGTGTATGCGGCGGAATGTTTCGGTATCTTTGAATATAGAATGTTTGATTCGATGCTACCAATGGATGCTACCCTAACAGGCAGGCCCGTAGCCAAAAATTTTTTTTCGGGGGGGGGGGGGGCAACTTGTTGAAAGCCTTGAAAAACACCGACTTTTATTATTTTTCCTCGGTAAACGCCCCCCTTCCATCCGAATTTCGAGGGGGAGGCCCGGGCCCCCTAGCTTCCCCCCCCTGGCCAGGGGGCCTGCTAACAGGTCCCAAACATTTTCACAACTTCTTTTAGCTTGGCAGAGAAAGAAAATGATAAGCGCAAGACATTATATGATATATGCGAAATCACCGTCATTTTTATTTTTCCCTTTGGAATGCAGAAAAGATTGCGTTAATAACACAAAGGAGCCAACGCTGATTATTTTGCTTGTTAGCTTGCTTTTTTTTTCTTATTCACGCACATTCAATAACGGCGTTAATTCTTGCGGAGAACGTAGCAGCGATGAATGCACGTTTTGAGCATGCGCCGCGCATATACCAGTCTGGCATCAGGGATGGGTTGTTGTAATGATTACATTTTGCAGTGTTTATAAGTCTGGAGGCGCCGGTCCTACCAGAAACAGCAAATCGTTACATCGCCGCACAGTTGGCGAGAAGCAATTGAGCTCTGGCTTCGCAACGCCACCCAACGGAGGCCAGAAAAACAGCCGCCGTTCGATATCACCACACCGGAAACGCATCTCTGGCACTGTTTGCCCTTCCACTTACTTCAGCTGAACTTTAGTTAACCATTAGAAAGGTTCCGAAGCTTGAATGCAGAAATTTCAACCATCGCAACTCAGCTGCGCCGAGACCGGTCCTACCCAGCGAGACTCCCAGCGAGCGTTAGGCCTAGTGTGCTGGCCGTGTCCGTCTACATGTTACCGGCGCTTCGCGCTTTAAGTACACGCAATTCTAAAGCGTAAGGATGACTTTAAAGTACAGTTCTGACATTCGTTAACCTAAATCAACCATTTTTCCTTGTGTACGGTGTCGGCACAAGGAGCGATGACCATCGAAGCGACGCGCTTTCAGCAACGCACACAAGCTGAAACCGAAAGCTGCCGGCCGCGCTACCCGGTACTTCTCGTGACCCTTATATAAGAACGCATAATTGTCAGTCGGTAATTTGGTACGCCTTAGTGAACTAACATAGTGACATATTCCTTTAGCGCATTGTATTTGTATTTAGTTGAGCGGTTTCTTAGTTATAGGTATCGATAGAACTGCAAATCTGTACCCTGGCACGCCCGCTGTACTGGCGTATCGTCGCTTGCGCGATAACACTACTCAATACTCAATCATATGCGCACCTGTTTATCGAACTAGTCATCATAAAACCTCTGTAAATGTTGACCAGTAGCAAGAGCGAGAAACGGCTATTAAAAAAAATCGGCAGTAACAGCCAGCAAACAGTGGCTGCTCTAGGTGTATTTCATATTTTTCGTAGTTAACATGTGAATTCTTAAAGAAACTTAGCGCTATTGCAATTATCGGCATGTCATTCGGTACGGGCCGCCGTTCGTTAGTGTCTAATAAAGACGCAGTTGTTATATGGAAATGAAGATCGCGTCTATCGTGACTGTGCGACATCTAAACATGAAGCCGAACCGTGTGCTTGTTGGTTAAATAGCTGTTTTACGTACAGTAAGCATGTTCCGGCGTGGCTTAGTGGGTAGAACACCGAGTTCAGAATCAAGAGGTGGCAAGTTCGAATCCTCCTGACAAATGCTTTTTTTTTTTTTGCATATGGCTTTTTTTTATTGTGTTAATGCGTTCTGTATCACTTCTTTCACTTATATATTTGTTTATGGCACAAAGGCACCGCTATTTCGACGCTGTAGAGCCGTATTGCGCGGGAGTACCAGCGCCTCCCAGTAAAATGCCGCTCCAGCGTCCCAGTATCCAGCGCGATACTGGGCCCATAATCCGGCATGGCACTGAACGCTGGTACCCAGCGGCGCTGGGTTTTGCAATAGGGGATGTAGCCGATTTCATTCTTCATGACATCATTCTGCGTCATGGTGCTTCTTTGGATAGGAAACCCCGGCCGCTGTTTCCTATCCAAAGTAGTCGACGACTGTAATGAGAACGTGTGGTTCTCAAGGTACTTGTGGTTGGGAGCGCAAACGGTCCCACCAATCGACGAGGCTGGTTGCAAGTTTAGGAACCACACTTTATAGACAACATGGAAAAGACACACACACACACAACGAGAAAACCGCGCAAAACACAAAGGAAAAGAAAATGCACACTAATAACGGTCCCTGAAGGGTCGTGTCAAGAAGTCAGTCAAAGCCAGCAGAGGCTCACCCACAGTAAGGCCGGATGCGTTGTGCGAGGCGAGTTGACGAGCGACGCAGGGTGGCTTTGAAGAGGTCAGCGACGGCTTGAGAAGGCAGACGAACAACCCGAAGGCTTGAAGAGGTGATGCGTTGCAGGCGGGAGATGTCAACGGCCACGTGAAGCCCGAAGCATGAACTCGTGGTCGCGTCCGAGAACGTCGGCACTCGGGCCCGGTCACCCGACTGTGTCGAACGCCCAACACCGTCTCTCCGTTCTTTTCCTTCCCCGCACGCGATCTTCTTTTTCTTGCCTCTCTCTTCTGCGCGTGCAAAAACGTCCTCGTCGTCTTCTGTCGCCGCCACACACACACAGGCGCACCCGCTCGTTGGCGCGCACACCACAATTGCGATCCTGCTCGACCCACCACAAGTTCGCAACAGCGTACCACCCACAAACCAACGGCCTCACCGAACGTCTGAACCGTACCCTGACAGATATGCTTGCAATGTACGTCTCCGAGGACCACCGAGATTGGGACATCCACTTACCTTTTGTAACCTTCGCATACAACTCTTCAAGTCACGACACAGCTGGATTTTCACCGTTTTACCTACTGTTTGGCTATGACCCGCCTTTACCCATGGACACCATGCTCCATTCTGACGCTGACTCATCGACTGCCTATGCTCGTGATGCACTGGCCCGTGCTGAAATCGCCCGCCAAGTTGCCCGGGATCGCTTATTTGCTTCCCAGGTTGACCAAAAGTGTGTTTACGATCGCCGACACCGCGACGTGCAGTACTCTCCAGGGTCGCTGGACTTGATGTGGCTGCCATCACGACGTGTTGGTCTCTGTGAAAAACTGATGTCACGTTATGTTGGTCCTTCCCGCGTCATACGAAAGGTCACTAGCGTTACCTATGAGATTGCTCCACTCCATCCCAGGTCAGCAACAGCTCCAGTTACGAGCGATATATTGCATGTGTCGAGACTTAAACCGTACCACTCTCCCTCCGAGGACTGATCGCACCGGGACGGTGCTTCTGCCGCCGGCGGGTAATGTCACGGGCTCAGAAGATGGTTCAGAATGACGACGACGAAGTGCTGAGCGGAACGCGCTTGGACTGCAGCAGCGGTGTACGCTTGTGCTCGCAAATATATCCTGCGTTTACAGTTTCTTCCCCGTAACAATATCATTATTACTATTTACATGACGCTCTGCGGGAGATACGTGGTATGGACGTTGCCGAAGAGGTGGTAAGCGCCTCTGTCAAAACGACGCCTGACAGTGGAAGTGCTGCCAGAGAAGGTTGCGCGACATAGGATAAAGAACGAAATTCGTCCAACGGCCGAAATATCTTTGAACGCTGGACTGGCGTAAGGTTGCGGCAATGGAGGAGCAAAATACATCAGTGGGTGGCCAATCAGATGTGCAAACAGCACTGAGCGAACGTGAGCTGGCGCAGTGCGTGCCATCCGGTCCATCCATACCTTGTGCGTCTTCGAGGGATTGCACTTTGCACCAACGCAACAATCTGCAGGAATGGGTTGGTAGCAACAATGTCGGTGCGGCCCTGACTACTTGCACCATCGGAAACGGCACCAGCAAGCCGTTCTTAGTGCACACGCTATCACTCCAATGGTATCAGAGAGAGTAGCGCAGTAGGCTGAGACAGCTGTTGATGAGTTTGGAGGTATTTTGTGTGGTCCTTGACTAGTACCTTGCTCGAAGCCGATGGGCCACCTGCCGGGGTCGACTCTGATAGTTGTGAGAGTTGTATTTCGGCTGGTGCTCCATGAATTACGGCGTCGGGGCGGCAGAGAAATCCCACCCCAGGATGACGTCGTGAGAGCATGCAGAAAATATGATTAATTCGACGGCGTACGGAGCGAATTGAAGATGACACGGGGTGTGCATAGAGCTGTAGGATCAATGCTTTGGGCGTTTGCACTTCGGAGGGTGATCCCAGACAGTGACATCGTCACTATACGTAGTTTTGGGTCTAGAATGGATACGGCGGCTACAGTGTCGACAAGGGCAGATGCACAAACACCGTCCCCATACACGTCTATTTGCTTCGATGGGCTTTGTTGATGGCATTGAACGTCCGACGGAGT
Organism: Rhipicephalus appendiculatus; assembly: GCA_030522465.1. Taxonomy (NCBI): domain Eukaryota; kingdom Metazoa; phylum Arthropoda; class Arachnida; order Ixodida; family Ixodidae; genus Rhipicephalus; species Rhipicephalus appendiculatus. Next base: position 95,669 of record JALIZH010002123.1, read on the forward strand.
CGCAGTCCTTGCCTCGTGAACTGCGACGACTAGTTTTATCGGTCGCCTGCGACCGGACCTGGCCGTATCCGTGACAGTGACCGTCCTTGTGAAGACGAATAGCGGGTTGATTCTGCGGGGTGGGACGTCGGTGACATAGGCGGCGGTGGGTAGTAATAGGCGGCTTGATTGGCTGGTCACGGCTGATGGTGGCACGAGGAGGCTGTACGCGATTGCAATAGCGTGCTTTATGACCTCCGCAACTACACGCAAAGCAGATTGGGTGGTTGTCGGAAGTGCGCAATCAGTTCGCGGGTCCCGTCCATGTCGCGGGACGCGATGGAGAAGGCGGCTGCTGATATGGCTTCATAGTGGGATGCAGTCGGGGCTTATGGATGACGGCTTCAGCAACACTAAGGTCTGGCGACGGCTTCAGCAACAGTAAGCGGGCCGGCTGCATCTATACATCAGGCCGGTCTGCCACAAATTGCGCGCAGCTTAGTGGCGCGGCCACTGGCGGCGGCTGGTGGTATTCACGAATGACCTGCGCGATTTCCTGAATCACTGAGCGGAGGGGGAGGCAGAAGTGTAGTACTTGTTGAGATGGAGAGGACAGCAGATAGACACCTTGCGGTCAATTGCTTCGCGTACGAATGACTTTATTTCGGCGAGCGAGGCGGGGTGGTCAAAATGACCGGCAAGGCAGCGAGATTTGCGTCACTGGATGGAGGGCGACGAATCATCTACCATCAGAGGCGCAGATTCTCGTAGCTTTGGTGCAGCCTGATTACATCCGCCGCAGTGTAAGGGTTTTGGGCGAGGAGCAGGATGAAGGCGTTGTCGGCAATGCCTTTCAAAATATTCGCGATCTCGCCAGACTCCGACATGCTCGCACCGGTTTTCTTGCACAAGTCAAGGATGTCTTCGATGTAACTGGTGGAAGACTCCGGCCTGCTAGTTTCCTTCGCGTAAACGCTGTTCTCAGTTGCTCAGCTTTCTTACCTCGTCCCATTAATTCAGGGTGCCCACACGCCTTCAAGTTGTGAACCAATCCACCATGTCTGTGCCATCCACGCCTGTGTAAACAAACGGGCCGCGGACGCGAAGGACACCGGAGCGTGTGAACGGTGCAGGAGGAGGCGTTTGCTGCGCGACTTCCGAGGCATGGTAGATGGCACAGTAAGGGACCGAAGCTATATGGGGCATCGATGGGAGACAGCTGCCGTTTTCATTACCCAGCACTTCCTCGAAATTGTAAAGGTGTTTACTGGGTGACAATCGGCGACGATCCTCAATGGCGATAGTCCAGGCGGAGTACGGATCCCAGCACCAGCGGCGTTCTTGAAGAAGGAAGTCAAAAAGACCGACCCACTAGATTGCGCTGGAGGGGACGGCCCATTTGAGGGTTGGTAAGCTTCGCTACATTCTCTCTTGTCTCGCTGCGCCTGACCACCAACGCGGCGGACGGCTCCTGTTGCGCTCGGGTGCATCGCTTCGGGTGCGCGCAGCCGCCTCGGACTCCCATGAACAGGGACATGCTTGGTTGGTCGTTTCCTTGGTCCTCGAGAGGTGGCGCGGCGTGTTCTTCGCATTAAGGTGCGTGCGTTCCTCCCGCTACGATCGTGTCGTCGTGTTGCCTCCTGATTGATTGTAGGGAGGGCCGAATTGCGCCTTGCATAACATAGCCTGTTTGAATTGACGAAACTAACCACCTGCCGCATGCAAGTCGGGAAAGTTCCTATCCCTAAGCGAGACAATTTCCATATTTCCAAAATCACGTGTACTGCCGAATTTCTCTTTGCTACAGACATTGAAATATGCGTGAAATAACGGCTTTCTGTAGGTTTAAAGCTTTCACATATCTTGATCAGAGTTGCCTACTGCTTGTAAACCCTTTGCATGCGTTAATATAGATAACCTCTTTAACTGCCGAATTTCTCTTTGCTACAGACATTGAGATATGCGTGAAATAACGGCTTTCTGTAGGTTTAAAGCTTTCACATATCTTGATCAGAGTTGCCTACTGCTTGTAAACCCTTTGCATGCGTTAATATAGATAACCTCTTTAACTGCCGAATTTCTCTTTGCTACAGACATTGAGATATGCGTGAAATAACGGCTTTCTGTAGGTTTAAAGCTTTCACATATCTTGATCAGAGTTGCCTACTGCTTGTAAACCCTTTGCATGCGTTAATATAGATAACCTCTTTAACTGCCGAATTTCTCTTTGCTACAGACATTGAGATATGCGTGAAATAACGGCTTTCTGTAGGTTTAAAGCTTTCACATATCTTGATCAGAGTTGCCTACTGCTTGTAAACCCTTTGCATGCGTTAATATAGATAACCTCTTTAACTGCCGAATTTCTCTTTGCTACAGACATTGAGATATGCGTGAAATAACGGCTTTCTGTAGGTTTAAAGCTTTCACATATCTTGATCAGAGTTGGCTACTGCTTGTAAACCCTTTGCATGCGTTAATATAGATAACCTCTTTAACTGCCGAATTTCTCTTTGCTACAGACATTGAGATATGCGTGAAATAACGGCTTTCTGTAGGTTTAAAGCTTTCACATATCTTGATCAGAGTTGCCTACTGCTTGTAAACCCTTTGCATGCGTTAATATAGATAACCTCTTTAACTGCCGAATTTCTCTTTGCTACAGACATTGAGATATGCGTGAAATAACGGCTTTCTGTAGGTTTAAAGCTTTCACATATCTTGATCAGAGTTGCCTACTGCTTGTAAACCCTTTGCATGCGTTAATATAGATAACCTCTTTAACTGCCGAATTTCTCTTTGCTACAGACATTGAGATATGCGTGAAATAACGGCTTTCTGTAGGTTTAAAGCTTTCACATATCTTGATCAGAGTTGCCTACTGCTTGTAAACCCTTTGCATGCGTTAATATAGATAACCTCTTTAACTGCCGAATTTCTCTTTGCTACAGACATTGAGATATGCGTGAAATAACGGCTTTCTGTAGGTTTAAAGCTTTCACATATCTTGATCAGAGTTGGCTACTGCTTGTAAACCCTTTGCATGCGTTAATATAGATAACCTCTTTAACTGCCGAATTTCTCTTTGCTACAGACATTGAGATATGCGTGAAATAACGGCTTTCTGTAGGTTTAAAGCTTTCACATATCTTGATCAGAGTTGCCTACTGCTTGTAAACCCTTTGCATGCGTTAATATAGATAACCTCTTTAACTGCCGAATTTCTCTTTGCTACAGACATTGAGATATGCGTGAAATAACGGCTTTCTGTAGGTTTAAAGCTTTCACATATCTTGATCAGAGTTGCCTACTGCTTGTAAACCCTTTGCATGCGTTAATATAGATAACCTCTTTAACTGCCGAATTTCTCTTTGCTACAGACATTGAGATATGCGTGAAATAACGGCTTTCTGTAGGTTTAAAGCTTTCACATATCTTGATCAGAGTTGCCTACTGCTTGTAAACCCTTTGCATGCGTTAATATAGATAACCTCTTTAACTGCCGAATTTCTCTTTGCTACAGACATTGAGATATGCGTGAAATAACGGCTTTCTGTAGGTTTAAAGCTTTCACATATCTTGATCAGAGTTGCCTACTGCGTGTAAACCCTTTGCATGCGTTAATATAGATAACCTCTTTAACTGCCGAATTTCTCTTTGCTACAGACATTGAGATATGCGTGAAATAACGGCTTTCTGTAGGTTTAAAGCTTTCACATATCTTGATCAGAGTTGCCTACTGCTTGTAAACCCTTTGCATGCGTTAATATAGATAACCTCTTTAACTGCCGAATTTCTCTTTGCTACAGACATTGAGATATGCGTGAAATAACGGCTTTCTGTAGGTTTAAAGCTTTCACATATCTTGATCAGAGTTGCCTACTGCTTGTAAACCCTTTGCATGCGTTAATATAGATAACCTCTTTAACTGCCGAATTTCTCTTTGCTACAGACATTGAGATATGCGTGAAATAACGGCTTTCTGTAGGTTTAAAGCTTTCACATATCTTGATCAGAGTTGCCTACTGCTTGTAAACCCTTTGCATGCGTTAATATAGATAACGTTAATATAGATATAGATAACCTCTTTGGATAATCATTGCGTAAGCCTCTACAAAAGGAATATGTCTGCTTGAGAGAAAAAGAAACCGCCAGGCGTGTGCAGAAAGGCCGCGCCGTCACAGCGAAAGCTAGAACAGCGGCGCTTGTAGAGCTCGTAGTAAACTCTCTTTGGGCTGCTCAAACAAGTACACATGCAAGGTACCCACAACGCCAATAATCATAGTTTTTGTGAAGTAAGGAAATACCCGCTACGTCCTTATACGTCATTTCAAGAAGAAACCAAGTACCCGCTAAACAGTTCCAAGGCATCAGGTTCACTTTCTTGATGTGGTGGCTAAAGACGATGAAGAATTATTGTTGAGCCCTTTGTAATGGGCTGGAAGCTTTAGTCGACGCAATACTTAGGTGATTCGCCCTGTGTGACGCCCGGTCGTTAGTTTTGGGCTCGTTCACAGCGAAGGAGGAGCGGCCGAAGTGGGCAAGCGGGCTAGTGGGAAGCGGAGAAAACCTCCTCCCAGGCGGTTGAAGCGGGCAGAAAACGAGGCGTAGCCCGATCGCTTCGGGACCGACTTTTTTCCGCCCGCGGATGCGCTTCGCCGCAGCCAGTTAAAACGCCATGTGTCGGACCTGCGCAGGTGACGGTGGTGTATCTTTGACTTGAGCAGTGCCAGTTGACAGCGGCACGTGCGCAAAAGCAGGAGATGTCACGCCCCGTTGGCCGAGCGGCAACCCAGAGTGCCGTGCGATCTGACCACGTACGCGTACTCGCCACCTCACTGCTTTGAAAAGCCCGCTGAGCCGCTTTGGTGTTCATGGGTAATTTGGGCTTCCTTGGCCACTAGTACAAGTACGCTTGCGAGGTAGCCACAAGGCTATAAATCACCATAACTTTTGTGAAGCAGAGAATCATCCAATGCGGACAAGTGTGGTACCAGCGACACATTCTGCGGAAAAGTGTGGTTCCCTCGACACACCTGCAATGAATTATAGGCTCTTTGTTGATGCTGCAGCTGATGACGATTAATTATGGCTGCACCTTCTGTAATGAATCGGAAGCATCCAGCAACCCACTCGTTACGCCATTAGCATTGTGTGAAGACTAATGACACAAGTCGCATTGTCTGATGACTGGTTGTTATTTTACCCTTCTGCCACGGTATATGATACATGGTAACCAGTTTCCTTCCGGATATGAAGTCTTTATAAGGCGTTTTTTGCGAAGGCACTGCGAGCACCTACCTGACTCTATGGTGGAATACTGGGCTACAACGAAGATAGCCCAGGTTCGAACCTCGTTCCATCCTGGATATGTGTTTTTTTTATTTTGCTTTTATTATTTCGCATGATAACGGTTACGTATACCGTGGGCATTACGCACCCCCGAATGTGCGTAAAGCTGTCACAGCCTGCAGTGAAGCGCACAACATAGTTTCCAAAGCAAGCATGGAACTACGCAAGTCGGCTGCAAATTGACATGTTTTGCACAAAAGCTGCCTGAGAGATATGTGCGCGAGTTCCGTTTTACTTTTCGAGCGCGCCACACGTTTTCCTTTTCGCTCCTGACTTTTTCTTTTCACCCCCCAGTCATTTATTTTTATAGTTTTGGCACACACCCGTGAGCCCTTTCTTCTTCTCTTCTTGATCAGCACCTAGCGTGCAGCCCTTTTTTTAGGGCTTCAAAAACAAAATGAAATGTAACTCCCTCGTCGCCTCTCCCTTTATTTTCTTTTCGCATTTATTTTACATCACAATCACCACGATGGCAACCACTTTTTCGGAGGTTCTACCTTCAGAGGACGCTCATGGCGATCACACGGACCGCACCAAAGCGTGCGAAACTACGAGCCAGCCTTGCACACCACCAGAGGCCACAACAATTAAGGGGGCTCGGAAGCTGAGGTCTGTCACAACTAGACGGCGCGGGAACCCATATTCCAACACCCCAACCTCAAGGCCCCAAACCAGAGGCACGGGGAAAGCTAGCGCAACTCACTCGCGCCAGGCCGCAAGTGGCAAGACAGCCAAAGAAGCAAATAAGCAGCAAATGGCCACCACCGCGACCGAGGAGGCCGCTGCCGCCATTTCCGAGGTACCCCAGCCTACCACACGCCATCATTTTTGTACGGGAGGGAAGCACGGCCGAGTTGAAGGATGGCAAATGACCGGTCCCTTCATCCCCCCTAGCCAGCGAGGAAGACAGCAACACCGGCTCTTCCTCCGCCACGTCGTCAGCCTCCTGGGAGTCCACCAGTCCATCGTCCTCTCCCACTACCACCACGGAGAGCGAAACTGAAACCAGCGCCATCACACCAGACCACCGCCGTGCTGCACAGAATGCTCCAATACTCTGAATACTCCAACTGTCAGAGTTTCTTGCAACATTTGGCAGCCAAGTTGGCGAGATGCTTCGATGGTGATGAAGTTATGCTTACTCCCACCGTCGAAGATTACCCCGTAGTACCTTGACATCGTGCCTGCTATTCTGGCTGGCGAAGACTGCAATATTAAAACAGGGCTCACTTGTTCCGAGAGGAGGTTGACTGCTGTCGGAGAAGCATCGCTTGCCTTCTTCTGGAAGTCCGGGTCACACACGGATGTCACATGCCGTCGAGAACATCTGTCGCACTTTTGGTTTCCTCCACAGTCTCTTATCATATGACCTCGTTTCGAACATCGAAATCATCGCCCGGTCTTAGCGAGAATCTCTTTCTATTCTGTCAACTTCACTTTGTTGCCGTAGACTTTGGCACGATGCCTCGATGACTTGCAAAACAGGCACAGGTCAGGGTCCCCTAGCACACTTCGTAGAAACGCTGCCGACAATATGGTACGATCCTCAACTCGTCGCGACATCTGTCCAGTTTGGACGGATTTCTGGCCGTTTCGGGGACGCATATGCCACCAGAGTTTCCGGGCAATGAAGCTGATGTTCGAGGAAGTGCAGAAGATCTTGCAGCTCTTTCGTGACTTTGGTCGTCCTGTCCTCTCGGTCTCTTTGCGCTTGAATCGTTGATACCGCAGCGATCGTCGCCGTCGGCTTGTGAAAGTCATGATACTTGAGTGCCAAGTTGGATGGTATGGGTCGCAAGAGAATCTCCAGTAGCATGCAACAGTATATCGAGGGGATTGTTCCGAGCGCTTTAAGACTCCTCACATAGACTTGGACTTCGTCGTAGAGGTTTCGAAGTTCCGTGGTTCTAGAAGACGACAAGACTGGCCTCAGCATAGGTCGGCACTTTAAGGGAGTACTCACTCAAACTCACTCACCACAATTTTTTCAGCCTTCGCACTCACTCACGTTCACACTCACGTCCACTCACACTCATGAGTACTCACTCACGTTCACACTCACGACCACTCACACTCATGAGTTCTCACTCACGTTCACACTCACGCCCACTCACACGCATGAGTACTCACTCATACTCAACTCACCACGTTCAAATGAGTGTGAGTGAGTGTGAGTTGAGTGCACTCATGAGTGAGTGTGCCGAGCTCCATAGGTCGCTACTTCAAAAATGGTTTGTGCAGTGCTGCCTTTGGTTTGTGCACTCGGTTGCACTGCTTCAAAAATGTTCAAGTGGCATAGGTCGGCACTTTAAGGGAGTACTCACTCAAACTCACTCACCACAATTTTTTCAGCCTTCGCACTCACTCACGTTCACACTCACGTCCACTCACACTCATGAGTACTCACTCACGTTCACACTCACCTCCACTCACACTCATGCGTACTCACTCACGTTCACACTCACGTCCACTCACACTCATGAGTACTCACTCATACTCAACTCACCACGTTCAAATGAGTGTGAGTGAGTGTGAGTTGAGTGCACTCATGAGTGAGTGTGCCGAGCTATGGGCCTCAGATCTAAGAGGCATCGGCGATGCTCCTGAACAATTACCCTTTCGTCCTCGAAGCGTTTCTTGAGGATGTTCACTGCGTCTTCATACACGCTCCCGTTGCCTGGAGTCCGGATATAGCTGCAGCGGCAGCCCCAGTGACAAGCGTGCTCAAGTAGTTAAACTTCTTGGCAGCGCTTAGGTCTTCATTATTGTGCACTGCCGTCAAAAAGTCCATCCAAAATCGATGCCATTGTTGTCGATTGCCGTTGAATTTCTGCAACTAATTGCGGCAGTCTCGATCTGACACCGACGGAAGCGTGGCTCGTCGTCGGGCGCGAGGCTTGGGACGCACGGTCGTTCTGAATCGCAAAGCAAAGCTTTGATGTTAACGTGACAATATTTTCACCGTAATTGCTCGCGTCTACTGTCCCGGTGTGTATCAGATCTTCAGCTATCTCGATTACCAGGCTCTCAACGATTTTCGCAATCTGTCCATAGATCGCGTTAATTCGGTCAAATGAAACGCTGACCTGTGGTGATAGCACCTCTTGTTCTTGTATGAGGCCTTCGGCTTATTGCACGATGGCATCCACTTGTAAACAGAGGCATTTGCGTCGTCAGAGAAGCCGTTCCATGGGTCAGTCGGCAGCCGGGAATTGTTCGCCGAAGGTGCAGTGGTCGCAGCACGACACCTTGAATCGATGAGGTTGGCGTCGTTTTGAAGATCCCGGGTTTGGGTACCATGTTGTGGACCTCATGGTCCGCCGGCTACCACGCTGTCGTGTAGGACAAAAGAGGTCACGTCCGAAAACCAACACTTTAATGGAACATGAAGAAGAAGAAAAAAACTTCCCCATCTCTCACTAAAGGGAACCATGTATGGATGCGAATCAGCGGGGATGGCTGGCGTGAGTGGGAGTAATGTCGCCGCTCCCGTTTCGCGGCAGCGGCCCGGGCGCTCATCGCGGCGCTGCACAGGAGAGAGAATGAGGCGCGCGTTCTCTGTCATTTGCATACCGCGTTTCTATAGCGGCGCCCCCAGCGGAGTATGCAGCTGTCGCATCACCTGTCGTGCGCGCGACTCCGTACAGTAGAGGATTCCAAGAGGAGAGAATGGGGGAGACCGTAGGAGAGGAAAGAGAGGAGACGCTCCGTAACAGCGGAGCGTCTTTCATTCACATTCAGTGGAACATTGACATTGTTAAGGCGTGTTCCAGTTCATTTTTCAACCGACTAAGCTGTCGCACATTGTTATCAGATACGCCGAGAGAAAGAGGGTTGTTCGTACGTCATTGGCTCTCCAATATTTATAGCCTTATCACCGACCCAGCGGCATCATTGTGCCGGCAAAGGACAACTTAGCTGACTTGGTAACACAGGGAGTGTCATCACCTCATTTTTTGGCGTTAACATTGTGGTGGGCATGATCCAACGTGGCTTCATAATCCAGAATCACCGAATTTTACTAGGTGCATTAAATTCTGAGAATGATTTGGTGACTTTGTAGAGAGAAACGCTAGTGTGTCCTTGTGCTGTGTTTTTTCCAAACAATGTAGTGCCTGTTAGCAACTACTCCACCATGAAGAGAGTTCTGATTCACAAGTTGGTTCTGCTGTATTGCTGTAAACGCGTTGTAGAGGCAATGTTTCACTGCCAGACCATTAACATCATCACAACTTCACAAGGGAGAACATTACTGGTCGCAAAGCGTCCCAAAAGAGCTGTTCTCCAAAGAAGTGGAAGCCCTGAGATAGCGAAAGAACTACCTCCCGCAAGACTAGTTCTTTGATTACCTCTTCTGGAAGCAAGAGGGTTACATCGTGGTGCGATCATCTGCTGGAGCTACCAGCCTCTTCGTCATCTAACACCCAATGCTGTTACCAGCAAAGTACGAATGCACACATCTCATTGTTCTAGCGGTGCATGAGCTCGTCTTAATCAGCAGATTAGAATCCACCCTTTGCGAGCTTCGAGATAGATATTTGATTGTGGAAGGATGACCGGCCGTTAAAAGGGTGCTAAGCAATGGTTTGTATTGCAAATGCCATAAGACTGTCGCTGAGACAGGCTTATGGCATTTGCGTTGCGGGCTCCTTTACGCTCGTGTGAGGGGCTCCGGCTTGTAGTAGGACACCCATGTCGCAGGTCCCTCTACACGCGTGACATGAATGCTACTAGCAGTAGGGAATGCATACTCGTGTATGCATGTGTATTGTCACTCGCGACATCCATTTGGAATCGACAACCGACAAGACGAACGATTTTGTCCTTTCGTCATTTAGTCTCACGGCATGGAATCCCTGACATCGTTCACTCGGATACCGCACGGTATTTCCATGGCTGTGCACGAGTGTTGCAGACAATTCTGCCAGCTCTGCATGAATACGCTGCCTGAATAGGCAGCGTATCATGGCCTATTCAGCTCTGCATGAATAGGCCAGATAGTCTGATTGCCTGAAGCACTGATCCAAGGGGTCGGAGCTGTTGATGCTGGGAGCAACGACGACGACGTCATACAGGTAGACAAGACAAATATACCACTTTATTACAACCAGTATTGTGTCCATACCGCGCTGGAACGTCGAAGGCGCCGAGAAAAGCATAAGTTTGAACAGGGCATCTGGTTAATAAATGGTGTCTTTCTCGTGGGGTCTCTCGCAGACTTAAACTTGCTAATAGCTTGTGCTGAGGTCCATCGCAGACAAGTGCAGTACGTCGTTGAGTTGGTCCAAGGTATCGTCTCTTCGTGGCAGTAGATATACGTCGTTGCTCGTGGTCTTGTTCAGGTGACAGTAATCGACACAGAAACGCAAATTCCATACTTCTTTTTCTCAAAGACTACTGGGGATACCCCCGAACACGTCGAAGTCTGTATGGTGCCATCCTGCAGCATTTCGTCGACTTGTCGCTTTATAGCGCCTCCTTGCGTCGAAGTTTGGTAGGAACTCTGACGGAGTCATTGAACGCTTTTCTGCTGTTCGGACATGGTGCGTAGCAAGGGGCGTTTGTCAAACCCTTGATCACAGTGAGAAACATTCGTTGTGTCGCTGCTGAAGGCACCGGAGCTGTTTTTGGAAGGCGAGAAGAATTGATGTCAAAATCGTAGCTTCGTGCGAATAAAAAGAGGTGATCGCACCACTGTCGGCCATAGTTTCTTAAATGTATGCGATCGTGCTGGCTACTGGGGTGTCTGTATTCTTTGCTGGTGCTCGTTTGCATCACGCTTCCTTCTCCGTCCTTCAAACGAGCAATGCCTCTTGTGACGCAACTATTGCGGTCCAGCAGCAAAAGGCGGTCGTTGTGCACGATGCCTTCGATGTGTCCTGATTTTTCGGGGCTGACGCAAAATTATGACGTTGGAGATAGGCGGAATAACGGCGGGATCCTCGACGGCTTTCAGGGCACGGTGACATGGCTTCGTATCGAGCGGTGTTGTTTTATGCGATGATAACGTTCTCAATGGGGTTGTCAAGTCGATGACAGCGCCGTGATGGAAGTCAATGCCAACTATGACGTCCCAGGGGCAATCTTGCAGGATTGCGAAGCTCGCAGAATAAGTCCGATTATTTGTGGTGACTCCTGTTGTCAAGGCCCCAGAAGGCATTAGTAGATGATCTCTAGTAGTCCGGATTCTAGGGCAATTCCCTGGCGTTCCGAACATTCCTCAATTTCGCAGCTAACGGCACACTGGCGGCGAAATAGTGTTGCATTTATATGGGGTGAGGAGCAAGAGGCGGCATTAAACGTGTTACGGCAGAGTCTACAAATTCCGCCGGTGCTCGTTCACTTTGATGAGGATACACCAACAGCAATCCACACAGACGCCAGCAATGTAGGCCTAGGTGCTGTTCTGGTTCAGAATCAAGACGGTGCCGAGCGAGTGGTCGCCTTCGCTAGCCGAACTGTTTGTCACGCGCCGAGTCCAATTACTCAACCACAGAGAAGGAATGTCTGGCAGTCGTTTGGGCAGTCGTAAAGTTTCGCCCATATTTATATGGCCGCGCTTTCGAAGTGGTGAGCGATCACCACTCCCTTTGTTGGCTGACCAACATGAAAGACCCTTCTGGACGTTTGGCGCGCTAGAGCTTTGGCCTTCAAGAGTATAACATGACAATAGTCTACAAATCGGGAAGGCAGCATTTAGATGCCGACTGCCTCTCAAGATCACCAATTGAATCAACGATCACAGAAGACGAAGAAAGCGCCGGCTTTTTAGGAGTTGTTGATGCGACTGTCATCTCTCGGCAACAGCAAGACGATCAGGAGCTCAAGTCATTGATTGAGTTGTTGAAGGGACAAGCCACAAATGCGCCGAGAGTGTTTTCGAGAAGTTTGCCATCATTCTGCTTGCGCAACGGAATACTCTACAAGAAGAATATCTCTTCAACAGGAAAGAATTACCTCCGGGTAGTTCCCGAAACTCTCCGCTTCGAAATGTTGCAAGCCTGCCATGACGAAGCCACCTCGGGTCACCGTGGTTATACGGGAACATTGTCGCGAGTCAGAGAAAATGACTACTGGCCAAGACTTGCAGCGGAGGTGAACCATTACGTTAGAACTTGTATTGACTGTCAGCGATGGAAGGTTCCACCGGCTAAACGTGCTGGGCTATTACATCCCATTTCGGTACCCGAAACTCCGTTTGTACAGATTGGTATGGACCTTATAGGCCCATTTCCAATATTGGATAGTGGCGACAAGTGGATAATAGTGGCGACTGACTACCTCATCAGATACGCGGAAACCAAGGAGATTCCGAGCGGCACTGCAGCTGAAGCGGCACAATTCTTTATTGAGGACATTATCCTGAGTCACGGTGCCCCCCGCAGTCGTCATAACGGACAAAGGAACTGCGTTTACAGCTGAGCTTCTGCGCACGGTGCATACACTCAGTAGCACAGCGCATAGGAAGAAATCCGCTTATCACCCATGAACTAATGGGCTCACTGAACGCCTCGACAAGCAATATTGCAGGCATGCTTTGCATGTACGTCGACGTAGAGCATAAGAATTGGGACAAAATTTTGCCGTACGTAACATTTGCGTATAATACAGCGCGCCTGGAAACAACGAGAATGACCCCGTTTGGACTGATCAATGGTCGAGAAGTGACAATGGTCGAGAAGTGACAATGGTCAGCGTCGTCTGACGCACCCGTGACGTTGAGGAAAAGCAGTCCCTAAACTGGTCTAGCAGGTTCATAAGATGACATCTTTCAGTGGACGTTAAACTTGGCCCGATGTCGATAGGAGGTGCATGTGGTGCCGTAGGAGCCGTTGCTTCCTACCACACGTAACGCCCTGCGTCGTCGCTGTGCGTCATGAGTGGCGTCTTTGTCAGCGCGAAATGTTATCACGTCGTCTCGTATGTTGGCGACGGCGCCGTACTCTCTTAAGAAGTCCATTCCTAATATTAGCGATTTGCAGCACTCTGGTAGAATCACGACTGTGGCAACAAAAGTGATGTCCCCGATCGTAAGTCTTGCAGTGCATTTGCCTGCAGGGGTCATCAGCTGGCCTCCAGCATTCCGAATGTAAGGGCCCGTCCATTCCATTTTGACTTTCTTCAGTTCGTTGGCCAGCGGTTCACTTATGATAGAAAAGTCCGCGCCAGTGTCAACCAAGGCCGTCACTTTCTGTCTATAAATCGTTACAGTAAGGTCGGCAGTCACAGTTTTCTCCACGTGATCTTTTACGTCGGCGTGCTCTTGTTTCGGCAAGAATGGGGGGATTTTCAGCAATTCGAGGACTTGCAACCTTCCCCCCGGAGGTCGCTGCTTTGTTTCCCCGTTGTGGGCTGGGATACCGACCTCTGACGACGTCAGAAAAGCTCCGGCGGTTGGGTAAAGAAAAACGTGCTGGAGATGGTGAGCGCATTCGCAGGTTAGAGGAGCTTTCTTGACGGCCAGAAGGGTTGTCGTCAAAGTAAGCACGGCTTTCGTCAAACTGGCGGCGAGTAGTACCACGTGGACTTCCACGGTATGCACCGGGTCGATACGGGCAAAAACGATAAATATGTCCCGGCTCCCCACAATTGTTGCACAACGGACGATGATCTGCGGTCCGCCATATATCGGTATTCCGCAGTTGGGGTCGCCGAGCAGGGTCCTGTGGGGCCCAGGCTGCGATAGGGGGGTGGTTGGTGGTACTGTGGCACCGACATGGACAGCGGACGACTAACAGCGTCTGCATAGCTGTATGTGTTCGGCTGGTATGATAGCTCGGCGGACAACGGGCGACGAACAGCGTCTACGTAGCTGTATTCGTGCGGCTGGTATGACACTTCAGAACGAGGCTCGGGAGAAGCAAACGCCTGTCGGAGTTCCTGGCGCACGTCTTCAGCGATGGAGGCAACCGTGACCTCCGGCTGCGGGGGGTGGTTGCCACGGCGATGTGTGCCTTGCGTTCTCTTTGGCAATCTCCTCACGTACAATCTGCTGAATCAGTTGGCGTAGACTGCTCTCATCGGGCGACGCGGTTGTAGCTGCGGCACCTACAGATGCGCCGTTCACGAGGCGATTGTATTGCTGGTACCGCTGCTGCAACGCCCACTCGATTGCTGTAGCCTCCCTAAAAATCTCATCCACTGTTGTTGGAGGATTGCGCACAAAACCAGTGAACAGCTGTTAATTGACGCCCCGCATGAGATGGCTCAGCTTTTTAGCTTCGGGCATGTTGGGATCCGAACGGTGAAACAAACGCGCCATGTTTTCAGCAAACATCGCGACTCCTTATTTTGGCTGTTGAATACGCATTCAAGAAGGCGCTGCGCGTTTTCGCGTCGATCTGAGCTCCCGAAGGTATCGATTAGCGTAATAAATAAGTAGATCGGGCAAGTTGGTATACATCCACATTCGCAGGAAGCGCACAACTTTTACACGAGGACACGAAAGACGAGACACAAGCGCTTAACTTCAACTGAGCGTTTATTGCAAAACATCATAATATATAGGGGTGAAACAAAGAAGAACAAACAAACAAACAAAAGCCCACATGTCGTGCCATACATTACTGATCCATTATTATCAAACACACCATCCAAAAACCTAACTTCTTTTCGCGTAAGCGAGATAGACGGTGCGCTTACACACTCAAGGTCATCCCGTGTCATTTCCGCCGCCTCAACAATCAAACGGGTTAACAAATCCCTGCGACGATATAAAACGCATGTGTTGTCAAAATACGGCAACAACCACTCATTACAGTGGATAGCTAAGTGACCATCTGCAGCTTTGTGCACTTTATTGTGATGCCTTTTTACCCTCTCATTAATACATTTCAGTCTGCCCAACGTGTGCGCGACCGCAAGACAAGGGTACTCTACATAGGCGGAGAGTTTTCATTTTCTCGGAGGGGGGCCGGGCCCGAATATATATATATATATATATAGTAGTGGGAAAAGAATCACGCGGACCCCGATAGAATTATGAACAAGAAAGAAAATACGACTTTCGTTGGTTTGGCACTGTATATTCCTACTAACGTTTCGTCTGGTGGACCAGACTTTGTCAAAGTAACAAGTACATCGTGGTGGGTTTCCTTATAAACACGCTTAAATGAGATATTTTCGTGCAAGTTATCGATAGCAAGATAGACAAAATAAAATAGCAGTCACACACAGTCGACATAGATTCATGCGCCATTAGCGCGTTTTCAGACTTTACCCTTAACATTCGAGGTTCGTTTAATTGCGATAGTTCTAACGTTATTTACATGCTTGAATGTACCGTCTGCAAAAAGCAGTACATTGGTCAAACAGAAACTTCATTTCGATTGCGCTTTAATAACCATAGATCGCATGCCAATAAGCTTCCTAGCCTACCATTATCAAAACACATTCGCTTACCTGGACATTCTTTTGAAAATATTCGGGCCACTATACTTGAGTCAGGCTTTCGTTCTCATCACGATCGTGAAACCCGCGAGTCTTACCTAATCTATAAGTTTAACACCGTCTCATCTGGTATTAACGAAAGCCCAGGCACACTAACGAGCGTTCCCACTAAGCACCATTAATCATAACCTGGTATTCCTTGGGATAGGTAGCTTTGTGTCTAATATCGTTCGTGTTTCCTCTACGGTTATGATGGTAATCACCCATTATAATCCACAATTTCGTACCAGACCACGTGTTGACGTACTGGGTTGTGTGTATCGTTTTCAGTGACTATGCTGTGCAGTTCCGATAGTTTTTTTTTTTGTGTGTGTGTGTGTTCTCGCATTAACCTTAACGTGTTTGAAGGGTACTTGAGGGAAGCTAAAGAGCAAGAAAATTTATCTTAGTGCTGCGTGCCGACTTTCTGTTTGCTTTCTCAAACTGTTTGCAGTATAATGCTGGCATGTGATTACGTTACTACGAAAGAATTAGGTAAAGCGTAGATCTGACGTCATTCCCCCCCCTTTTGACTCCACGTGCTGTGCAATATAATAATACTGCCTCATCACTAGTGTATAATGCCATATCACCTGCGCGTGCAATCTATTTTACTGTGTGTAACCTGACTTCACTGCCACGAGTACCAAATGTGCGCGCATGAATCTATGTCGACTGTGTGTGACTGCTATTTTATTTTGTCTATCTTGCTATCGATAACTTGCACGAAAATATCTCATTTAAGCGTGTTTATAAGGAAACCCACCACGATGTACTTGTTACTTTGACAAAGTCTGGTCCACCAGACGAAACGTTAGTAGGAATATACAGTGCCAAACCAACGAAAGTCGTATTTTCTTTCTTGTTTATATATATATATATATATATATATAGTGAGCAATTATTCAGAGGCGCGGCTATGACGATTTTGCAAGGGATGAGTTTGCCCCTGTTCTCCACCGTCGCCGCTCATACCAACTTTATCCCCGTCGCTCTCCATCTCCGCAGACCTTCGATGCAGCGGGTACGTTTCGGCCCTCGCGTCATCGCTCTCCATCACCTATGCGGCGTTCCTCTTATCCCCTTCGTCCAGCTACCACGGCATCTGATCTTCGCCCGGAAAACTGAACAGTGCAGCTTCGGGAGGGACAGCTGCATCTTACACACTGCATCAAACTCCTCCAGAACGCCGCTCAAATGTACTTTCGGTGTGCGTTGAAGGTGCGTGGACTGAAGCCTTGTTGGATATGGGTGCATCGCTTTCTGTTATTAGTGTCGACCTGTGTTCTCGCTTGCGAAAAGTAAGACCCATATGTTGGTCCTCCTCTTCGCTGCGCTAACGGACTTTTATTGAGGGCATTCTGCACCACATACAATTTCTCGTTCTGCCCCCCTGTACTAACCCCCTCATTTTGGGATGGGACTTCCTCTCCTCAGCATCAGCGGTGATATCTTGCCGACGTAGTCATTCACATGAAAGACACTGCACTTTCTTCTGATATCAATGCCCATAGCCTGCGCTTTGTCACGGCTGCCGATTGCTCCATTGCTCCAGGTCATGAGCATATTTTAACGCTGACATCCGATACCATCATAATTGGGGATGTCTTCCTTGCACCGTGCGGACGTTCCGTCTCTGGTGCCCTTACCATCTTTACTAGCCTGGTGCGGTTTCACGACTGAAGAGCGTTGGCCACAGCAGTCAATCGTACTTCTTCGCCTATTGCGCTTCCCCAGGGCGCCAGTGTGACTTGCTTTACAGACATCCAACCTCTTTCTCTGGTACCTCTCCACGTGCAAGCACCATCTTTAGCTACCAGTACCGATGATGCTACAACGACTGCTTTAACGGCCGCAATAAATCCCTATCTCATGGAAGCACAAAAGGAAGAACTTCTAGCTCTACTGCAAAAACACAGCGCTTCAGTTGATGTCCGCTCCAAGATCCTGGGTCGCACTTTCGTCGCAGTGCATCGCATCGAAACTGAAGGCAATTCAATTGTACGCCGCCGCCCTTATCGTGTGTCTTCCGCTGAGCGGAAAATCAGCGAAGACAAGTCACCGACATGCTCAAGCGAGACGTCATCCGGCCATCGTCCAGCTCCTGGTCATCACCTGTAGTGTTGTCCGGAAGAAGGACGGTTCCGTTCGATTCTGCGTCGATTATCGAGCACTTAACAAGATCACACGCAAAGACGTGTATCCTATGCCACGCATAGACGACGCACTTGACTCTCTCCAGGGCGCAGAACTTTTCTCCAGCTTCGACCTCCGATATGGGTATTGGCAAATATCTATGCATGAGGCGGACAAAGATTAAACGGCTTTTGCAACACTAGACGGCCTGTATGAATTCAACGTCATGCCGTTCGGCCTATGTAACCCTCCTGCCACCTTTGAACGCGTGATAGATACAGTTCTTCGTGGCCTAAAGCGGAAGACTTGTCTCTGCTATCTAGATGACATCGTCATTTTTTCTACCACTTTTCGTCAGCACCTTGAACGTTTGGGACGAAGTTTTGACGTGTATTTCTAACGCTGGACTTCAGCTTGAACACGAAAAAATGTCATTTCGCCAAGAAAAACATGAAAGTGTTGGGCCACATTGTGAGGAAAGACGGCTTTCGCCCAGATCTTGACAATATTGCTGCCATGATGAGCTTCCCTCAACCCCGAAACTCAAACACACCTGCCAAGTTTCCTGGGCCTGGCGTCCTACTTTCGCCGCTTCATCAGCCACTTTGCTACAATCGCCTCGCTGCTGCACAAGCTGCTCACGTCAGGATCTGCCTTCACATGGACCGACGACTGCGAGCGTGCTTTTCAAGCCCTCAAGCATGCCCTGACATCCGACTCCATCCTGTGTCATTTCGACGAGAACGCATCTACCTGTTTACACACCGACGCTAGCGGCCAGGGGATCGGTGCAGTTCTTTTGCAGCGGGATGCCACTTTACGAGAAAGAGTTGTGGCCTATGCAAGTTGTGCTCTAACTGCTGCCGAACAGAACTACTCCATAACTGAGCAAGAATGTCTTGCTGTCGTTTGGGCCATACAAAAATTTCGACCATATCTTTACGGACGCCACTTCACAGTCATTACTGATCATCACGCCTTATCCTGGCTATCTTTACTGAAAAATTTGTCTGGTCGCCTGGGTTGTTCGGTACTCCGTCTGCAAGAGTACAATTTTGACGTCGTCTACAAATGTGGCAAGAAACACCAAGATGTGGACGCTCTCTATCGCTGCCCTCTGCCACTATCACCGTCGAGCCCGTTTCTTCAATCCTCGTCACGTGATCCCGGCGCTGCGTCACCTCATACATTATCCCAACTAGCGGTTACTGACACGCAGGCTTCGAATCCCTACGCTGAGTTTGCGTCGAGCCAGCGGAATGGTGTATACTGCAACCGCATTATCGAACGCCTAAGTGGCAGATAGCCAGATCGCGAAGAGAGCTACGACAATTCAAGATCGACAACAATGTGCTACATCGTTACATCTACACTACTGATGGACACCGCTGGGTTCCAGTTCTCCCACGTTCTTTACGTCAACAAGTCATCGAAGCCTTTCACGACGACCCATGTGCAGGCCACTTGGGATTCGACAAAACTCATAGCCTCGTCAGGCAACGTTTCTTCTCGCCTGGCCTCTCTACAATTGTGGCGGAGAACGTTGCATCTTGTCCCGTGTGTCAACGGCGGAAGCTACCAACTTCGTGTCCTGCTGGCCTATTGCAACCCAATCCGTGTCCCGAAAAACATTTCGCCATCGTTGGGATAGATCTAGTTGGACCTCTCCCCATCATGTCCAACAGGTCATCGATGGATAGTGACAGCCGTCGATCACCTGACACGGTACGTAGAGACGGCTCCTCTACGTACCTGATCTTCCTCAGACGTCGTCGATTTCTTTCTTAAAGCCATTGTATTACGGCATGGTGCACCTCGCGTCCTGTTGAGTGATCGCGGCAAAACTTTCCTCTCCAGCATCATTGAAGACATACTGAGGACTTGCGCCACAGTACACAAGACGACGTCAGCCTACCACCCTCAAACGAATGGGTTGACAGAGAGGTTTCACCGCACGCTCACAGACATGTCATCCACGTATATCGGACCAAACCATGACAACTGGGATACAATTTTGCCTTTTGTGACCTTTGCCCACAACACCGCTGTCCAACGCATTACTGGCTACTCTCCTTTCTGTCTCGTGTACGGCCGTTCAGCAACATTCACCATCGACGTCTCTTTCCTTGGATATTCCCACTGACGCCTCAGCGACCATATCTGAGCAGTTCGTCTCAAGAGTTGGCCAATGTCGGCAACGTGCTCGCTTCAATACAGAAGCTAGTCAGCAAGATCGAAAACAACGCTACGACAGGTCTCATCGCGATGTTTCCTTCAGTCCTGGGGGTGAAGTACTGCTTTGGACGCCCTCTCGTACTCCAGGACTGTGCGACAAATTACAGTCACGGTTTATTGGCCCCTATATAGTCAGTGAACAAACGTCCCCAGTGAACTATCGTGTCACTCCCGCCGAGCTTTCTTCTGACCGTCGCTGTCGTGGTTCTGAGATTGTTCATGTTCTGCGTCTAAAGCCGTTCGTTTGACGTCCCGTTTCCATCTAAGACGCGGCCGGGCGGGCCGCTCCCGCGCGCGGCGGGGAAATTAGTGTGAGCAATAATTCCATGCGCTTCATTTACTCATCTGTACATACTCATCATCACCCCTCTGGCCTGGGTTGTGGGGCTCAGTCTCGGGGAATAAAAGAAGTCTTGTGTCGCCCTGAACGTTGTCTTACAAGGTATATATATATATATATATATATATATATATATATATATATATATATACATATATATATATATATATATATATATATATATATATATATATATATATATATATATTGTAATGTAGATGTAGTGGCGCTCGGGCATGGGCGCGTGTTGGGCTAGGTGGAAGACGAGAAGAACGAGATCAGAATAGAACAGCCGGCCCGCAGCAAGGGTGCTGTCTCTGTCTCTCATTCTACTACAATATATATATATATATATATATATATATATATATATATTGAGAGAGGGAGTCAGACTCCAATTAAAGGAATGTAACTTAACTTCAGTCTCTTAGTTGCCGGCACCGCGACATAATTACACAGATCTGTAGTGGGCAGACTTCCATATTCATTTTTTCCATTTGCCCCAAATATCGATCCACATCGTAAAGTGTGTCTCAAAGCAACAAAGGCCGCGTAGGTTGCTGCTCGCCGCCAGCGTCTCATAAAATCTCTTCCCACAATGCGTGGGATCTGCCGAATGTTTTGAAAGTCGATAGTCTTTCTTGGGATACTTCAACGCAGAAATTTGGTCTGTCTGTGTGTCTGTCTGTCCCTCGATTTCGCCACCCGGCCAAAGTTTAAACCCTTGCTGAACGCCCAGCCATCTTGAACTGGTGTTTGCGTTCATACTTGTGAACAATTTCGATCAAAAAGCGAATGTTACGCATATCTGAGACGCAACATCAATACGTAAGTACCAGGTCGTGTGTTCCTTTATCAGACAATACATAGATACGTAATTCTAAAGACTCTAGTGTTTCTTAGGCTGCGCTGAAAATGCGACGCTGTGCACGAACTACGACGCGATGCGCGAGAAAGCCTTAGCTGTACCGACGATATGGTCAATATGGTGCTGCCGCTGGCAGTGGCCCTGGGTTAGCGCCTCCTCTATTTTATCAATGCCAGCCAGATGCGGCCGATTCAACATGGAGTAAGCGCTGAGGCAAGGCAAAACATAGTGTGGTGGTTCGTGGGCCCTCAGACAGACAGCCAAGACAAGGACAAGAAAACATTTATCGACATCACACAAACACAAACAAACACTCTGATTAGCTGTACAATCCAATGCCGCTTCTATAGCTCAGTCCTGCAGTCCTTATGCTACCACGTCCCCACTTTTAGAACTCTATGAAGTCCGTCGGGTACCACTCACGCTACCGGTGAAACGATGTCGACGACGCAACCTCGCCACAGGAAGGTTGTCACGTGCACGGGAGCTCACAGACCATCAGCTGCTCGTGTCGGAACAGGTGGGCCCACGCTGCGGCCGACGTAACACTGAAGTCACGCCTGCAGTAGTCGGTTGCGCCGAACCGGCTCCGACGTGGCACCGTGGCCACGATCTCGGCGACTGGTTGTGCCGGACCCGAGTCTGCACAGGATCAGCCGCTCGCCCTGGCCCGCACGCTCGTCCGCCACAGGAACAGCATGTCAGGCCCGGCCCGGAACTCGCCTCAGGAACACGACACGCTCGTCCCGTCTGGTTTGGTGACACCGGCTTGGTTCGCTCGGTCCCTGAGGCCCCACGCCTAGCGCTCTTGCTAGCTGGCCGCGTTCTTCCTCAGCCCGCTAATGTTCTCTGGCTCACGCGCTCCGCGCTGACGTCTCTCGCGCGCACTCCTTCGTCTTCTTCCGTTTCGTTTTCAGTTAATTACGTCCTCTTACTACACGTAGTAGTACGCCCGGCACAAGACTTTCGTCTTTTGACATTTGCAGCGAAGCACGCAGATACCCGGCCAATTTTTAATTCACATTCTTTTCTTTGGTAAAACAAACTTGTACTCCACAATAGAGAGTAGGCTAATGCTTGCACAGGAAGCTTTATTATGCCAGTAAATTAAAATAAAGTGACCAAAAATAATTACCAGAAGGTAGCAAATACCATTTGCTACCTATACCACTACACCTTGTGCGAAGCTGAGGTTACGAATTTTTCCGCGAAAGGTTGTTTCCTGGAAGAGCACATGAGATGCTCTTCGGTCACCGACCTTTGCTGATAAGTCAAAAATACGAACTGTCTTTTCACGGCACGTTTATAGGCTATAGCATGTCGAAGGGTACCCGTTCGTATACAACCAAGAAATGGCCCTCTTTTTATTGGCGAGAAAGTCAGAGCATTCACTGACTGACTCTGGCGGGGTTGCTTTGTATTCTCAGTAGCACTGTGTCCTGTAAAGCAGTCGCTACCCGGTTCAAGACATTTTACTTCTCATAGCTTCAGTAGTTCATCAACACAACATATTCGGCACATACAAACTCCGTTTGAGGGGCATTTTCTACTGAATGTCTTACTTGTCACTGGCCCATGATCGGAATTTTAAAAGCCTGAAATGAAAAAAAAAGAAAACTTGGAGTACGCTTGAGCTTTACCTTGAAATTTAGAACGCGATGCGTAATCGAGGCCCGAGGGCATTGCCTTTTCCATTGCTTGCCTTCCTTCGGTTCTTGGTGCAGGCCTCAGCCATGCCGTAAGGAAACGAACTACAGGGTGCGTAACATTGGCCGTTTCAAATTATCCCAGAATGACTGCTGCAAGCGCGGTTGTTAAGTGCCCACTACGGCATCATTTTTATTTTCACCAGTCATCGATTGGCCCACGTCCGTAAAACAACACGCAAAACTACGCAGCTTCGTGCTTTGTTCATGCGTTTGCAGATGACGACGATTAAATATATCTGAACACTTTGTGATCGGTCAGCTTTTAAAACAGTCCGCCGCGGTGGTATAGCGGTTAGGGTGCTCGGCTGCTGACCCGAAGGTCGCGGGTTCGATCACGGCCGCGGCGGTCGCATTTCGATGGAGGCGAAATGGTAGAGGTCCGTGTACCGTGTGATGTCAGTGCACGTTAAAGAACACCAGATGGTCGAAATTTCCGGAGCCCTCCACTACGGCGTCTCTCATAATCATATCGTGGTTTTGGGACGTTAAACCCCAGATATTCATCATCATCATCAGCCTGTCTACGCCCACTGCAGGGCAAAGGCCTCTCCCATGTTTCGCCAATCAACCCGGTGCTGTGCTTTCTGCTGCCATGTTATACCTGCGAACTTCTTAATCTCATCTACCCACCTAATTTTCTGTCTCCCCCTCACGCGTTTGCCATCTCTTGGAATCAAGTCAGTTACCCTTAATGACCAGTGGTTATCCTGCCGACGTGCTACGTGCCGCGCCCATATCCATTTCTTCTTCTTGATTTCAACTATGATATCCTTAACCCCCGTTTGTTCCCTGACCCACTCTGCTCTCTTCCTGTCTCTTAAGGTTACACCTATCATTTTTCTTTCCATCGCTCGCTGCGTCGTCCTCAGTTTAAGTTGAACCCTCTTTGTAAGCCTCCAGGTTTCTGCTCCGTAGGTAAGTACCGGTAAGATGCAGCTGTTATATACCTTCCTCTTGAGGGATAGTGGTAGACTACCATTCATGATTTGGTAATGCTTGCCGAATGAGCCCCATCCCATCCTTATTCTTCTAGTTATTTCACTCTCATGGTTCGGCTCCGCGGTTACTACCTGTCCTAAGTAGACGTACTCCTTTACAACTTCCAGCGTCTCACCACCTATCGCAAAGCGCTGTTCTCTGCCAAGATTGTTCCACATTATATTATTATTATTATTATTATTATTATTATTATTATTATTATTATTATTATTATTAGCTTTTAAAACACCCACTGGTTGCGCAATTCACATGTTTTGACGCCTCGCGTGATTGTGCGCTTCGGCCATGCAATATTACATGCGTTAAGGGGACTCTTCCCCCTGCATGACATTCATACAGGCTTCTTTTCAAAGCACTTTCAAGCAATAGCGTGGATGGTGGATCTGTGGTAGAACAACTGCTTGCCATGCAGACGGCCTGTGTTCGATTCTCACTCAAACCGAAGATTTTTATTGTTTATCTTATTTGCATCTTTATTTTTCGCTCATGGACAAAATTATGATCTTATGCTTACAACCATCGACGCTGACGCCGTCGCTGACACCAGAATTCCTGCGAAGCGATCTGTTTAATGCTAACGCGCTAAAAGAAGCAGGCATATACAGTCCCTGTAAAATAGCTGCCAGACAGGACGGCCAACACTCTGTTGTCAATGGACGGGGACCTAAGCCAAGATCTTAATAAATACTCCGGGCCGGTGCCAGGAGGGGCTCGGCCCCACATGAAGCAGTCCGGTGAGGGCTCGAGCCCCTCATACTCTCCGCCAATTGTACTCTATAAACAACGGACTGCGCACAATCAACATATTGATTACGATGTTTGATCTTGCAATCGTTCTTTTCTTTCGATAGAGGACAGGTTTCGCTACATAGTTTCGACAGTTTTTCTGGAGCAGGCACGACACACGTACACCCGCCTTATTCCCAATCTTTTTTAAGATTGTGTGCCACGCCATGGATATAGATGACAGCAGTCGTCTTTCGCTGCTGCAGGGAAGTGTCATTACGTGGCCGATATTGTTCATTTAAGTCCCTATAGAGTGATTCCGCGACTGCTGTAACCAGTCGTGGCGGGTAACCTGCTGCCTGCAGCCGCGACACCTGTGCTCGAAGCTTTTCTGCATGACGTGAAAACACGATTTCTTTAGGGAATTGAAAAGGCACATACGCGCAACAGACATCTTGACTACTTTTGTATGTGCAGAAGAGAAGGGCAACAACGGCTTTCTGCTCCTGGGCTCATAAAGCCAACAGACGTGGTCATCCTGCAATTTTAATGCAATATCAAGGAACCTGAGAGTGTCACCACATGGCATTTCATGTGTCAGTTTTAGAGGCTCGCAGACAGTCTCAAATACTAGAAGGGTCAATCAGCACAACTTTGAAACTCGTTTGCATCACATTTCATAATTAACAAATAATCACCTACAAACTTTAGTTCTAGTTATAACTTTAGTTCCTAACAACTTCTGATCAATTATTCGATCCCGGTGGGCCATGAAAATATCACTGAGCATGGGTGTAATTGCAGAACCAATAGAAATATCCTGTTTCTGGATTTAGGTGTTTCCATTCCAATTAACAAATGTACACGTTAAGTATAAAGCCAATAAGTCCAAAAAACCTCGCATTGACATACCGCAAGTGTTCTGAAAGGTCACTGCACCATGTTCTAGTATACACCGTTCGACAAATTCCAGAAGCTTATCGTGAGGTAAACAATAGTACAAATCTTTCACATCGATGGACATCGCTTTGACAGCTACATTGGTATTAGATACTGAAAAATCTACAATGTGCTGAGAATTCTTTATGTGAAACGGGTCATTAATTTGCAGAGAATTGAGGTTTTCTTGCCCAAAAAGGAAACAATTTTCTGCCAAGAACCCTTTTCTGAAATAATCACTCGGAACGGCATGACATTCTTGTGCGTCTTGCAACGAAAAACATATCTAAGCCCAATTTAGTAGTTTTCAATATTTGTTTCGCCAAATCAGGTAACTGAAGGCTGTTGCACAAGTTTTTTTCAGCCGTTCGAACAGATCTGAGTGACACTTTTGGCTTAATATCAAATACTGACTGTATCACTACTTGTGCCTTTTCAAAAAAAAAAATATACTCACTCTATCGCTACTTGTGCCTTTTCATTAAAATTTCAGGATGATCACGTCTGTTGGCTTTATGAGCCCAGGAGCAGAAAACCATTGTTGCCCTTCTCTTCTGCACATACAAAAGTAGTCAAGAGGTCTGTTGCACGTATGTGCTTTTTTAATGCCCTAAAGAAATTGTGTTTTCACCTCATGCAGAAAAGCTTCGAGCACAGGTGTCGCGGCTGCAGGCAGCAGGTTACCCGCTACGACTGGTTACGTAAGTCGCGGAATCACTCTATAGGGACTTAAAGAAACAAAATCAGCCAGGTAATGACACTTCCCTGCAGCAGGGAAAGACAACTGTTGTCCCCTATACCCATGGCGTGGCACACAATCTTAAAAGATAGGAAATAAGGCGGGTGTACGAGTGGTCATGTCTGCTCCAGAAAAAAAAATTCACCATCTCCCGCTAAAGTGTGTGGACGCGAAGAGGCGGGGAGATAATTAGCTTGAGCGGGAGGAACGTCACCGCTCTCATTTCACGGCAGCGGTCCGGGCGCTCATCGCGATGCTGCACAGGAGAGAATGAGGCGCGCGCGCTCCGTCATTTCATACCGCGGAACAACCGTGGCGCCCCCCAGCGGAGTATGCAGCTGTCACACCACCTGTCGTGCGCGCCGCTCCGTAGAGGATTCCTAGAGGAGAGGACCGTAGGAGAGGGGGGAGGGGACGTGCATGCGCTGTGAGGTTGTGGGACGCGGGAGCCACTCCGTAGAGTAGAGGATTCCTAGAGGAGGAAGGGGGAGAGGATGCGCATGCGCTGTGGGACGCCGGAGCTGCTCCGTAGAGTAGAGGATTCCTAGAGGAGAGAGGGGGGAGATGACGCGCATGTGCTGTGGGGATGTGGGACGCGGGCGCCGCTCCGTAGAGTAGATTATTCCTAGAGTAGATGAAGGGGGTGAGCGTAGGAGAGGATAGGGGAGGGGACGCGCATGCGCTGTGGGACGCTCCGTAGAGTAGAGGATTCCAAGAGGAGAGAAAGGGGGCGAGCGTAGGAGAGAGAGGAGGATGGGACGCGCAAGCGCTGTGGTGGTGTGGGACGCGGGAAGGAGGGACGGACTAAGCCCCCCGCCAAGCACATGCAAGCAAGATCAAGGAATGGGGTCAACCTGGGCGACAGACACCACCTGCCTAGCCATTGCTAACCAGCCTCTCTGTGCTCTCGGCCATGACTCTGATGACTGTAGTAGTGGTTGACGGCCTTCATATTACTACAGTGTTCTGGTTCGCATAATGGGTGCTTCCGTACTTCATGAAAGTGGCCGGACGCGGGACGGGGGACGCGGGACGCGGGAGTGACGGACAAAGCCCCGAGCATAAGATGCTTCGCATCTAAAACTGTCGAAACTATGTATCCAAACCTGTCCTGTACCGAAAGAAAAGAAGGGTTGCAAGATCAAACATCGTAATGACTATGTTGATTGTGCGCAGTCCGTTGTTTATAGAGTACCCTTGTCTTGCGGTCGCGCATACGTTGGGCAGACTGAAAGATGTATTAATGAGAGTGTAAAAGGGCACCACGATAAAGTGCAAAAAGCGGCAGATTGTCACTTAGCTATCCACTGTAATGAGGGTGGTTGTGTGCCGTAATTTGACAACACATGCATTTTATATGGTGAGAGGGATTTGTTAACCCTTTTGATTGTTGAGGCAGCGGAAATGACACGGGGTGACCTTGAGTGTGTATGCACACCGTCTATCTCGCTTACGCGAAGAGAACTGAGTTTTTTTAATGGTGTGTTTGATAATAATGGATAAGTAATGTATGACACGACACGTGGGTTTTAGATGCGAAGCATCTTATGCTCGGGGCTATGTCCGTCCGGCGTCCCCCGTCCCGCGTCCCGCGTCCGGCCACTTTCATGAAGTAGGGAAGCACCCATTATACCAACCAGAACACTGTAGTAATATGAAGGCCGTCAACTCTATCACAGCCATCAGAGTCATGGCCGAGAGCACTGAGAGGCTGCTTAGCAATAGTCAGGCAGGTGGTGTCTGTCGCCCAGGTTGACCCCATTCCTTGAGGCATGGCCGAGAGCACAGAGAGGCTGCTTAGCAATAGCTGGGCAGGTGGTGTCTGTCGCCCAGGTTGACCCCATTCCTTAATATTGCTTGCATGTGTTTGGAGGCGGCTTAGTCCGTCCCTCCTTCCCGCATCTCACACCACCACAGCGCATGCGCGTCCCCTCCCCCTCTCTCTCCTACGCTCACCCCTTTCTCTCCTCTAGGAATCCTCTACTCTACGGAGCGGCCCCCGCGTCCCACACCCCCCCACAGCGCATTCGCGTCCCCTCCCCTATGCTCTCGTACGCTCACCCCCCTTCCTCTACTCTAGGAATCATCTACTCTACGGAGCGTCCCACACCCCCCACAGCGCATGCACGTCCCCTGCCCCTCTCCTACGGTCCCCCCCCCGTCCTTTCTTCTAGAAATCATCTACGGCGCGGCGCGCACGACAGGTGGTGTGACAGCTGCATACTCCGCTGGGGGGCGCCACGGTCGTTCCGCGGTATGAAAATGACGGAGCGCGCGCGCCTCATTCTCTCTCCTGTGCAGAGCCGCGATGAGCGCCCGGACCACTGCCGTGAAATGAGAGCGGCGACGTTCCTCCCGCTCAAGCTAACTATTTCCCCGCTGCTTCGCATCCACACATGGTTCCCTTTAGCGGCAGATGGGGAATTTTGTTTGTTTGTTCTTCTTTCTTTCCCCCCCTATATATTCTTTTTTTTTGCAATAAACGCTCAGTAGAAATTAAGCGCTTGTGTCTCGTCTTTCGTCTCCTCGTGAAAAAGTTGTGCGCTTCCTACGAAAATGGATCGATTAGCCGACGGCAAAACTCGTCCCATGTTGTCAAAGTTCTCTCGCGGTTTATGAACCACGTTTTAGCGCTGTCTTCAAGAGCGAAATATACGTTAAACAGCTTCTCGTCGGGGCACCAGTGGTTAGACTTCCCTACCCGCTCGAACTGCTCTAGCCAGTCTTCCGCGCCTTCGTTTTGGCGACCATGAAAGGTCTCGGGAATCCAAAGGTTCTGGAATGTTACCTGCATTAGGTTGCTTGACGATGCCATTTCCTAAGCAGAGGTGGCCGTTGACAGTGTTAGTCCTTGTAAGAGGCCAAATTCTGGGCCCAGACCTTCAAGGCGACGGCTTGAGCGGTGTAGCGGAGTCTCCACAGGTGGGTGACTCGTGGGGCTGGAAGCAGGACTGCTCACAGGACTGCCGATGATGAGGAGACGGTACCCAGCACCTCCACCAGTGTCGTAGTTCACAAAGTACAGGGGGCTTTATTGTAAAAAATTCCCCATCTCCCGCTGAATGGGGACCATGTGTGGATGCGAAGCAGCGGGGAGATAATTCGCTTGAGCGGGAGGAACGCCGCCGCTCTCATTTCACGGCAGCGGTCCGGGCGCTCATCGCGGCGCTGCACAGGAGAGAGAATGAGGCGCGCGCGCTCCGTCATTTTCATACCCCCCGAATTGCCGTGGCGCCCCCAGCGGAGTATGCTCACACCACCTATCGTGCGCGCCGCTCCGTAGAGGATTCCTACAGGAAAGGACGGGGGGATGACCGTAGGAGAAGAGAAAGAGGGGGGAGACGTGCATGCGCTGTGGGACGCGGGAGCCGCTCCGTAGAGTAGAGGATTCCTAGAGGAGAGATGGGGAGAGGACGCGCATGCGCTGTTGGACGGCGGAGCCGCTCCGTAGAGTAGATGATTCCTAGAGAACAGAGGGGGAGAGGACGCGCATGTGCTGTGGGGATGTGGGACGCGGGCGCCGCTCCGTAGAGTAGATGATTCCTAGAGTAGAGGAAGGGGGGTGAGCGTAGGAGAGGATAGGGGATGGGACGCGCATGCGCTGTGGGGGGTGTGGGACGCTGGAGAGGAGTGTCAACCTGGGCGACAGACACCACCTGCCTAGCCATTGCTAAGCAGCCTCTCTGTGCTCTCGGCCATGACTCAAGGAATGGGGTCAACCTGGGCGACAGACACCACCTGCCTAGCCATTGCTAAGCAGCCTCTCTGTGCTCTCGGCCATGACTCTGATGACTGTGGTATTGTTGACGGCCTTCATATTACTACAGTATTCTGGTTCGCATAATGGGTGCTTCCCTACTTCATGAAAGTGGGCGGACGCGGGACGGGGGGACGCGGGACGCCGGACGGACAGAGCCCCGAGAACAAGATGCTTCGCATCTAAAACAGAAGCACGTCGTTCTCTCACAGACACCGAAGGTACACTCGCGAAAAACGCCTTCTTCTGGTTATCGCGATGCGGCTCTCGAGCGGATCGGTCGTCGTCTTTTCCGGCGCCAGCGCATAGTTGGGTACCAATAGGGGCGAGGCAATAGTCAGTTCCAGTGTCGACGAGTGCGGTGATGTCGCGGTCGAGGAAAATGTCGAGGTCGCTAGTTCGTCGCCTTGTGTTGCGATTAGGTCGCGGAGTCCGATCACAACTACGTCGGCTTGTGCCGCTGCTGCTACATGGTGTTGGGGGGGTCTTACAGCGGTTGCCTTTGGTCGTGAGAGTTGCGTTCATACTGTGGCATGTCCTTAAGGTTTCGTTGCGGCGCCGTCCTTAAATGTGCAGTATTTTTGGTATTTCGTCGTACAGCAACCCACACCTCCATGGGTTGCTGCCCTTACGTTGCTGGATAAGGGCTCGCGGATCGGCTACGTGTCGGGCCAGTGTACTGGCGGCGCTGCGGTGTGAAGTAGCGTCCTGGCGACGACAAATGAGAAGGTCGTCAGGGTGTCCACTGCGTCTTGCGAGGTAGTCGGCGATGTTGCGTCGTCGCTCATCTCGCTGTTGTCACTTCCACACGATGAAACGTCCCTTCTCATAAAAAAAATACGTGGTGTGTGTCGCCGTATTCTGACATCAAAGCATTTTTTTCGGCGAAATAAACTTATAGCATCTTGCAGTTTTGCGTTGCAACCATCGAAACGGTGTCAGAGTGTTCCACAGTACGCAAAGAAGCGATCAGACGACATGCTTGATTTGTGTCCCACGGCACCTTGAAGTGAATAATAGAAATGCGCACTCGTGGCGAAGGTAAGCAAACCACGGAACAAGCCACGGAACCCTTTATTTGGCCGAAATTGTGGCCCGGGAAATGGAAACACAAACTGCAGCAAGCAATGCGCGCTGTACAGTGATATTGGCAAACAAAGCGTTGGCCGTCGATTAACTGACAAGGCGTTCAAGCGCATCGGCTTTTATACATGGATCATCGAAGATTCTACCGTTATCCCGTGCGGTCGAGTAAGTTTCAGATGGGACTCTAATGTTCCCGTCGAGCACGTAATCGCATCGGAAGGTTCTAAGACTACGGCTGCAGCTACGTTCTAACGGGGAGGTAACATGAAAAATTTATAAAAAGAGTGGGTGCATCTAGTACAGCCACCCATTTTTTTAACCTGAACATGCGAACACCCAGCGCCGAGTCTGTAAGCGCCTGTTCCGGGCGTCCTGGTGTCCGATTTCCGGAACAGCCCAGCAGAAGACAGCTGCACAGGACTGCTCATCACACGCATGCACGTATTCTCGTTCATTTTGCCGCTGTGCTCCGTTAAACGCCGCTTATCGACTGGGCGGCCGACGCTCGCGCGCTCAGGTTAAAAAAAAAGGGCGGCTGTACAATGCTAAAGCAAGTAAGTAAAATTAGAAACAAATACAAGCTAGAATGTACAATAATAAAGCAGGGGTGTAGCGACGGCTGTCGGTATTTTGCCGGCACTGGATGCGCAGACGGGCGAGTTGTTGGGTTTCTTCGGCGCGCCTGAGGTTAGGCGGCGACATCGGTGTTTTCCTCGTCGGTGACGTTCGCTAACATGGCATCGAGTGCTGTTGCAGGGCTCCGTCCGTAGACTAAGTTGTTTGGCGTCGTCTGCGTCATTTCTTCTACGGCCTTGTACGCGGAGGTCACGTATGGAAGAATGGCATCCCACGTTCTGTGCTCGACGTCGACGTACATGACCAGCATGTCGGCGATGGTCTTCTTCAGACGCTCGGTGACGCCATTTGTCTGTGGGTGGTAGGCGGTGGTCTAGTGGTGGCTTGTTTGGGTGTATCTCAAGGTCGCGTCAGTGAGCTTCCCCGCCAAAGCCGTACCTCTGTCCGCAATGAGAACCTCTGGGGCGCCATGATGCAGGATGATTTCATGAACGAAGAACTTGGCTGCATCGGTGGCGCTGCCTTTGGCCAGGTTCCTTGTTTCTGCCTAGCGGGTGAGGTAGTCTGTAGCTCCGACGAGGTACTAGTTTCCGACAGTCGACGTCGGGAACGGCCCGGGAAGTCCATACCTATTTGCTGGAACGGTCGGCCAGGTGGTTCGGTTGGTAGCAGCTGTCCAGCTGGCCTTGTCGGCTGTACTTGTGTCGCTCACAGTCCCGGCATATCCTCAATTAACGAGCGACGTCGGCGGCAAGGTGTCGCCAGTGGTACTTTGTTTGTACCCTTGTGAGCGTGGGGCAAAAACCGAGGTGGCCAGCCGTCGGGTCGTCGTGCAGGGCCTGCAGAATTTCTGGTCGCAGTGTGGAAGGTACAACGATAAGGTGGTTCGCCCGGGCCGGAGATAAGTTCTTTAGGAGGACGTCATCTTTCAATAAAAATTGCGCCAATCCTCACTGGACGTGGTTGACGTCGATGTCTCCTTCGCAGGTTGGGCAAGTTGGACTGGGCTCGCGGCTTGAAATTGGCATGTAGAACATCAACCAACAGAACCTCCACCAGATGTCACGCGGTTGTGACATTTACGAAGGCAATCGTCGGCTTGCTCAAGACAAAACTTTTTATTTGGGTGAAGTTGTGCCCGCAAAATGAAACGTAAAGGTACAAGTGAACACAGCGTCGGTCGTGCTAATCTGATTATCGGCGGATCATGTCGTTTATGCAGCAGTGCGAACCTTCCAGCGTTATCGCTGGTGCTCACGTAAGCTCTCCAATATATTTCAGTATTTGCGTCCTGCGCGCCAGTTTAACAGGATCATCTCGAACAGTAGTGAACCTTCGTAAACACTGCGTCATGATGTGCGCCGAGCATTGCGAACAATTTTTGTTGTTGAAACCCGAATACATCAAAACAAATCAGTAAATGCACGTGGCAATATTTAGGCTTACTGGGTGTACTCTTAGGCAAAATTACCCGAAAGAGGGAGTAACGGAGCCCAATAAGCGCGCGCAATGAACGGACAGACCGTTGAAAGAGTAACCACAGACGGATGCGTGCCGTGTGTAAACCAGTTAGTCTCCAAAGGCACCAAAGGGATGAACCGCGCGGGAGATACGGTCCGTGTTCAAACCGTTGTGAAGGAAACTAACCGTCCTCCTCGCTCTTGGTGAGTCTTCTCACTTGTTTTCATGGAGGCGCGTTGGCGTTTGTGTCGCGCTTGGGGAGTTCGACGATTTAGGAACTACGCCGCGGTGTCTTAGATAAACACGTATGCCGTGTATGCGTGGATGAGCGTGTGGTGCAGCTTTTGCGTTTCGCCGCACCCATGAAGTTGGGAGCTGGTCTCGACATGCCGCGACGACGCCGCGCTGTATTTCTCCGGCCACGGTGCTCCGGCGTTGCAACGGCACTGCGTCGACACCGGCTGGGAATGACGGCCGGCAAGACATAGGCCTATCGGATCCATGAATTCAATCTCACTCTGGGCAGAAATCGGCGCTGGATTATTTCACAAGTAAGTGATCACACTTTATTCTTCCGTACCTGTCGCTTGCGCGAAACGCATCGCGCTTGTTTGGCAACGGGCTCGATCGTGTTGTATATATCGCGCGCACGAAATGCACCGCGAAGGTCGGCTTGGGCGTCAGCTTGCCTGTGCTTTGTGACTGCCTGGAAATTGGCCGCCATCGCCGTCGGCCGCCTGGACGCTCTCGCCGTGGTGATGAGCTGCGGGCTCGCGATATTCGGGCAGAGGTCCTCGCCGCTGCGGTGCGACTAGTCCAAAACGCATTGCGGTTGCCGTCAACGAGCTCGGTTGTATGTCGCGCGCTTCAAGTGCACCGGATCTAGCTGGCCGATTTAAGCTGTGCTTCGGAACTCTGTGGACAGTTTTCGCCATTACTGTTGGCTTCCCTGTTAATCAGTCGCAAGCAGTTCAGCGCCGTTCGTGGCGGCGGCCCCGGCGGTGGCCCCGCGTTCGCTCGTTGTACTCTGCCGCTCGCTCCAGGAACTTTACGAAAATTCCTCGCCATTACCGTCGGCTTTCGCGGCGCTCGCTCGGAAGCAGCTTGCGCCGTTCGGTGCCGGCGGCCCCGCGTTCGCTTGCTCGCGCCTCTGTTCGAGGTTCGCTGGCGGCGGAAGCAGCAGAAGCTCCGCGTTCGGCCCTGCGTTCGCGCCATCGCAGATACGACGCCGCTTGCAGACAACTATCCGACTCGTTGGCGGCTCGGTGGTCGCGGCGCCTAGGCATGAAGGCTGCGGCTGCCGCACTTGAGCTGTTGCGCTATGTGACTCGAAATGCGTTTTCGATGATGTATGACAACACGGTGAAAATATTTGCATGTCATATTTTAGACGTACGCATTTATTTCACATTGCACGTATTTGTCATGTGCGTGTATCTTCATCCTCTCTGTCACGTCTGACTAACCATTTGCAATCTTTTTCTGCAGCCGTTGTCCACCACGTGCAAAAGGCTGCGTGCGCTGGTGCGTGCAATGCTTGTTTGTCATCTATCGCTTCCGTTGGAGCAGCTTCACAAAGACGACTGTACGAGTTATGACAAAGCGGCTGGACCTGAATTTCACATCTGGCAGCGCATTCACTGAAAAAACGCAGTATCTTTATATGTAATAGAAAATAAAACATTTCATTGTCTCATAGGACGCTCCTCCTATGAGCACTCAATGATGTCCTGGGAATGCCCTGTCTATCTTTGAAAGGTTCAGGCGGACGAAGGAAAGAATAACAGCACGCCTAACCTAGAATAGCACACGCAACCATGGATATTCACGCAGCTAACGATAAGACACTAACAGACCGCAACATTTCTACGCTCGACATCATCCAAGCAAACTAAGCGAGATCATTCAATGCAACTACATCACTAAAACACTATGAAGAGGAGAATGAACACCACATATCCCTAATACAAGAAGCCTATGTATTGAAAAACAAAATCATTGGATACCCACTAAAACACACCATTATAGCACATGCAAATAATTCCGAAAGTTGCAATAATTATACACAACCAAGATATGCAAAGCTTCCCCATATTAGTAGAAGAACATATCGTAGCTAGGAAAATACAATACAAAAATAAGGACATATTACTCATTAACTGCTACTGGCCTCCCGGAACCGATGACAGCTCATACATACATAAAATAGAAAGCACTCTCCAAGACATACAACGCACCGAGGTACTAATAACAGGAGACTTTAACGCCAAGAACACATTATGGGGAAGTAAAGTAAAGATCACAGGGGGGGGAAAACATATTAGAATTTGTTACTAAGCATCACCTAACAATTGTAAACGATATAAATTCACCGCCAACATTCCAAACATCAAGAGCCAAAGGTTGGATTAACTTAACAATAACAAACACTTCTCTCCACCCACAATAAAAAACCGGGAAGTCCTTAAAGATTTGAATAATAGTGACTACAGATACATTAAAATCGAAATCGCCACTGAACACACAAAAGATCACGAATGATACGGAATAACTATAAAAGGAAAGAAAAAGATATTAGACGACATTTTACAAGACCCGTGGTTCGCAGAAAAGAACACATCAACCCTGTTCAAGACATAGAACACTGTCTCTCCATATTCTATTCCAAGCTGAAGCAATTAACAGAAAAGTACACTAAAAAGCTGAAGCCTCCCGATAAGAAACCTAAACCGTGGTGGTCAACCGACCTAGAAATAGAAAGAAAGTCAGAGCAATGAGTAAAAGATACCAGGAAGGCCACTGGCGAAATAAGGCAAGTCTATAAAAAAGAATACTACAAGGAAAACGACACGTATAACAACATGCTTAACAAAGCAAAATACACAAACTGGGAATCTTTCTGCACTTCAAATTGAAAAAAAAATCCCTTTAATCTCGCATACAAATTGGCCAGTAAAAAATGCAAAAGCAAAATAAACTTCTTCAGCATCGAAAAAGACGACGGCGAAAAAACTCAATCACTTCAAGATACTGCTGAATACATTTCGACAAAGCTATTACCAGCGCAGGAAAACGAGTCCCTACAAAACGGGGAAACACGAAAACAAACAGAGGACACACAATCAAACCACCTATCCCAAGAACAAATAGTAAACAGCGACCACCTTAATGTTAACAGCTAGAAGTGGGAAATCCCATTCACTCCACAAGAGATAGATAATACTTTCAAAACTTGAGAAAAAAACGTAGCATCAGGACCGGACAATCAACAAACCGAATTCACACAAGTTGTATATACTAAACATAAACAATACTTTCTAAACCTTTACAATGCATGTCTTAAGCTAGGCCATTTCCCCAGTATTTGGAAAACATCCCGAAGTAATCTTAATCTACAAAGCCAACTGCGAAGAAAAAAGTTGTGCAGGCAGATGTAGGCCCATCGCGATAAACTAAAATTTTGGTAAAGTCCTGGAGAAGCTCCTTAAAGACCGACTATACTACTTTCTATTTAAAAACAATCAGTTACATAAACACCAATTTGGATTCCGCCACAAAACATCAACAACACATGCCCTTCTCGAAATCAAGTAAGAGAATTGTACAGAGCAAAACTGACAAACATAACTGTCTAATCATATCATTAGACAGAAAAAATGCTTTTAATGACATTAGAGCCAGTAATATTACAAGCATTCTACAAGAATACCAATGTCAACACAACATGGTCTTAATCATTCAATCCATACTACAAATCTACAAATAAAATATGAACACAATAACATCACAGTTAATTAAACACTAAAAACAGGATCTCCCCAAGGTTCACCTCAGAGCCCTCTACTACAGAACTTATCAATGAACAAACTATTACAGCAACAACCACCCGAAGACACATACATAATGGAATTCGCCGACGACATATCAATAATAGTCAAAGCCAAATCAAAAAATAATCTGGAAACCAAAGCAAACCAAGCGCTACAGCAATCATTCACGTGGGCACAAAGCATGAATCTAACATTCAACACAGACAAGTCAAATTTCATGATCATAGGAAAACAATATGAAAGCCACCCACCACAACTAACCATAGGATGGGAGGAGGCTAAGAATTGTAAAGAGCTAAAAATGTTAGGCGTCATCTTTGACACAAAGATCTCATTTATTCCACACCTACAATATATCAAAGAAAAAGTCGCCCCCTTAACCTATCAACTTATTAAATTCACGGGAACTCGAAAAGGCATCAGCCAAACACAACTAACAGCAATATACACCAGAGGTATAGAGAGGATGATTGTCAACGCCTCCCCAGTCTGGTACAGTAGTAAAGTCATAGCAACTAAAAAACTCAAATCTATTCAAAGATTACCATTAATTTTACTCACCAAAGCTTTTAGAACAACCTGAAACTATACCCTAAATATCCTCTCCAATATTCCTCCCATAGCTCTAACAATTGAAAAAGAGATACAGGTCTTTGAAATATTCTTATAGGGGAAGAATTCTACATGGAAAAACACAACAGTCACAGAAAACCAGATTTCATCAAAATATTATCTCTGGGAATTCCATCCAGCAACCCGCCTTTCTTTCCGATTCACAGACAGAGAAACGTACGCAAACATTACAATATACACAGATGGCTCCAAAAGCGACGAAAAGGGCGGAGCAGCTTTTTTCGAATACAACTCAACAGGGCAAATAATCAACACTCAAATATACAGACTACCACCATACTCATCGAGCTTCGAGGGAGAATCAATAGCACTTACTAAAGCAAGCGAATACATACAAACACTTGGATACAACAATACATACCAAATACTCACAGATAGTCTCATGCTTACAGGCTTTACAAAACCTTAGAAACAACAACGCACTGATAGTAAACATCAAGAAGAGATTATTAGAGATACCGAACGAAGTACTAACATTAAAATTTATTAAAGGTCATAGCGGGAACAAAGGAAACGACATGGCAGACATATTAGCAAAAGAAGCAAGCACATTAGGATAACAAATATATCTACCCATCACCAAAACATTCATAAAGACACAATTAAAGACGAATCTAAAAGAAAAATGAAATACTCTCTGGCAAACCGAAGGCGACAATAGTTACGCATACCACTGAAAAAAAAAACGTTAAATTAATACCGGATTCATTCTTAGCGAATACCTACATATCTCAGGCAATTTCAGGACACGGCAGATTCCCACACTATTTTCCCAGATTCAGTTTCACTAACTCAACAAATGTACATGCGTCCAAACAGCCTCATCATTCGATCATTTCCTACAAGATTGTACACTCACACAAACTCGCAGAAGCAAACTCATCAAACAGTTAGGAACAAACCCAGAAAGACGAAAACCAGAAATAATAAAAAACGAACAGGCCTTGAATATCATTGAAGAAATGATGAAAACGATTATACACAAGGTTCCTGAAATATAATCCTCTATTACAACAAACCTTCAATAAATCCACTACACAGACCCGATATCGCACGGGTGGAGAGCTGGACCCCGTCAAGGCAAGGCAAAGACGCCCGTCCGTCCGACATCCGGTACAAACACAACATAAAACAACATCACTCAGTAGAACCTTCCAGGGCATTCCCCGGACATATAACGAGGGTCTCCCGCGACGATCTGAACCGACAATGAACCGACAGGATGCCGGTACCTCAGGAGCATCGCTGGACAGAATCCGAACCTCCAGGCAGCAAGAACCACACAAATCCCCCCCCCCCCCCCAAGGACCAGGCGAACGACAGCCAGGTCAACTACAGATTGTTAGTCAAGACTGACAAGACGCATTATGTATCAAACTGTTAATAAATCCCGCACAGCCCCGCTGTGGTTTCGCAGATGCTGACAAGTTTTTTCTTCTTTTTTTTAAATTATATCTCCCCTCCTCTTTTTCTTTTTTAAATCTCATTCCCCCCACCTCCACCCTCTCACCTGTGATGCAATAGTGGTGCAGGTCGGGACATCCTCATGTCCCTCTTCTCACATTCGGTCTCACTTTGGTCTTTCGTTGTTGCATTGACTGCGAAAGCAGTGATCCAAGCATGACTAAATATTTTTTCGCGTGTTCTTTTCCGCATGATTTTTTGCTCACTGCGGAGAAAAACACGCGACAAAAGTGTTAGGCCTTGCAGAGAGTAACTGTGCAAAATCATCCCTGGGGTTTAACGCATCATATCAACTGGGGATAAAAAGTTCATCCCAGTGGAGTATTTGAATGGACCAAACGTTCGTCCGGTGAGGTGCAACTGTGGGGACTAATGGTGGCCCGGTAAGGGGTTAATGTGAGGACTAAATGTTATTCCATTGAGGTGCAACTGTGAAGACTAACGGTTGCCCACGAAGGGGTAAATGTCTCTGGGGGTCTCTGGGGTCTAACTGTTAGACCCGGTGCCGTTAGTCCTTAGAGGGACTAATGGTTGTGGCAGCCCCATTAGTCCCCAAAAGGACGAACGGCACACCTCTTTAACACCATTTTGCCTTAGAGTGTACGAACATTTATCTCGAATGTTCGTGCGCAGCGGTTCGTTCACACAATAAATTCCCAAAAGCGACTATCAGAAAGAAGCAGTTGCACAACATGATATATTGCAATTTAATGAAACATTATTCAGGACTGAGTAATGAAGCCAAATACGGACCAAAGGTTCTAATACGATTGCAGGTATCAGTTCACCCAGAACAAAATGATAAATTTGCACTAGAAACCTGCATTAAAGCATGGTCAAGAGAACAGTGACACAGGGGAACAAAAGATACTTACTGAAGGGATAAATACTTAAGTGTAGACCGAGCTACCCAAATAATGACTGTAAAACGCCTGTTCAAACATGCAACAGAAGAAATGTAGTATCGCTTAAAATCCTGTACATTGTTGAGCGAGCACAGGCATGGTGACCGCCTCACTAGCGCACCTTCCGGCTGACGTCACATGAATACTTCCTAAAGAATGGCACATGGCACCTTCGAGAAATGACAAAGCGCGACGGTGATTGGCCATAATGGCTCACCAGGGCATCTCCTTGAGATTTGATAACGATGCAAACTCAGGCAGATATTCAAAGAAGTTCACAACTGCTTTAAAGCAGGGTGTCTCGGGGCGATTACTTGATATTTACAACGCATAAAGACACTCACAATAGCTCCCAACTGCTATAAAAAGTTGTGTGGCCTTTAGTATTCTTTAGAGATCCCATGAAAAAGAAACAAAAAATCAAATGTTTTCACATTTTTCTTCATATAAAAAACTGCAAGTAACTCGTTCAAAGAGAAGTCATAATTTAGTTGGCGCAACGCTTCTTTCTAAACATCTTTTTTTTATTGACTTCATTGTCCCACATACAAAAAAAACGGAGCTAACAGAAATGCCTTACGTGCAATATTACCTTAAAGAAGGGGGGCGTGGAGCGGCTAAAACTAGACAACACTGTACGGCGACAGAGACTCATCATGCTAAGAAAGCGCAAGCGATGTGCTAGAAAACTTTTCGATTCTGTTGAGGGGTGCCGGGTTGACAGAGATAGGAGGTTAGCAGAGACGGAAAAACGCAAGCTGCAAGTTAGAACGAGCTCCTCGGGACAGTCAAGGCAATGCGTCATCGCGGCATTGAGGAAACTGCTCAACGCCTTCTGTTTAACCTAGCAATTGACTATCGAGCCTTCAGATATTCGAAACAAATAAAAAACCGCGCCCAGGCTCTCGCTAAATGTATATGCGCTCTATTACGTGTGTATATCCTTACATGTTACGGTGCAAGGTACGACACACACGCAGATTTTCCCGACGAAAATTTTCTTATCCACAAGTTCGCTGATCGCAAACGAGAAAGCACGTGACACACCCGTATTTTGTTTCAAGTTCTCACGTGGCATACGCAGCTAAAGCTAATTTTGTATCTTTAAACTAGCTCCATCATGTGGCGAATTAAAATGATATACGCCCTGTTTGCAGAAATCAGTTCCAATGTAAGGCATGAGGAAGTCATTTGAAATATCATTTCCTTAGTTTTTGTCACAAGATAGGCGAACAAGAACGTATGCGTGAGCAATATTGCTGTCATGGTCACTTAGTGGGATGCATGCAAAAAAGCAAATGAACTGTTTGCTCTGTTCAGGCATAATCGAACCCTCCATTCAGTGCAACCGACTGCGGAAACGTATGCGCGAGGTGGCTACATACACTTTTGCCTGTTCGCATGTCAACAATTTGCTATACATTCGCGCCCGAATCACTGATCATTGACTTGCGGTTTGGAGCACACGTTGCTGAGGAAATCGAAAAACACAAGCGCTGTTTTGCTTTTCACCGCGTGCCCTCAGAACTGCTTAGTCATCATACGAAAGTGCATAAGGGAGCCAGGTTCTTCCGGAGCGGCTCTGGCGCTCAACAACTGTGCTTCAATTCTTAGTGCGTTGAAGACGAGTACTTTTAGGCCATGCTTTGCATGTTGGCAGCAAAATCCTTTCCTACAGCGTGTTAGAAGAACAATTAATTGCCGCCTCCTTTACAGGCAAAAAATGATCGTCACCGGCGCGTGGTAGTGTTGCTGGTGGTGACGTGTTCTTAGGGAGGTGCGCAGAGCACGCTTTGTCTATTTAAGACGCAGTGGTTTTGTGCCGTGCTGAAATTGTGGACAAGGTCACAAGATAATAAACATGCACCTTTTATATTCCTGTTTTAAAAATAGGTACCAGATATAAAAATGAGGCTGTATTCACGTAATATACATTTCTTTATTGTTTTCTTGATATTTTTAACAATTCAACAGTTGGTTTATTCGGATATTTGTACTGGTCCCCCCTAAATCAGAAGAAATGAGCTTTTCCTACATACGCGCGAAAGTGACTAATTAAAAATGTCATTGTGTGCAAGTTAACAGCTACTTCTTTGTGTGTTTATGAATGAGCAGTCAAATGACACGAAGTCTAAAGCAAGATTCTATTTCTCTTTCTCAGCATACAGTTAGGCGTAGGCCCTGAAAATGATGTACAATATATAGAATACAACCAAAGGACAGATCTGGCTCAACATTCTAAAGTTGAGGTGTATATCCGGAACTTGCCAGGTCATTACACGATGTCGACAAGTTTTGATCCCACGCCGAAAACGATACTGCACAAAACGGGCGGGTCAAGAAATATCTTTTTTTATCATGACCCCAATATCCTTGAAGCGTTAAGCCTTACACACGTAAGTAATTTTGAGTACACGGGCAAACTGAAAAGGTATTTTATGCACTGCAAATTCATGTATTTAGCTTGCCTAGGTAGCCATTTACCTAAATTCTATTCGAGCTTCAGATTTCCTTAGCGCTCCTTACAGACGCGATATCAAATATCTCTCCTGGGTGATTCCACGAGAGAACGAACATGCATGTCCGGTCAATATTTTTGTTTTGTCTCGGTTTTTTATATGTTATGCGGGCACATTCAAGGTGCACGGAACCGGACATTTTATTTCTGAAGAACGCTCTGAGGGCGAGAAAAAAATATTTAAAAGTGGCGGCGCGGGCGTCATGTTTTTCCTCACCGCAATATTTTTGGATTTCGCGGCCGAATTTAATGCGAACTGTGAACGTTGCGTCGAAAATTTTTGTGCTGGTTTTAATACTGTGAACTACAGCCATCCTTTTTTGATGCTGTCCTCCAAAGAGAAACCATGTAAACAAATGGCAAACACGGCCCAAATCGAAAATGTTTGCTATGTTTGATGCGTCTTCTTCCGTTTGCTATTTTAGACAGAAATTTCAAAACTGTGTCACAGGTAGAAAAACGCCTTTGAAATATTTCTGCTAAAAATCGCTTTCCTACAATCTTATGGAAAAGCTGTTTATATCTGGGAACCGCGATGAGGTAGACCAAGCATTTCTTGAGGAACATGCCGCGATTAATATGTTGAACAGGTTCGTCCACCTTTCTTCTGAGGCTTGCATACAGGCGAGTTTGCAGGCTGCAAACTGTGTACGCATAGTCCTTTAGAGAGCGGAAGCAGCCCGCCCCCGCACACGCTAGACACAATTAAAATCTAAGAATCCATTTTTCCTGAAGACAGGCCACCAGAGTGAAGTTTCGCTGCAGCACAATAATTAGTACTATAGATAAACACACAATTCAAGCTGATAACAACCATCAAAGGCACTGAAGTGAGAGCACACAGAAAGGGTCAATTGGGCCCGTTATATCTCGTTAACAAAGGAAATGAGAACATATGATATTGAAACCGTGGATTGACTGACATAAGCGCTCTTCGATAAAAAATTTTCGTCAAAAATGAGACCGGGTTTTTTTTTTATTTTGTTTTTTGAAAAATGGTCTTTTTTGAAAAAAAAAAACTTGCTTTTTCAACTACTTTTTTTGTTTTTTTTACGCTGCTTGTAGCTAAGCGATCTCTCGCAGAAATATTTCAAAGGCTTTTTTTCTCTATGTGGCACAGTTTTGAAGTGTTTGTGTAAAATAGCAAACGGGCGAAGACGCATCAAACTAGGCAAACATTTTCGATATCAGCCGTGTTTGTCATACTTTTTACATTTGTTCCCTTTGGAGAACAGCATCAAAAAAGAATGGATGTAGTTCACAGTATTGCCTAATAAAACCAACACAAATAATTTTCGACGCCACGTTTACAGTTCGCATTAAATTCGGCCGCGAAACCCAAAATTATTGCGGTGAGCAAAAACAAGACGCCCGCGCCGCCACCTTCAAATATTTTTTTCTCGCCCTCGGAGCGTTTTTCGGAAACAAAATTTTTGGTTCCGTGCACTTTGCATGTTCCCGCATAACATATAAAAAACCCAGACAAACAATATCGACCGGACATGCATGTTCGATCTCTCGTGGAATCACCCTCCTGATCAGTTAACATGAATAAATAAATCGATGTGTCCATTATTACAAGAAAACGGTGCCCCTTCGCTGCTGTTCATGATTAGGTGAGAAAGGCGTGTTTATTAGGTGTATGTGCACCAAAGGTCAACGTTATGTAATTGTTATTCCTTACTTTACCCGACTGTGTAGGCTTCGCCTCCGCTAATGTACAATTCTGTCGATATTGTGCAAGACGCTTGACATCCACTAAATGACTCAAGAAAGAGCGTTCTGACTATCGTATGTTTGTAGGCTTTCGTATGCAAGCTCGCACCGTTATGATGCCACCACGTCGAATTTGTTGAACGTGGATATATGTTTGACAAAAAGTTAGTGTCCTAAATTAGTGTCCCAACTAGAGCTGTGCGCCGCCGCGCCGCGCCGCCGCCGCCGCCGCCTATTTTTGGCCACGCCGGTCGCGCCGCCGCCGAAGTTTTGAGAGTGACTACGCCGCCGCCGCCGCCGCCGCGCAATAATTGCGGCGCGCCGCCGTTAGTCTTTTATTTTAACCCGAACGGGGAGTATAGACATAAAATCCATGACTTCGCCGGGGTTGCTTTTCTCGATGTGTCCATGTAATGGAGTCTCCATTTCAGTCACCGCTGATTGGCGGGAGC
Source organism: Rhipicephalus appendiculatus (assembly GCA_030522465.1). Lineage (NCBI taxonomy): Eukaryota > Metazoa > Arthropoda > Arachnida > Ixodida > Ixodidae > Rhipicephalus > Rhipicephalus appendiculatus. The sequence goes on from JALIZH010002123.1 coordinate 140,517, forward strand.
TCGGCCAGCAACGCGCCCTCTCTTTCCGGTTCTTCCTCTTCAACGTCAATTTGACGTCACGAAGTTTTCCTAACTCTCGACTAAAATTAGAGGAACGGAATGCCACAGACCTGCTTCTACCATAGAGGGGAAAAATAGGTGAGAGTGCGCCTAGCATCTATAATCCAACCTCCTCTGAAGGCGCTACCTCATGTCACAATTCCCGCCATGCCCTTGTTTTGTTTGCGCTTTCTTGGTGAGCTCACCGGAAAAAAAAAAACGAAAATTCAGGAGCGCGCGCGCCCAGCTTCCACAAACCAACCTCCGCTAGCGCCACTTCCCCCTCGTGCTCCATGCTCTGGTCACAGTTCCCAGCAAGCTCCTGTTTCATTTTTTTTTATGGCTGCGGAGTTATTCTCGATGTGTTGCCCTAGTGGACTGTGCATTCGGCCGCAGCTGATTGGCAGGAGTTCGGCGAGCAGCGCGCCCCTTGTTCCCGGTTCTTCTTCGGCAACGTCATTTTGATGTCATGAAGCTTTCAGAACTCTCGACAATAATGAGAGGGACGGAATGTGCTTCAACGCAACGAACTCAGCGCCCAGACACCCGCTTTTAGGCGTACATCTCAGAGGCCGTGCATACATTCTGATCGCGTAAGCCATCGAATTAGGTTTAATGCGGCCGCCCTTCTAACGCACCTGTGAAGATCGGTACGCATTCCCTGCATCGTCCTCAAACATCTGGGACACATTCATATGTAAGTTAAGACTGAAAAAGTTCCTGTTTCTGTACATTTCGTCCACTTGCTTCTTACGCTGGGAATTTGCTCGCGGGTTCGGTGCAACGACGTGGTCAACAGCAAACATCGCGGCTCACCGCTTTTTCGAGTAGCTGAACGCGCTGTGCCGAAATGGACTGTGGACGTCTCCTTTAGATGGACACAAAGAGAATAGCTACCCGGAAGTTGTCTGTTTCTCTCCTCCAGAAGTCTCAAGGGTATTGCCTGACCTCAACGCTCCGGCGTCCTCCAGCCTTAAAAGGCGACGACCCAACTAGCTGGAAATCATATTGGGGGGAGTTTTGGACTTACTACATTTTGCATAGACAAACAAAGCAGATAAGTAGTATATATCGATGAGTTAAAGGGACACTAAAGAGAAATACTGAGTTACTTTAGATGACAAACTGCACTCTGAGAACTCTAATGCCATATGTTTCACAATCGTAAGTTCATAATTAGCGGAGAAAATCAAGGTTGAAGTTTCATTTTTAAATTTCGCACCGAAATCTCCGCGCGTGACGTCAAAAATTTCAAAATGTATTTTTCATACTTTCGCGACATTGGCTTGATTAAATTTTCTGAAACTTAGTATGCTAGGTCTATGGCACCCATACATGACAATGTATTTCAATAATATCGATTAGAAGCTACGTAGGACCCAGTAGATGCCTTCAAAACTTATGACGTCACGGTGTTTGGTGCGGGAATCTCTAGGTGGCGTCTCCACCCGCATTTTCTTTTCGCACGTTTTCTCGCTTGCCAAGCGTCGTGTCGAGGTAAGAGTGGTGTTTTCGGGATTGCGAAATTGTACTTTACTAATACGCGAAAAATCGTTTTGCTCTTTAGTGTTCCTTTAATGCACGTTTTTTCTTTCATGATTACTCGAGTGAGTCGAACAAAAATCAAACAAAATAGAATAACTAGAGAAGTTAAGGCAAAGAAAAACTTAGAAAATTGATCGCTGAGCTTTTGGTAGGCATTCATGTTAAAACGACACGACGTGAAAATACAGACAAAAGAGTGAAGACAAGAGGGCAAACAGTTATCTCTGACGTAGACCGCCACGCGCCACTGACTGATAGGTATCGCCTCTTGTTTGGGAATGCGCAAATAAGTATTTTACCGGACTTGAAATAAAGTTTATTCATTCAAGTGTGGAGCACTTAAGGGGTCCGGGCTGTTGTATGCTGTCATCATGCTGTCGTAGCTTGGCGAAACGCAGACGAAATGCAGGCGAAACCATTTATTGCATATATATCTGTAGGATACTGAGCGCGCATTCGCGCGTATAGGAGAAGTCTTCTTCCTATTGGTCTTCGAGAGCCTTGATAATATTAATTGCGCAGCACCTTAGGCGCCCGGGCTGTCGTATGTTGTCATATGCTGTCATCACTTGGCGTAACACAGGCAAAACCAAGTATTAAAATAGGAAAAAAAAAGAGGGTGCAAGCAAAACATAGAAACAGAGAGAAAGAAAGGAAAAAATAGGACTAAAAATAGAAAGAACAAGAAAACGAAAGAATTAGATAAAGATAGGGGCAGAAATCAGTAGAAATAAAGAGAGAATAAAAGACAGAAAAAACTGAAACAGAGAAATTGAAAGATAGAGAGGAGGAGCGAAAGAGAAATGCGAAGAGAAACAAAGAGGGCTGCCCAGCTCCGCACTTCCTTCAGGTTTAGCACCACTTGTGCGAAGCTGCCTTAATTTTTTTGGCTACCTTCTTATCCGCCGCTGTACGATTTTTCAGTTAGCGGCATTTGCTGTATCTTGACTACTGTCTTGTGTCCGTGTTTGCACACCCGGTCTTTTTAGGGCCCATAGACAGCCTTTGAAAATTCAACATCGAGCTCGCTATTCTCTCGTGGCGTTTCTTATTTTTTTATTGCAATAGCAATAATATGGACACTCTCGGCTGATTTTTGCCGTCGCCGTCATGCCCCAGATATGTATATGCATGCATACATGTCAAAAAGGCACAAAGAAAAAAAATCAGGAGACCAATGCACCTGACTGGGGATTCGAACAAGCGACCCCTCGCTCCGCAGCGCGCTGCGTTAGACCACTCAACCACGCTGCGTGCATGCGCCGACATTCTAACGGTAAGCTATTTATAGCACTATTTATCGCTGGCGGTACACAGATCTCGGAGGAGCTTGAGCGTGTTTTCTATCGCGCAACGCTCCTACATTTTCTTTCAATTTGAAAACTGTCGTTGAGGCGCACACAAAAATGGGTCCCTTTCTGTACCCACTCGTGACGTGCAACGAAGAAAAAAAGAACACCGCGCACACCTTGCGTCAGACGCCACCACGTGTTTGAAGACGCAGAGGAGTCATTCTGCGCGCCGCACTTTAAAAGAAGAAATATCTAAGAGCGTCCGCTTCTGCGTTGTCGACTCTTTCAGCGTGTTTCTCAAACACAAAGGCGTAACAACTCTGACAGTTGTTAGTTCACGCTTGTCCTGTGTATACCTGTGCGTTTTTTTCGAGCGTCCTTCTTCGTGCTTCAGCGGGAAGCTGAAAGTATCGAGCTGCTAGTCTTCTTCGTGAGACATTCCAATTTCTTGCTATCGCATTCATTGCTTCGCCCTTGCGGTGAAACTGTGACTTTTTTGGCGCTCTTTGTGAAGCCAGAATGGTGATTCACATGACATAATTAGGTCACATACTCTCGACTGGTTCATACACGAGAAATGTCAGCTGTAAATTGTCTCCTATCCTGCTTTTCCTAGCATTCGCCCACCTGTTCTTCCTCCCCTCGTATGATTATCGTGTGCGATGAACTGATTTCGCTTCATTTTGTGAGCTTCCGATTGCGCAAACGCAAATAACAGCGTGTAGTCGACAACCTCGAAATAATGATAGGCTCAACGTTCACCGCTAACATTGTACACGTGCTTTATGAAGAAATAAGTGTCAAAGAGATATCGCCTGTAAGAATTGCAGTGAAGGCGAGAACGAAACCAATGGAAGAGGCGCCGGATTATTTGATTCTTCCAACAGACGAAATCTTTACAGCGAAGACAATGCAGCTGTCCAAAAAACAAAAAAAAAGGCCAGCCTGCTTCTACGGTTTTGTATATTTTTTATTGTGATAACAATAATATGGACACTCCGTACAGGTTTTTATCGTCGCCGTCATGTTCCGTATAAAGTCGAAGTCATTAACTTTTGTACACATATCGTATGCTGTACCCGCTACTAAAAGCTCGCGAGCGCTAGAAAGGAACACGGCTGAAGCATAAATTGAAGAAACTGCCCATCTCCGCCGCACCGAGGGCGCGTGCGATAACAACATCACTCCGCGTGCGAGGCCTGGGGTCGATTACTCCTCAACCAGAAAGCAAGCGCCTTGTCCATCTTCCGTTGGACGAAGGAGTATGAAGGGATGCCGGGGTAAAGGGGCTGCGTGACTCGAGCCGCGACTGTGAACTTTGACTATTAGGGCGTGGTCGTGAGCGCTGGCGAGTGCGCTAACCCGGCAGAGATCAGCAAACGGCTCGTATATTCTTCTACGCGCTGTAATCTCACCGCTTCGTACTGCCAGCACTGATACGACAAACTGGACGAAAAGCGCTTCTTTCACGGGTACCGACCGCATTCGCTAACACCAGCGTTTTGCAGTTTCGTGAGATCGGATAAAAAAGAGTTAGCTAGTTAGATAAAAATAGTTAGCCTTAGTTGATTGTAACATTACGACATGTTGCTATCGCATTCACTGCTTCGCCCTTTCAGGAAAACGGTGTTTTTTTTTTCAAAATTCAAGAGTCAAATTTGTCGCCCAAGTAAATGTTGAATCCCCCCCCCCCCTTCCCGTGCCGCGCCGCCGCCGGTCCGATGAACCCCGCGCCGTTGACGCGCCGCCGCCGGAGGAGCAAACACCGGCGCGCCGCCGCCGGCGATTTTAGGACCGGCGCAGAGGTCTAGTCCCAACATAGCAATGACTTGCAATCACAGGTTTGCTTACTATGCCTACTATACTGACAACGCCTCAAGTGGCCAGGATGGTTACGCCAATCACCGAGGGCCAATGTAGTGAACAATACGACACGACGACGAAGCTGCCAAGAAAGCAAGGCACAGCGTTATTTGTAGCCGCGCGACCCGAGCTTGTGCTTGCCTGGATTTCGGTCCCTTGACGCCCCCCCGCCGTTCGTTTACGTTTGTGTGAAGACGAGGAGTTATTTTTAATTGGTGTTCTTACTGACGTCATGTGTCATCCGTTACAGTGAGTCAGTTAGGATCTACCTTAACCAGGGAAACTAACACGGCGGTCCCACGCTGCATTAATACTGGCACACGCGTTTCTTATTTTTACTTTTGCTGTAGTAGGTTTTCGGCCACAAAGACTGCCATCAATGCTCAGCGGAAACCGCGCCTCCTTTGTTCGATAAGCTTCGCGATTATTCTATATCGTTTAGTCAAGATTGCGCGCAACAGGCGAACACTCGAGCTTATTCCAGAGCTTGGGCGACAACCAGTGATAAGGCTGGGATATTCGATGACAAACACATAAATGCCGACGCGCTTCACCGCTTGCCAGTTGATTGAAGGCCGACGCTCCGTTAGCCGCGATCAGCGCCAGTGTGCATTGCTGTAATCTGACTTTCCGTTTACCGGCCACACGTCGGCGAAACAAACAGTTTCATTTCGGACACGCCGTCTCTGCGTTCGTCAACATCACGACCATGTGACATCTGGTGGAGGTGCTGCATTGTCCATGCTCCGGAGCCCCCCCGCGAGGCGCTGACCCTTGTCCAAGCCGCGAAGAACACGACGCAAAGGATAACCCTACTCGTCGAACCAGCCGCAGGCAGCAGGAACTGCAGCCAGAGCACGGACTGCTGCAGGAAAACACCAGGCAAACCAAGACTTTGACTTGAAGCATCAGCAGACGACTGACAGCCGGCGCTACAATCTTCGACGACGATTCGCGGAATACCAGCCCGGCGACCGCGTTTGGGTCTGGACGCCGATACGCCGACGTGAAATCTATGAAAAACTTCTTCGGCGATACTTCGGGCCATACGAAGCGCTTTGACGTCTAGGCGCTCTGGACTACGAGGTTGTCTTGGACGGCATAACGAACTCTCAACGGCGTGAAGCGCGACCTGAAGTCGTCCATGTAGTGCGCCTCAAGCCGTATTACGCACGTTAGCGAACCCGAGGACTGCACTTATTCATTTATTATTGTACTTTCTTTCTTTATTGTTGTTATTTATTGTTGCATGCATTTTCCCCCCTTGGTCTGTTTTAAGCATCGGTACAATACATTTTCAGACCGGGGCATTGCCACGGGCGTTTCTTAGTTTCACTTTAGCTGTATTAGGTTTCCGCCCACGAAGACTGCCAGCAATGCTCATCGCAAACCGCGCCTCATTTGTTCGAGAAGCTTCGCGTATATTGTCGATCGTGTCGTTAAGAGTGCGCACAAGACGCGAACACTCGAGCTTATATCAGAGATTGCGGGAGAATCAGTGATAAGGCTGGAATATTCGATGAGACACGTATAAATGCTGAAGCGCTTCACCGCTTATCATTTCATCGACGGCCGACGCTCCGTTCACCGCTATCAGTGCCAGTATGCATTGCTGTATTCTGACTTTCCTTTTACCGGCCACAAGGTCGGCCAAATAAAGAGTTTCATTTTGGACACGCCGTCTCTGCCGTCGTCAACGTCACGACCACGGGACAATACGTTTTGGGGGCACTTGTGAATGGACACTTGGCGAACGCAACTCTGGATACAGGAGCCACTATTACCTATATTAGTGACGTTGCATCAGTTTCTAACAAGTCACCTCAACCACGAAAGCTTTGGGCCCCTACATACACATTTGGAAATAGAGAACATAAAGCGGGCGTGTCCAAACATACGTTCTCCAAGGAATGAAGATTGAATTCCGGCTAGGCCTGGACAACGCCTCCTTTTTCAACCTTTCGCTGAACTTGAATACCATGACTTTGCTTCAAGACGACGAAGCTCGGCACAACCCTTTGAAAGCAAAAGTGTGTCTTCAATGCTCATACAACCCCGCTCCACTCCGTTGACATCACGCACCTTCCACCGTTGCAACAAGCTGCTTTGAGAGATGTGCTTCAATGTTACGGCGACATTTTCTCTGTCTTAGATAGATTTCGTATATATTGCGGATGAACGACATCCCATTCTCCTCAGCAACAACGTCCCTATTCACAGACCACATATGCATAATGACCCTTTATGCATATGTTGCTCCCCAACAGACAAACAGGAAATTGTCGGACATGTTGACTTACTTCTGAAGCAAGGTGTGGTGCGTCCCCCTTTTTCACCATGCGCAGCTCCTGTCATTCTTGCAGAACAAAATGCGAAGCGTGTACTCGTTTACGAATTGATCATAGAAAGCTTAATGCCGTCACTGTGCCCGACCACCGGCCTATTTCGTGCTTAGACGATGAGCTGGACAAGCTGGGAAAATCGAAATATTTTTCAACAGTAGAAATTACCCCAGGTTATTGGCATGCCAAAATAAAACCAGAGAACATCCCTAAAACAGCTTTCGTCACGTCAAACGGTCATTATGAATGGCCTGTTATGCCGTCCGGTTTTAGAAATACTCCTGCTACAATCGGAAGAGCTGTGAAATCAGTGATCAGGAAACATGACTTCAAAAATGTTGTTATCTACTTTGACAATATCGTAGTCTTCTCCGACACATTTTCTGAGCACCTACAGCACCTCTAAGCTCTACTGCAAGCTCTAAAAAGGCGAACATAAAACTGAAATTAAGGAAGGGCCAATCTGCCCGAAATTCTATTAAATATCTGTGCCGCAGAGGGTCGCACGGGACAGTATCGCCTAAACCAGGGGTCGGCAACCCGAGACCTACGGGCGCATGCGCCATGTGTGGCTGTCTTATGCCGCCGCCGGCACAGCGTCAAACCCCCTCCCCTTTTCCCTTGCCACTGCCTATCTGAAGGCCGACATGGCAGCTTTGATCTAAAATGGAATTTTCGCAAAAAATAAACATGGTTTTAATCCAGTTTTACCATTTAATGTCATTTCGCCGAATTGTTACGCTGTGCCAGCCAATGTCCTCCCCCCCCCTAAATTATTCTGTTCGGCCCCCGGCTGAGTCGGCTTCATGCAGCTTGGCCCTCCGCCTCAAAAAATTTGCCGACCCCTGGGCTAAACGTAGAAATATAGAAGCAGTGTTGCTATTCCGAAGACCAAAATGTCCGAAAGAGCCCCAGAGTTTTCTTGGCAACACGACCGTTTACCGCCAGCTTATACCGCATTTCAGTGAGATAGTTTTCCCACTTACAAAACTGTTGAAGAACGACACACCATGGGAATGGAATTCCTCATTCCAACAAGTTTTTGAGGAAATAAAAAAAATTGTCTCACCGGAGAGCCAGTTTTACTAATATTTTCTTGAGAGAAACCATGCATTCTTTATTGCGAAGTATCTAACTTAGGCGTCGGTGCAGTCCTGAAGCAACGAGATTGTGATTCTAAAGAACACCCTGTCGCTTATCACTCGCGCAATCTACTCACACACGAATTAAATTTTGCCATGACAGAGCTTAATGCCTCGCTATAGTCGAGGCTGTTGAGAAGCGGCACCGCTATCTTCACGGGAAGACCATTCACTGTTTTCACCAGTAACGCTGCCTTACAACGGCTAAAATACATAAAAATCCCCAGGGCCGCCTGTTTCGATGGTCTCTGAATCTATCGATGTACGACGTCAACATTCGACATTAAAATGGCAGTGAAAATATCGAAGCGGACGCATTTTGCTCGAGTCCTGTGGTTCAACTCATTTCGTTACCAGAACTTCGAGGTTACCAGGGCGACCATTCTCGCTGGAAGTACACTACTCAAAACGGGGTCACTATCGTGACACGTAAAGGAATTCGCAAAGTTTACGTTCCTCACAAGCTTGGATTAGGTCTTCTGCAAAAGCACTGCCAGTTCGGACATGTCAGAGTAAAGAAAACTCTTGGGTTGTTGTCACCATCGTACAATTGGCCGGAAATCATCACAGACGTTTCATCTACGTCCGCAACTCTGACTGATGTCAGCGTGGCGAGAAGCCTAAAACCAGGATATTCAAATGAACTCGAGTCGCTACCACCTGCAGAACAGCCCTTCGACCTCTTAGCAATGGACACTATAGGCATGGCCGCTCGAGGAAAACACACGGTGCGGCCTGCCGCGTGGAGCGGAGACCTAGTGCTCCAGAGGCCTAGTGCTCCCGGCTGCCGCCGCGGCGCCACCAGTAGTGGAGGCTCTGTAGGGGAGGCGCCACCAGTAGGGGAGCGCCGGAATTATTGCACCGGATCGCGGCTTGACAGCGCAACTGCTGTGCGCTTGTTAGTCTATAAAGGGTTACGATAAGCTTGCTGTAGTGTAAATCATACTGGTAAGCGTCCCTACCGATTGTGTGTCGGCGAGTCTTGAAACTAAATGTAGCAAGTGTTGGTTTTATGTGAAGTGGCTGCTCTCTCTCTTTCGTGGCCGTTACACTGTTCACACTCGAATATATTCGTTTGAGGTACAGTTAGTTTTGCAAATAGAGGGTCGTTCATTGTCAAGTGCGGTTGTATTTTCTAAATGGTTGAGTTTGTGACACTAAAAAAAAACCGCCAGGCCAGTGCGGAACGCGCAGCACAGTCTCATAGAAAGCTAGACAAGCGGCCTTTCTATACAGCCTTCTTTCTATACACCCAATCGTCGGTGTACTACAAACCATGCAAACAAATTTAGAGATTGCCTTTGTAATGTAGTTTATCAGCTGCCTCTGTCAGGTGGAAAATATTACGTTGGTCAGGCGGGTCGTTGTGTAAAGGAAAGGTTGAAAGAACATTTGTACAATGTTGATCCGTCAAAAAAAGGGTGGCTGTCCGCTCACTGTAGCAAGTGTGGGTGTAGACCATCATATTCAAATTGTTCGCATGGTGGCCAAATGCAGAGATCGCACCACATGCGAAATTATCGAGGCATGCAAGATTTTTTCTTTAAAGGATGAGTGTGTTAGTACCCCCTCTGTCGCTCTCACTGATAAAGAAATAATGTATCTAGGTTTGTCCACGTGATGAATTCTTGTGACGTGTCGTGTTCCGCGCATGGCTGTTGTACAGTGTGTAACTGAATTAAAGCGAAGGCTTTCCAAAGAAATAAACTCTTGGAAGTTCAGCGCTCTGTCTCCTCCTCTCTGACCCCTCCTGACGGTTGCGCTGATTTGAATTCTAAATCATGTACCAACACGCCCAAGCCTACAGTCTTCTTTTTTGACACTCTTGGGGCAACTGCTTCGAGCCCACTTGCATGATACCCACTACACCATAAATCATCATAAATTTTGTGTTGTGGGAAAGCGTCCACTGTATCTTTATTCGTCATTTTTTCGGAAAAGCGCGGTACCCGCTAGATACTTGTGACGCATTATGTGCACTTTGTTGATGCTGTGGCTAACGACCATGAAAAATTATGCCTGAGGCTTTTGCAATGGGTTGGTGCATTGAGCGACCCGCTCGTTACGCAATTCGCATTGTGTGACGCCTGCTTGTTACTTTACTGTTCTAAAACGCTTTATTACCTACACATGTTAACGCGATTCCTTACCCGACATGAAGCCTTCATAGGGTCAGTTTGCAACGCAGTTTCAAGCACCGGGTTAGCTCAGTGGTAGAGTGCTGGGCTGCCACGCGAAGGGCCCGGGTTCGACTCCCATTCTGGCAAAGGTATTTGGCGCGATAGTGGTTACGGACACCGACGGATAACTACGGCGCAAGAACGGCCTTTCGCTTTCGCATTAAAAAAGCACCGTGAGCATCAGGGTCATAATTGTACCGTGAGCATAATTGCTTTATTGCACGTGTACTTTATTGCACAGTTTTCTTACTGATGTCCTAGTCATTTCGCGCAGTTTAACAACGTCTAACGGCAGTGAACCAACTAGCCCGCCAGAACGTCTTACTGGGGAAAAAAAAACCGCCGGGCCTGCGCGAAACGCGCAGCACAGTCACAACGAAAGCTGGAAGAGCAGCCTTTCTAGAGCCTTTTTTAAACACTCTTGGGGCGACTACTACAAGCACACTTGCGTGGCACCCACTACCCGATAAATCATCATAATCTTTTTGTAGTGGGGAATCGTCCACCATGTCATTGTTGGTCATTTTTCGGAAAAGCGTGGTACCCGCTACACACTTGTAACGCATCTTGTGCACTTTGTTGGTGCTGGGGCGGACAACGATGAAGAATTATGCGATATTGTAATGGGTTGGAACATTGCAGGAGCAGGACCCACTCGTTACGCAATTCGCATTGTGTGACGCCTTCTTGTTACTTTACTGGTCTAAAACGCTTTACAACTTCTGTTAACGTGATTTCTTATCCGACGTGAAGCCTGCATAGGGTCAGTTTAGAACACAGTTTGAAGCACCGGCGTAGCTCAGTGGTAGAATGCTGGGCTGTCACGCATAGGGCCCGGGGTCGATTCCCATTCTGTGATAGGCATTTGTTATTTATTTAGTTTTTTGCTTATTTCGCGCGATAGTGGTTACAGACACCGGCGGCGGCGGCGGACAACTACGGCGCAAGAACGGCGCTTGTTCTGATCGCCTAACAACTTTCGCTGTAAAAAATTGCCATGTTCTTGGAATCACCGGCGCAGCGCTTTTGTAGCTAGAGGCTTTCACTCCAGGCGAAAGAGATGCTCATCTGTCATGTTAACACTTCCTCTCCAGTTGGCTGGAAGAGCTCGTAAGAACTTTCAGAGGAAAACTTTGCAAACTTCCATGATGTGGTCTTCCGCCCCTTAATTAAGCTCCCGGCACAGCAACAGGTGTCGCAAAAAATGCAGACGCTAGCAGGTAGCAAATCGTGTCACTTCGTCTCACGTCTGCTACCTTCATGACCTTGTCGATTTCATACTACCAATATCTATGTCATATGAGAGCTTGAGAAACACGAAGTGCAATCAACAAGAGGGTTAAAAATCGAGTTGTTAGAAAGCGCTGCGTATTTTCGTCTTCTTTGTGTATTTATTCCTTGTGTCGCGAGTGGGACTAAGTAATCAATTAGATAGGGGCATGCGAAGTTTGGTAACTTTCGAGTAACGGGTCGAATAGCGCATATTCAGAAGACCGAATATTTTTCGAATAATTTTCGAATATTGAGCACCAACGGGAAAACCCGACATGATGGAAACGTTCAAAGGGCCATCAGATCCTGTCTCTTTATTGTAATAACTGAAGGAAGGGACTACGGCTGCCCTCAGGTTCAGAAGTGTAATTTTTATACACCTTGACATTAATAACAACCTAGACAGTTGTTGTGTCGGTGTAAACTGATTTTGCTGGTACAGTATCCTGTACTGGTGGTTGTATCTATAGCTGCTGTTTGTGAAGGCACATGTCGTTATAAGCTGTTTATCGGTTCCATTACACAGTTAGCTATATGTGTGAATGTGTGGTGCTCAATTCAGCATTGTTTAATTTTTATGCGTCAGTTTTATTTAGAAGCTATAGGCAAAGTAGCACCTCCAATACGGTAGTCGCTCCTGTAACCTGCCGTTACAGAAACCTTCCGGCTCTAGTCACTGCATTCGGCGAGCTTTCCCCAGTTTTCAAATTGTCTTATTTTTACCTGATTTAGAGCACCGTAATGTTCCTTTGTTAAATGTTCATCTGTTTTGGCAATATATTAATATTGTTGTGAATATATTTCCGAGATATATACAGTGGGAGATAGTTGAACAGTCAATATGATGGTTGTTTACCAGCCCAAGTCGTCCTCCTCTTCATCCCTCACTTCGACATAGTGTTAGCTGCGATACCGCAACATCGACCCCCGGCGGCGAAAGCGCCGTCCAGGCGCTTGTTAGAAGGTGTGCGACGAAATGTACGGCTTCAGGCGGGCGACGTGGACAATGTCTGAAGATGCGGAAGACGCAGTGGAGTCGTGAGGCGCTATTTCGTACGTAACGTCACCTGGCGTAGCACAGTGTAGGGGCCCGAGTATTTAGGGAGAAGCTTTTCGGACAGGCCGACATGGCGAGAGGGTGACCACAGGAGGACGAGGTCACCCGGATTGAAGTGGACGTTTCGGTGGTGGCAGTCGTATGCGTATTTCTGGCGCACTTGCGAGTCGGCGAGGCGTCGGTGGGCAATCTGACGTGCCTTTTCGGCCGTGCTGATAGCATGACGAGCATACGCTGTCGATAGGTTGGCAGGGCTGGGCACGAGCGTGTCAAAAGGCAAGGTCGGCTCTCGTCCATAGAGAAGATAAAAGGGAGAATATCCAGCAGTATCGTGGCGCGAGGTGTTGTACGCAAAAGTAACGAAAGGTAGCGCAGTGTCCCAGTCGCGATGATCGGTCGAAACATACATGGAGAGCATGTCAGTGATCGTGCGATTCAAACGCTCCGTGAGGCCGTTTGTCTGGGTATGGTAAGCCGTGCTAAGCTTGTGCTTTGTTGCACAAGAACGAAGTACGTCATCGATGACCTTAGATAAAAAGTAGCGACCTCGGTCTGTGAGAAGCTGGCGAGGAGCGCCGTGGTGCAGAATGACGTCTTGTATCAAGAAGTCGGCGACGTCTGTAGCGCAACTGCTCGGGAGAGGTCTCGTGATGGCAAATCGGGTCGAATAATCTGTTGTAACGGCGATCCATCTGTTTCCTGTGTTAGAAATAGGGAAACGACCAAGAAGGTCGAGGCCTATACGAAAGAAAGGCTCGGCAGGTATGTCAGTAGGTTGAAGGAGCCCGGCAGGGTGTAGAGCTGGTTTTTTGCGCCGTTGACATGACTGGCAAGAAGCAACGTAAAGATGTACGGAACGATATAGGCTGGGCTAGAAAAAGCGTTGGCGAACGCGGTCATACGTTCTGGCAGCACCAAGGTGACCGGCCGTCGGTACATCATGTAGTTGCTGCAGTACAGTCGACCGCATATGAGCGGGTACTATAAGAAGTAGCTCCTGTCCCACGGGGTGCATGTCCCGGCGGTATAAGATGCCGTCTATAATGACGAACATGCGAAGTGAACTGTTCGTCGGGTCGTCATTCAGGCGGTTGATGATATCGCGTACGGACGCGTCCCGCCGTTGTTCGTCAGCAGTGTTGCTGAAAGCGGAGAGCGAGGAAATGCACACTGATGCGTCGTCCGTTGCGAGATCTGGAGCGTCGACGGGGTACCGAGATAGGCAATCGGCGTCTTTGGTGCAAACGGCCGGACTTGTAGACCGCAGTGTACGTGAATTCATGGAGACGGAGAGCCCAGCGAGCCCGGCGCCCTGTTGGATCCTTGAGTGTTGACAGCCAGCATAGAGCGTGGTGATCAGTGGTCACGGTGAAATGTCGGCCATATAAATAGGGGCGGAATTTAGCAACCGCCCATACAAGCGGCAGGCATTCACGTTCAGTGATGGAATAATTGCGTTCTGCAGGGGAAAGCAGCCGGCTGGCATATGCAAGAACTCTATCATGGCCGGATTGTCGTTGAGCTAGCACAGCGCCAATCCCGTAGCCGCTAGCGTGAGTGCGGACCTCGGTTGGCGCGGACGCGTCGAAGTGGGCGAGAATTGGCGGTGTGGTGAGTAACGTAATGAGTCATGAAAAAGCGGCGGCTTGATCAGGACCCCATAAAAATGGCACGTCCTTCTTCAGAAGATCAGTTAGAGGGCGTGCAATGTCCGCGAAGTTCTCCACACATCTTCGGAAATATGAGCAAAGGCCTACAAAACTGCGAACGTCTTTGGCGCAAGTTGGTACGGGGAAATCGAGAAGAGCGCGAACTTTGTCGGGATCGGGGCGGACGCCAGATGAGTCGACAAGACGCTCCAGGATGGCAACTTGGCGGTGCCCGAAGTGGCATTTCGTAGAATTAAGTTGTAGCCCAGCCGCACGAAACACTGAAAGAATGGACGCAAGTCGGTCGAGGTGAGTCTCAAAGGTTGGGGCAAACACAATGACGTCCTCCAGGTAACAAAGGCAGATAGACCACTTAAAGCTGCGCAAAAGTGTGTCCATCATCCGCTCGAACGTTGCCGGTGCATTGCACAAGCCAAACGGCATAACTCTGAACTGGTAGAGACCGTCAGGCGTTACAAAGGCTGTCTTCTCACGGTCGAGGTCGTCTACACTGATTTGCCAGTAACCAGAGCGTAGGTCTCTGGATGAAAAGTAGGTCGCACCGTGAAGGCAGTCCAGGACATTGTCGATGCGAGGGAGCGGGTATACATCCTTTTTGGTGATCTTGTTTAAGTGCCGATAGTCCACACAGAATCGCCGGGTGTTATCTTTCTTTTTCACTAAGACTACAGGCGAAGCCCACGGGCTAGAAGAAGGTTCAATAATGTATTTTGTGAGCATCCTTTCGGCCTCCTGTAGGATTACTTGACTCTCTGATGGTGACACGCGGTAAGGACGCCTGTGGATTGGAGCCGCGTCACCGGTATTGATGCGATGCTTGACTTCTGTGATTTGACCTAAGGGTCTGCCGTCAAAGTCAAATATGTCAGAATTGGTCATGAGGAGATCACGGAGTTCTTTGACTTGAGAGGGTGAAAGGTCTGAGGCAATCATCTTTGTTACATTGCTTTGCAGTGTTGAAGATGCAGGTGCCCTACGTGGGTTTGAAGAGATGGCAGCGGGCAGTTCAGGTGACACCGATGAAATTTGGCACTCCTGTGATGGCGACACAGTGGCGAGAGCAATGCCTTTTGGTAGGACTTGAGGGCTGAGTCCGAAGTTCAAAAGAGGAAGGCATGTCTTGTTCGCCGTAATAGTTACAACGGTGTATGGGAAAGATACGTTGTGCGCCATTAAAACGCTGGGAGAGGGAGACACGACGTAATCACCATCCTGTACACTAGGATAGGGTTCAACGGCGACACAGGTTAGTGCTTGTGGGGGTAAACGAACAAACTCGGCACACGAAAGCTTGTTGCAAACCTCCGAAGCGTCAGCGGACGTAGGTAGGTCAAGTTTCACGACACCGGCAGAGCAGTCAATGACAGCGGAGTGGTCACTCAAGAAATCGAGTCCGAGGATGACGTCATGATGGCAATGAGCGAGAACATGAAACATGACGGAAGTTTGGCGGTCGGCAACGCTCACACGTGCGGTGCACCAGTGGCGTAGCCAGAAATTTTTTTCGGGGGGGGGGGGGGTTCAACCATACTTTATGTATGTTCGTGCGTGCGTTTGTATGTGTGCGTGTATATATACGCAAGCAAAATTGAAAAATTTCGGAGGGGTTTGAACCCCCCCCAACCGCCCCCCCCCCCTTCGCTACGCCACTGCGGTGCACATTCCAAGCACAACCGGGCGTTCCTCCATTGGCGACACGTACATATAGGGACTCGGGCGGCCTAAGGACCTTACATAACCGCGCACGGAGGTCAGAGCTCATAATGGAAATATGTGCACCGGTGTCAATGAGGGCAGTAACAGCCAGGCCATCCACTTCTACAGCAAGCAGGTTCTGGTCCGTGGTCAGGGTGAGCAGAGGGTTTTCAGGTCGGGGGTCCAATGCAGCGTCACCTCCGGGAGCTGCATTGCTCAGTTTTCCGAGTGTGGGCGTCCAGTAGGCCGGGGCGACGAATATCGCCGGGGATGATGTGACCGGGAGCGATGATCGTGCGGGGAGGGCGAACGACTGGAGCGTCGGACTGATGTTGGAGGAGCCTCATTGTATGGTCCATGTTGACGAGCAGCAAACTGCATAGGCTGGTTGTCTTCGCGTCGATAGCCGAAAAACGAGCCTGAGAGCGGGAATAGCGAGAGATATGTCCCACACCGTGGCAACGAAAGCAGATGGGCTTGTCGTCTTGCGTCTTCCACTGGGCAGTGTCACGGTAGCGACGAGACATTTCCGGGGCACGCGAAGGCGGCTTCATGGCACTTACACGAGGTTGCGTGAGCGAGTATACGGGCTGCAGTCCGACATTTGCAAGCTCTTCGCTCACAACCTTCTGAATCAAGGATATCGTTGGTCGAGGATCATCGGACGGCCGCGTCGGAAAAGATGGAGGAGACGCCGCCTCGGATTTCGCGATGCACGATGCGGACTACGGTCTCGGTGGTGGGCAGTTGACTGCACGTCGGCTGAAGGTCGTCGCAGGTTGACGTAGCGGCAGTATTCCGGAAGCCGCATGAAATGCAGGGCGATGAGGCGACTCTTCAGTTCTTCGAATCGCCGGCACTCCTTGATGATGTCGTCCACGGTTGACAAGTCCTTAGACACCAGCAGATTGAAAGCATCATCTGCAATCCCTTTGAGCACGTGGCTTACTTTGTCTGCCTCGGTCCTGTTGGCATCGGCACGACGGCAAAGGGCGAGAACGTCCAGTATGTACGACACATACGATTCGGTTGAAGTTTGAGCCCGGGACGACAGATCTTTAGAAGCGGCGCGCTGGCGCCCGCCTGGTCTATCAAAAATGTCACGGAGGTTCTGCTTACAGGCACCCCAACGCGTTATATCTCCTTCATGAGCGTGGAACCAGACGCGTGGTGTGCCGCAGAGGTAGAAGGCAACATTGGCCAGCATCATTGTTGGGTCCCACCAATAAACCGCTGCAAATCGCTCGTATTTCGAGATCCAGTTCATCCACGTAAACATCATCTGTGCCGCAGAAGGTTGCCAGGATCGCGCGGCTGAGTCAAGACGACCGGCTGTACCGGAGTCGCGGTCGAAGCAGAAGCGGCAGGATTACCTTCTGTAGACATCGTGTGGCTGACCAGGATACGTCCGCTGCTGA
Source organism: Rhipicephalus appendiculatus (assembly GCA_030522465.1). NCBI lineage: Eukaryota > Metazoa > Arthropoda > Arachnida > Ixodida > Ixodidae > Rhipicephalus > Rhipicephalus appendiculatus. The sequence goes on from JALIZH010002123.1 coordinate 158,032, forward strand.
GTTCCGTCTTGTGACGTACCCAGCACGTCCACCGAAAATGTTGTGAATATATTTCCGAGATATATACAGTGGGAGATAGTTCAGCAGTCAACATGACGGTTGTTTACCAGCCCACGTCATCCTCCTCTTCATCCCTCACTTCGACATAGTGGTAGCTGCGATACCGCAACAATATATCGGGTCCTTTTTATTATTAAATGTTCAAAATGTTTACCTTACTATGCGAAAATTATTGGAATAGTACTGGATTCGTATTCATATTCGATTCGGTTTCATCGTTGTTCGATTCGTATTCGATATGGTTGAAAAATTCAGTATTCGCACTTATCTACATATTGACCGAATGGAAACGTCCGATTCCAAGTAGTCCGACTACGAACCACAAGCTTCTGCACTGATATAACAGTATGTATTATAAAATGCATATTTTTTTTTCATAACTATGCGCGGCAAAACGGCTTGTTATGGATACAGATTCAGTTATTTTATTGTCCAGAACAAGGAACCTTTACCTTACCATCACAGGCACGAACGAGATAACCAGCCAAATAAGCAAATAGAGCTAGTTCTATGTCGGCTAGCATCTCAGACCAGCTACTAAATAATTCCAGTTCACTAAAGCTCTCTCGCAGCAAGCTGAAGACCAGATGGAATAGGAGCATATCCTTAATTCTTTACATCCATCTTAATGTTTGCGTTAGCCTCTGAACTCACGTAGGCGTTCCCAGTTTTTTCAGCTTGCGGTATTCTAACCTAATGAATTGTTCGTCGAACACAGCGGCCCACAACATTTGCGCGGCATTTTGCCTAACGCATAATATATCACACATGCGCAACCTGTGTTCAGTGACACTCAGAGCTAACCATGCATGTGGAGAACAACCACCGACTCGGTCTATCTGCTCTTTTTTCTCACCTGCTCTGTTTAGACCACTCGATCCTTCCCGCTGGCGCGTCGCGGGTAGCTCTCTCCTCCCCTAATACTAGCGCCCTCCTAGCGAAATGCGGCGACAACTGTCAACTACGCTTCCACGCTGTCGCCCATTGCTTGCGCCGTGACGCGGCAGGCCGCACTGTATGTTTTCATGGAGCGCCCGTAGGTGGCTTTTCTGGATACGGTTCCACGTAGAAGTTTATTCCCTTGTCGAACGATGACGCTACGCGGTTTGTCTCGGCGTTTCCCCACAAAAGTGAAGCTTGTGACGCACACATTTCGTTCCACGCCACCATCTCCACTGCGGGGAAGTCAAAGAAGTCCCCATGGGATCGTGGGCCAGCCTTCACTGCTGGCTATCTCAAGCAGCTATTAAAACGCAACAATGTCCACCAATTGTTCACGTCCTCCGAACACTCTGCTTGTAATGGCATGAACGAACCCGGTTAAAGTGCGAAATGAATGAGCAGCCACAGAGGGTTTGGGTCAAGCATCTTTCAGATGTCCAGGAATACAATAGAACGCCACATGAAGTAACCCAATATCCACCATAATACCTTATGTATGGAATATATTGATATGATACCATTTCAGACACGCCAATGCAAAGCGTGCAAGAAGCAAGGAAAAGTGCAGTCCAGAACACGCTCGCTAATCATGAGAAGGAGAAGATTTACGACAAAAATTTGTACCACAAGATCTTCAACCTGGCAAACTGGGGCTCTATGAAACACCTTGGCACCCAAACAAAGGATAGTTCAGCTCTGTCATGGAAGGGTCTTACACAATCCTTCGTGGAATGTCTCCTGTGAACTATGAGAACGACCGATGTGTGGCACCGTTAAGCAGAACTACTGACATTATGCACGTCAGTAAACTGCGCCGCTACTGTTGTCCCATCAAGTTTACGTCCTCTCGGGGAGACGTGTGACGGTTCACGGGGGAATGGGTGAAAGGAAGATGCGGAAGACGCGGAGTTACAATCAACGGGCGTTCTGACTGTCGCCATATCTCATCCGTTAACACCCCCCCCCCCCCCCCCCCCACACACACACACACCCACACACAAACATTATATTGCCACGCGCGTTTCTTATTTTCACTTTTGCTGTATTCAGTTTTCGCCCACAAAGACTCTCAGCAACGCTCAGCGCAAACCGCGCCCCAATGTTCGAGAAGCTTCGCGATCATTGTAGATCGTTTTGTTAGATTGGCGCAGAAGACGCAACGCTCGGAGCTTATTCTAGAGCTTGCGCGACAACCAGTGATAACGCTCACTGTACGAAATAATCGAGTAAAAAGGGTGTCTTTTTGTTACACAACTATAATCGTCATCGACTCCGCGTACTTTCCTGGCGTTATCACCGCGGTCCCGGCACTTCCCGGTCATGAACGCCGCGCGCGTTATCGGCGTGACATAGCATTCTTGATAGGAATGTGCCGAGAGCCGGGTTTTCAAGAGAGGAAACGTGAGCAAGCCAGATGGACGATTATTGTTGTGTAGCAGAAATACTCGCAAAATACTCGACTTTTTCTTAGAGTGCTGGAATATTCGATGGTACATGTATAAATGTCGACGCGCTTCACCGCTTGTGAGTTGACCGACGGCCGACGCTCAATTCGCCGCTATCAGTTCCAGTGTGTATTGATGTAATTGTAATCTGACTTTCCGTTTACCGGGCACAAGTTCCGCCAAATAAATAGTTTCATCTTAGACATACCGACTGCTGCTTTGGTCAACGTCATGGCCACATGGCAAATATATATATATATATATATATATATATATATATATATATATATATATATATATATATATATATATACGACTCGAATGTGACGACGTTTATTAGGTCGCGAACTCGGGAGCGAACAAGCGCCACGGATCCGATGATGAAGCGCGCACCCAAAACGATGATGATTCGCAGCCGAACAGATGATGATGATTGATGGTGCTCAAATGAGGATGAAGTGCATAATAGATGCCTACAATATATATATATATATATATATATATATATATATATATATATATATATATATATATATATATATATATATATACGACTCGAATGTGACGACGTTTATTAGGTCGCGAACTCGGGAGCGAACAAGCGCCACGGATCCGATGATGAAGCGCGCACCCAAAACGATGATGATTCGCAGCCGAACAGATGATGATGATTGATGGCTGCTCAAATGAGGATGAAGTGCATAATAGATGCCTACAATATATATATATATATATATATATATATATATATATATATGAGTGTAGCGATGCATTGGAACCTAGAAATGGGTCGCACTCTCGAGCGCCTTGTAGTGGGTCATCTGCAAAAAGGACGCCACTCGCGCTGAGAGTTCGTGCCTGGCCGTGGCTGTCGCCATTACGCAGTATCTCTGAGTACCGGCAAATAAACGCCTTAACAAATTGGTGGAGGTGCTGCGTCTGATTTCGCGACTTGGTCCGATTTCAAGACCGCCGTCATCAATGTTTTTGGCCGCCCTGCCATTCCCCAGCTGAAAGCCGAACAGCGCTTACGCGAACGTGCTCAGCAGGCCAGTGAATCATTCAACGGCTATATCGAAGATGTCCTCGACATTGTGTAAGAAAGTCAACGAAAACCATGTCTTGAGCCTGAGAAGTTCCGCAACGTTATGAAAGGTATTGACGAAGATGCCTTCATCCATGCTGCTCGCCAAGAACCCTGCCACAGTGGCCGAGGTCGTCACACTGTGCCAGAGCTACGAGGAGCTCCGCCGGCAGCGTTCGATGACCCGTCGCTCCCCTTCACGAAATGCAGAGCTTTGCGGGATCTGTGGCCACCTCTGACCAGACGGCGTTGCTGCCAGAGCTCAAGTCCTTCATCCGTGAGGAAATCGCACGGCAGTTCTCTCTCCTGGCATTTGCCCACCCGCCGGCCGTTCAACAATCGGCGACCACCCTTCTTCCTCTCCTCCTTTGAGCGATTGAGCAAGAAATTTCGGAGGTCATGCCAGCGTACCACCAGCAAGCTTCCGGCTCCTGCGCCCCAGAGTTACGCTCAAGTTGTCGCAAGGCCGCCTCAAGTACTTCCGGCGGCCGCACCTCTGACTTACGCCGAAGCCGTTGCTCGACCTCCATCCACCGAATCGGGTGTGCCGGCTACGTATGCTGACGTCGCGCCCCTAGGCCTCGACTTCAGCCCACCAGCCAGCCATTCCAGCCGCCGTTCCGTCCGTCAGGTCTTGCGACATGGGCGCGACCTACCCCGGCGAACCAATGGCGTACACCCGACAACCGGGCCATCTGCTTTGCATGCGGTTACGCCGGTCACGTTGCGCGTTATTGCTTTCGGGTGCAACCACCTCCTGTCCCGTCACCTGCCGCTGGCCAGCTGAGCCGTCCCTTTCACGACTGACCCCCCGTCTTTGCCACCGACGTCTCGCCCAGCTTCATCTCCTCGTAGGTCCACGTCTCCACGACGTCGATCCCTGTCACCCATGCGGCCAAATACGGCCGCTCAAGAGCAGGAAAACTAGCCGTCACAGTCCACGAGGCAAGGGCTGCGACGCTATCGAACTGTGAAAGCCCTCAGAGGTATCCATCGAATGTCATCGACTTGTTTGTGGACGGTTTTCGCGCATCTGCCTTTATCGATACTGGAGCTGCCGTATCCGCTATGGACGCAAAACTTTGCCGCTTACTCCGCGAAGTGACGACGCCACTTTCTGGGATATCCCTGCGTACCGCAAGTTCGCAGAGTATTCATACTACTGCAGTGTGCACAGCTCGCGTCGTCATTCAGGACGTTCCATATATCGTCGAGTTCCTCATCATTTCATCATTACTGCATGCTCCCACGACGACATGCTGGGATGGGACTTTCTCTCCCGCCAACGACGCCGTCATTAATTGATCCTCCGCCGAAATTGAACTCTCACTGTTCGCACATTTGACGCCAGCAGATAGTCCCTCGGCACTGAACAAGACCCTCGTCAAAGGTGATACGACAGTGCCTCCAAGCTCGTCAACGGCTGTGTCGGTCTACTGCGCCGGTCTCTCCGACACAGTTGCACTCCTTTCGCCATCTGACCGTGGTTACAGTAGGAAAGGGTTGCTGGTACCTTTCGCGACCGTGCAAGTAACTCAGGGCAACACCTGCTATGTTTGTGACCAACCCATTCCCGTACATTGTTACGTTGGTTCGAGGGGTAATGTCTCGGCAGAGTGGAACCCGTCGACGATGCACAAGTCCTGGACGTACCCGATAACTCGCACTGTCCCAGTTCCCGTACCATCAGTGCTGTTTACACGTCTGATCCGTCATCTGCTGATGTATTTGGTAACTCCATCGCTGTTAACCTTACGTCGGTCCAGCGTTCCGAGCTTCCGGGCCTGTTGCAAGAATTTCGATCTTCTTTCGATGTCGGGCAAACTTCTCTCGGTCGCACGTCCGCTGTTACACATCGCATCGACACTGGCGCCCAGCCACCGTTACGGCAATGTCCATACCGCGTGTCGCCTGCCATACGTCGGGTAATTAATGAGCAAGTAGACGATATGCTTCGACGCGACGTAATTCGGCCCTCGGACAGCCCATGGGCGTCTCCTCTTGTTCTCGTTGCGAAGAAGGACGGTTCTGTGCGGTTCTGTGTGGACTACCGACGGCTCAATAAGATCACTCGCAAGGATGTTTATCCACTACCTCGCATCGACGACGCGATTGACAGCCTCCACGGAGCCGAATTCTTTTCTTCTCTGGATTTGCGCTCGGGGTACTGGCAAGTACCCATGGATGACGACGCTCGACCGAAGACAGCCTTTGTCACACCCGACGGTTTGTACGAGTTCAACGTCATGCCGTTTGGTCTGTGTGATGCGCCCGCGACCTTTGAGCGCATGATGGACACCATTCTGCGCAACTTGAAATGGCATACGTGTTTGTGTTACCTTGGACGACGTCGTTGTTTTCGCTCCGGATTTCTCCACGCATCTCCGAACGTCTGAAAAAAGTTTTCACACGTGTGAGCAACGCCGGCCTCCAACTAAATCTGAAGAAGTGCCGATTTGCAGCACGGCCAACTCACAATCCTAGGTTACGTCGTGTCCAAGGACGGAATTCTTCCCGATCCGGCAAAGCTTCGGGCCGTGGCCGAATTTCCCAAACCTGCGTCCGTCAAAGAACTGCGCAGTTTCGTGGGCCTGTGCTTATACTTTCGACGATTCATACGAGACTTTGCGACGATCATATCACCACTGACGAAGCTCCTTGGAAGTAACGGGCCCCTTAATTCGTGGTCATCCGAGTGCGACGACGCATTCGCCAAGCTCCGCCATTTGTTTACGTCTCCTCCCATACTAGGCCACTACAACCCTACGGCCCCAACGGAGGTGCACACAAACGCCCGCGGTGTAGGCCTCAGGGCTGTCCTGGCGCAGCGCAAACCCGGTTTCCCCGAATATGTCGTGGCATACGCAAGCCGTACGCTCACGAAAGCCGAGACAAATTACACCGTCACGGAAAAAGAGTGCCTGGCGATCGTCTGGGCCCTTACAAAGTTTCGACCCTATTTGTATGGTCGCCCATTCGATGTCGTCACCGACCATCACGCACTATGCTGGCTGTTGTCATTGAAGGATCCCTCAGGGCGTCTCGCCCGCTGGGCTCTTCGCCTGCAAGACTACGACATCCGCGTGCTGTACCGCAACGGACGCAAGCATGCTGACGCCGACGCCCTCTCGCGTTCCCCTCTGCCTGACGACAAAGCCCCCTGCTCAGTATCTTCCAATTGCTGTTTCTGTCATCGATGCTCACATCATCGCTACCGAACAGCGCAAAGATAATTGGATCACCCCGCTGATCGACTTGCTCTCTGATCCGTCCACAACACCATCCACTCGCGCCTTGCGTCGTCAAGATCACCATTTTCGCCATGCGTGACGGCCTGCTGCATCGACGCAATTACAACGCCGACGGCCGGCAGTGGCTACTCGTGATACCCCGCAGTCTGCGGTCGGGAAATATGTGAGTCATTCCACTCTGATCCACAATGCGCGCACTCTGTGGTGTCCAAAACTTACCACCGCATTCGACAACGCTAACTTCTGGCGAGGGATGTACCGCTACGTGCAGAAGTTCGTTCGCTCCTGCCTCGATTGCCAACGCCGCAAACCGTCCAACACACATGTCCCCAGCCGCTCTACAACCGTTACCTTGCCCTGACCGTCCGTTTGGGCGCGTGGGTATCGATTTGTATGGACCACTTCCTCTGACGTCGGCTGGTAACCGCTGGGCCATCGTCGCCGTAGACCATCTAACGCGATACGCCGAACCGCCGCCCTCCCTGCGGCTACTGCGCTCGATGTGGCCTCCTTCCTGCTGCACCGATTCATACTGCGTCACGGTCCACCCCAGGAGCTTCTCAGCGATCGAGGCCGTGTCTTCCTGTCGGAAGTCGTCGAAGCCATCCTCACGGAGTGCCATTCTGTCCACCGCAAAACTGCTGCTTACCACCCGCAGACAAATGGCCTCACCGAACGCTTTAACCGCACCCTCGGCGACATGCTTTCGATGTACGTCGCCGCCGACCACACGAATTGGGATGCTATACTGCCCTTCGTCACCTACGCTTACAATACCGCCCCTCAGAGCACTACTGGTTTTTCACCCTTGTTCTTACTATACGGACGGCACCCGTCGCACACCATCGACACGATACTCCCGTACACACCGGATCCATCTGAGTGTGCCCCTATTTCTGACACAGCCAGGCTTGCAGAAGAGTGTCGCGAGCTCGCCAAGACCTTCACGACGAATGAACAAGAACGGCAGAAGAGTACTCGTGATGGTTCCGCCACTTCTGAGCCCACGTTCCTCCCTGGAGCGCTCGTATGGCTCTCGGTCCCTACCTCCGCAGCTGGCCTCTCTTCAAAACTACTGCCGAAATACGAAGGCCCCTACGCTCTCATCGAGCGCACATCTCCGGTCAACTACCTGATCGAGCCCATCGAACAATCTTCGGACATGCGCCGTCGAGGGCGCGACACATTGTCAACGTGCAGCGCCTGAGGCCTACTATGACCCGCTCATAGTGACAAGCTGTTAGGCCGCCCGGCGGCTCCCTTTTCGTCCCCGGGGTAATTGTAGCGATGCATTGGAACCTAGAAATGGGTTGCACTCTCGAGAGCCTTCTAGTGGGTCATCTGCAAAAAGGACGCCACTCGCGCTGAGAGTTCGTGCCTGGCCGTGGCTGTCGCCATTACGCAGTATCTCTGAGTACCGGCAAATAAACGCCTTAACATATATATATATATATATATATATATATATATATATATATATATATATATATATATATATATATATATATATATATATATATATATATATGAGTGGGTCATCCTCTCCAGCGCCTTCTAGTGGGTCGCCCTCTTCGAAGAGAAAGAGCTGCTCGTGCTGAGAGTCGGTCCCCGTCTTGACTGTCGCTGTCGTGCATCATCGCCGAGTGCCCGCCAATAAACGTCTTAACAATTTGGTGGAGGTGCTGGGTATCCCGGTGTCCCCCGCATCCGCGACCCTCCTGTCTGCACCGGCGCGGATGGCACCGACGTTGAGGACCTGGCTCATCCATTTACGAACGCGTAAGCGTCCCCAATAAATGGGACGAGGCAGGCCAAACTAGGCAACCTGGTTTTCTACCTCGCGGGTGTGGCCGGCATGTGGTACAACAACCACGCATTCCGATTTCCCGAACTTGGTCCGGCTTTTAAGACCGCCGCGGTCAACGTGTTCGGCCGTCCTGCCGTACGTAAGCTGCAAGCCGAACAGCGTTTGCGTGACCGCGCGCAGCAGTCCGGCGAGTCCTTCACTAGCTACATCGAGGACATCCTTGACTTGTGCAAGAAAGTGGACGCGAGCATGTCGGAGTCTGACAGAATCACGCAATGTTCTCAAAGGCATCGCCGACGATGCCTTCACCATGATCCTGGCCAAGAACCCTTGCACTGTGGGGCAGAGGTCCTTACGCTGTGCCAAAGTTACGAGGAGCTGCGCCGGCAGCGCTTGATGACCCGTCGACAGCTTTCACGCTACGCTGATCTCGCGGGCTTGTCGGCCGTTTCTGACCGCGCCACCTTGCTCGCCGAAATCAAGTTGTTCGTGCGTGAGGAAATTTCCCGCCAGGTCTCTTTACTGGCTTTCGCTCCACCGCAACATGTCGAACAGCCGTCAACTACACTTCTGCCTCCCCTCCGCCGATTGATTCAGCAGGAAATCGCGGAGGTTAATCCTGAATAACACCAGCCGCCCCCTCAGCACCTGCGCCACTAAGCTACGCACAAGTTGTAGCCAGGCCGCCCCCCACCGATTCATGTGGCTGGCCCGCTTAGTTACACCGAAGCCGTCGCCAGACCCCAGGTCTTCGACACAACTGTGCCGCATACATACGCCGACGTCGTCCACGTGCCCCGACTGCCACCCACCATGCAGTCATATCAGCAGCCGCCTCGGCCATCGCGTTCTGCGACATGAATGGGACCCGCGAACCGATGGCGCCCTTCCTACAACCGCCTCATCTTCTTTGTCTGCGGTTGCGCCGGTCACGTCGCACGCTACTGCAATCCCGTGCAGCAGCCTCGGATCACATCCAACCTTCCTAGAGAATCGAGCCGCCCTTATTATGACCAACCGCCGCCTATGTCACCGACGTCCCGCCCCGCACCATCTACACGCCGTTCACAGTCTCCACGACGTCACTCACTGTCGCCGATGTGGGGCCACGTCCGCCCGCACGCGACCAGGAAAACTAGTCGTCGCAGTCCACGAGGCAAAGGCTGCGAAGCTGTCGAATGGTGAAAGCCCTTCAGAGAAGCCCATCGAACGTGATAGACGTGTTTGTGGACGGTGTTCGCGCATCTTCCCTTGTAGATAATGGAGCCGCCGCATCCGTCATGTACGGAAAACAGCCGATTACTACGCAAAGTGACGACGCCACTTTCCGAGCTCTCCCTCCGTACAGCGAGCGCCCAAAGCATTCACCCTACAGCTGTGTGCACAGCCCGCCTCATGATTCAGGACGTGATGTACGCCGTCTAACTGATCAGAATTCCTGCATGCTCTCACGACGTCATCCTAGGATGGGATTTTCTCTCCCGCCACGACGCCGTCATTCATTGCGCACCAGCTGAAATAGAGGTCTCACCATTCGCTGATTTGACGCCGGCCGACAGTCCATCGGCTGCAAGCAAGGTCCTCGTCAAAGACGACACCAAAGTGCCTGCAAACTCGTCAACGGTGGTGTGGGTCTACTGCGCCAGTCTTTTCCGACACCGTTGCACTCCTCTCGCCATCTCACCGTGCTTTCATGAGGGAAGGCTTGCTGGTTCCTTTCCGCGACCGTGCAAGTCACTCACGGCAGCACCTCTATTTTTGTTATGAACTCATCGCCGTACAGTGTTACGTTGGTGCGAGGGGAATGTCTCGGCAGCGTGGAACCCATCGAAGACGCACAAGTTATCGACGAACCCCATGACACGCACTGCCCAATTTCCAGTACGCTCAGTGCTGTTTCTACATCTGCTTCATCATCGGCTGATGCATTTGGTTCCTCCATTCCCGACAACCTTACGCCGGTCCTGCGTTCCCAGCTTCTGGGCCTCTTGGAAGAATTTCGCTCTTCTTTCGATGTCGCTCAACCTTCTCTCGGCCGCACGACCGCCGTTACGCATCGCATCGACAGAGGCACCCAACCACCACTGCGGCAACGTCCATATCGCGTATCTCACACAGAACGCCGTGTAACCAACGAGCAAGTCGACGACATGCTTCGACGCGGTGTTATTCGACCCGCTAACAGCCCCTGGGCGTCCCCTGTTGTTCCCGTTGCGAAGAAGGACGGTTCTGTGCGGTTCTGTGTGGACTATCGACGCCTCAACAAGATCACTCGTAAGGACGTGTATCCACTACCTCGAATAGGCGACGCGATTGACAGGCTGCAAGGAGCAGAATTTTTTTCATCTCTCGATTTGCACTCAGGGTACTGGCAAGTACCTATGGCCGAAGACGCTCGACCGAAGACCGTCTTTGTCACGCCCGATGGCTTGTACGAAATGAACGTCATGCCGTTTGGGCTGTGCAATGCGCCCGCCACGTTTGAGCGCATGATGGATACCGTTCTGCGCAACGTGAAATGGCACACGTGCCTGTGCTACCTCCAGGACGTCGTCGTTTTCGCTCCGGACTTCTCCACGCATCTTCAACGCATGCGGCATGTTTTGACGCGATGAGTGACGCCGGTCTGCAACTGAACCTAAAGAAGTGCCGATTTGCAGCACGGCAGCTCACAATACTCGGCTACGTCGTGTCCAAGGACGGAATTCTCCCTGATCCAGCCAAGCTTCGAGATGTGACCGAGTTCCCCAAGCCGACGTCCGTCAAGGAAATGCGCAGTTTTCGTAGGACTGTGTTCCTACTTTCGGCGATTCATTCCAAACTTCGCGACTATCATATCGCCGCTGACGAAGCTCCTCGGAAGTAACGGGCCTCTCCATTCGTGGTCGTCAAAATGCGACGACGCTTTCGCAGCGCTCTGCCGTTTGTTGACGTCGCTTCCCATGCTACACCACTACGACCCTACGGCCCCTACAGAAGTACATACGGGCGCCATTGATGTTGGCCTCGGCGCTGTCCTTGCGCAGCGCAAAGCAGGGTTCCCGGAATATGTCGGGGCGTATGCAAGCCGTACGCTTACAAAAGCCGAGACCAAATAAACCGTCACGGACATAAGCGTGCGCAGGGTTCCCCCTTCAAGGGGGGGCGAATGTTCATCGCAGCGCCCCCCCCTCCCTATTATGTCAATGTATGGGGCTGACTTTGCGCCCCCCCTGTCGCCCCCCCCTACAATGTATAGGGCTGGCTTTACGCCCCCCCTTTTCGCCCCCCCCTGCCCCCCCCGTGCGCACGCCTATGGTCACGGAGAAAGAATACCTGACAATCATCTGGGCCCTTACGAAGTTCCGACCTTATTTGTATGGTCACCCATTTGATGTCGTCACCGACCATCACGCACTGTGCTGGTTGTCGTGATTGAAGGATCCCTCAGGCCGTCTCGCCCGTTGGGCACTTCGCCTGCAAGACTACGACATCCGTGTGCTGTACCGCAACGGACGCCAGCATGCTGACGCCGACGCCCTGTCGCGCTCTCCCTTGCCTGACGACAATGCTCACAGCTCAGCGTCTAACCTTGCCGTTTCTTCCATCGACCGTCATACCATCGCTACCGAACAGCGCAAGGATCAATGGATTGCCCCGCTGATAGACTTGCTGACTGATTCATCAGCAACACCATCCACTCGCGCGTTGCGTCGTCAAGCCCACCATTTCGCCGTTCGCGACGACCTCCTCCACCGACGCAATTACAACGGTGACGGCCGCCAGTGGCTACTAGTCATACCCCGCAGTCTGCGCTCTGACATATGCGAGTCGTTCCACTCTGATCCGCAATGTGCGCTCTGCGGGGTATCGAAGACTTACCACCGCATTCGCCAACGGTACTTTTGGCGAGGGATGTACCGCTACGTACAGAAATTCGTTCGCTCCTGCATAGATTGCCAGCGCCGCAAACGTTCAACGCACCTGTCGCCGGCAGGTCTGCAATCTCTACCTTGCCCTGACCGGCCGTTTGGGCGTGTTGGTATCGATCTGTATGGGACACTCCCGCTAACGTAGGCTGGTAACCGCTGGGCCATCGTCGCTTTAGACGACCTCATGCGATATGCCGAAACCGCCGCCCTCCGTGCGGCTACAGCGAGCGATGTGGCCTCGTTCCTGCTCCAACGATTTATGTTGCGTCACGGTCCACCCCAGGAACTGCTCAGTGATTAAGGCCGTGCTTTCCCTGTCCGAAGTCGTCGAAGCCATTCTCAAAGAGCGCAACGTTGTTCACCGCAAAACTGCTGCTTACCACCCGCAGACGAATGGCCTCACCGAACGCTTCAACCGTACGCTCGGCGACATGCTCTCTATGTACTTCGCCGCCGATACACACAAATTGCGATGCCATTCTACCGTTCGTCACCTACGCCTATAATATTGCCCCTCAGAGCACTACTGGTTTTTCACATTTCTTCTTGTTATATGGAAGGCGCCCGTCGCACACCATCGACACGATACTTCCATACAAGCCGGATCCAATCTGAGTGCGCGCCTATTTCTGACAAAGCCAGGCTTGCTGAAGAGTGTCGAGAGCTTGCAAAGACTTTTACTACAAATGATCAAGAGCGGCAGAAGAGCATTCACGCTGACACCAGCACTTCTGCGCCCACGTTCCTCCCTGGAGCGCTCGTATGGCTCTCGATTCCTACCACTGCAAGTGGCCTCTCTTCAAAACTACTGCCGAAATACGAAGGCCCCTACCATGTCGTCGAACGCACTTCCCCTGTAAACTACCTGATCAAACTCATCGAACCATCTTTGGACATGCGCCATCGAGGGCGCGACATTGACAACGTGGAGCGCCTCAAGGTCTACCATGACCCGCTCATAGTAACCAGCTGTTAGTTCGCCAGGCGGCTCCCTTTTCGTACCCGGGGTAATTGTAGCGATCCTTTGGGACTATTAAGTGGGTCGTTCTCTTCGAAGATAAAGAGCTGCTCGTGCTGAGAGTCGGTCCCCGCCTTGACTGCCGCTGTCGTGCATATATATATATATATATATATATATATATATATATATATATATATATATATATATATATGCGTAGATAATGAAGAGTCTGGCTTCGGTTGCCGTAGAACAAAATAGAAAAAAATATATATACGCTTCTAAAAAACTGTTTATTGGTGACGTTTCGATCGGAGACCGATCTTCAACAAGACAAAATTTACCAGGCGCCGATGCGCTTTTATATCATCGCCGTGCCGAGAGAAAGAGAGGAAAAAAGAGAGAGAGAGAAGAAGCGTACATACTGATAAGTGGTCACACGACCACGTGCGCGTACTGCTACATACGCATAGCACCTGTACTTTGAAAAAAAAAACGGTGCAAAAATAAACGAGTGGCCAAAAAAGAGAGAGTGGTCACACGACCAGGTGCGCGTGTTTCTACATACTTAGACATAAAAACGTGTTTTCTAAAAAATAATAATAATAAATAAAAGAAAAGAAACAAAAAACGAAATAACCAAGTGGACATGTTAAGTACATTCCTGTAGTGCCCCCGGCACATACCAAGATATACGAAGAAAATATATTCAAGAAAAAAGTGAACGAACCCAAAAATATGTAGACATACATCGATGGTCCAGGTGGGCACGTTAAGCACATTCCAGTGGTACATTGTGAAGGTTCACTACGCAGGCTCATCTCTTCCCGGAGCTTGGACACAACAACACAGTGCATTCCTTTCGTCCATTGTCACGTCCCACCTATTCTCCCCCCGCCCCTCCTTAGCTGCTCCTGAAGCCCAGTGAGGGGGGTCTACGTTCCTACGATCTCCGGTCTGTGGCTCAAGAATAATTGAGAAGAAAATGGAGAGTGTTTTTCAAATTTTTGACGTGGAGTTCGAATATGTCATTTACTCGGTTGTCTGAGGAGTGATTTCATTGTAGGGGGGAATTATTTGAAAGTTGCCCACCCTTCTCGGAATGCGCGTGCAGATCTTGCATGCCCGACAACGTGTTCCGAGTGATTTGCGAAAAAAAATACTAATAAAAAAAGGAAAGAAGTTTGCTTAGGATTATTATTATCCTGAACCTTCCAGAGCGCGGATTGAAGACAGTATACCCGGAGTGATATTTAGAACAGCCTTCAATGTATCAAATTTATAAATCATGTATGATTCGCGCTGTTCACGCTCCCTTGTACTGGAGAAACCGCTTTGTAAGAGTGTGACCTTTATGGAATCAAACGGGTGGTTTTCGGAGTTTATATGCCGAGACAGAGGCAGATCCGGAAGCGAATGAACATGTGAACGATGGTTATTGAATCGGGTGCGGAAGGCCGTGTCAGTCTGACCTATGTATTGAATACTGCATATTCCGCACTCGAGAAGGTATACTACATTAGAGCTGTCGCAGTTAAGGTTTTAGTGAATGGAGTATTTGAAATTGGAATGTGTGCTTTGAGCAACGTTGGTTACCTGTATGTGTTTGCACACCTTGCAGCGGGCCTTGCCGCATGGCTGACATCCAGTTACAGGTGTCTTATCGGTTTTTGAACGAACAAGATAATCTTTAATGTTTTTGGGGCGTCTATATACAACTCGCGGAGGGGAAGGGAAAATTTTTTTTGATAGCCATTCACTCTGTTGTAAGATGTTAAAGTGTTTCTTTAGAATTTTGTTTACGTTGGGGGGGTTGCTCCCAAATGTTAGAACCAAGTTTTCCGTCCCTCTTGTTTTATTTCTTTCTGCTGGTAAAGTAGCTGCTGGCGATCTAGGTTTGCCGCTTTATGTATGGCGTCGTTGACTATAGAAGGAGGATAATGTTGATTTGCAAGTACGTTGCGCAAGTTCTCTGCGTTGGCCTCAAAGTCTTCGGGGCGGGAGCAAATTCTTTTGAATCGGTGGGCCTGCGAGTACGGGATGGACGTCTTGCAGTGACGAGGGTGACAGCTATCGAAATGAAGGTATTGCTGCCTGTCTGTAGGCTTTTTGTAAACGTTAGTAGTTAATGACCCGTCTTTTACCTTTACGTGGACGTCTAGGAAAATTATTTCAGTTGTTGAGTATGCATAAGTGAATGTTATGTCTGGATGAACTTTGTTTAAAAGATTCTATAAAATTAATTAAGCTCTCTTGTGTATCCGTCCAAATAATAAAAATATCATCTAAGAAGCATCTGTAAAGAAGTGGCTTAATTTTCTGGGTTGATAGAAACTTAGTTTCAAGATCATTCATAAAGATGTTTGCGTAGTTAGGTGCCATACGAGTCCCCATAGCAGTGCCATTAATTTGTAAATAGTATTGGTTATGAAACTCGAAGCTGTTGAGTTGAAGTACTAGCTTAGCAAGGGTTTCAATGACTGTTGGGTTTGGTGAGTCATCACATTTATGCGCGCTGTAACACTCTACTAATGTTTTGATGCCGTAACTATGCGGAATATTGGTGTACAGGGAAGTTACATCAAGAGTTACAAGGAAGGCACCATCAGGGATTTTTACATCTTTGATCGTCCTAATGAAGTGACTGGTATCACGTAGGTAGGAGGGGTGTGTAGGCGGTATGTTCTTAATTAAGGAGTCTATGTAACTCGATATTGGTTCGGTGAGGGTACCTCTTCCTGAAATTATTGGTCGGCCGGGGTTTCCTTTTTTTGTGTATTTTCGGAAGCATATAAAACCGTCCTGGTGTGGCACGTGCTACAGTAAGCGCCCTAGAAAGTTTGGGATCTAACTCTCCGAGCTCTACCAGATCATGGAGTGCGGTGGTTATTATTGCTTGATGTTCTAGTGTTGGATCTTTATCAAGTGGTTTGTAGAAAGAGGTGTTAGTTAATTGGCGGGTGCCCTCTTGGATATAGTCGGATTTATTTAATATTACAATCCCTCCCCCCTTTTTCCCGCTTGTTTTATGACAATATCTGTTTGATCACTGAGTGTCTTAAGTGCTTCATACTCCTTTCTTGAGAGGTTTTTGGCTACTGCAGGTCTGTGTGTGTTATATTCCCGCAGTATGTCTTTTTGGACGGCTTCGATGTAGGTATCTAGATGCCTCTCCCGGTGAGAGCTTGGTGTCCACTGTTGCCTTGAACTAGAAGGTATTATGGTAGTGGTTTCCTTCTGGGGTTTCTCGAAAAAGTATTCCTCTAGGCGAAGATTCCGTGCGAAGTTATCGAGGTCTTGTAATAAGGAGAACTGATTGTATCGGCCAGTAGTGGGGCAAAATGTGAGTCCGCGGGAGATTACTGCTCGTTCATGACTATTAAGTTGAAGGTTGAAGAGGTTAATTATGTTTTCTTCTATGTTGTTTTGTGTGTTAGTAGTGCCTCTCGGCTGGTCGTTAAAGGTTTTGTGCGTGCTACCAAGTTGTGGCACAACCACTGGTTGAGGGCCTTCTGGATTGCCGATGTAGAGCTCGCAGGAGTACGGAAGTTTATCCCTTGCCATTTTTTTTCTCCGTAATTTTTAGAATTTCCTCTGTCCTCTTTTTTCTCAAAACGTTCTAGTTCAGCAACTTCTATAGTGGATAGGAAAGTATTAGATCTAGCTTGACGTTCCGCCGCCCTCAGAGACGCGAGCACCCTTTCACAGCGCGCCAGAACGAGTTCGGTTAGTTTTAGTGATATATATATATATATATATATATATATATATATATATATATATATATATATATATATATATATATATATATATATATATATATGTATATATATATATATATATATAGGTGCACACGTGAAGTGGACGAACGAACGAAAAACGATGCTTTATTGCCAACGTCGCGGCCGGGGACCGGCCTTCGTCTGGGCATACACGCCTGAACGAAGGCCGGTCCCCGGCCGTAACGTTGGCAATAAAGCATCGTTTTTCTTTCGTTCGTCCACTTCATGTGTGCACCTATAATACTACCGAATCCAGGAAGACCTTGTAGACATATGTATATATATATATATATATATATATATATATATATATTCCCCCGCAGGGGCGTCTGCACAAGCGGGCGTTCGGTGAGTGGCATACCCACGGACCTGAGCCAACGGTAGATTTCCACCACCTCCCACGCCTTCTAGACATGTCCTACGATGAACTTCAACGATGCAGCAATGAGCGCCCAAAAGGATCCTATTCATTGGAAAACAACGTAGTCATCGTCAAAAGAAAAGGATTAAGAATGATCTATGTACCCCACGAACTACGCCCAACCATTCTTAAGAACGCACATCAACATTTTGAGCATGTCGGAGTGAAGAAGACACTATCACTCTTGTCTCCGCAATATTATTGGCCGGATATGGTTACCGATCTTGCCACCTACATTCGGCATTGTGATACATACCAGAGATGCAAGAAGACGAAAACAAAGTATGGGGCACTCGAATCACTGCCTCCTGCTGAATAACCTGAAGACCTTCTAGACATATATATATATATATATATATATATATATATATATATATATATTCCCCGCAGGGGCGTCTGCACAAGCGGGCATTCGGTGAGTGGCATACCCACGGACCTGAGCCAACGGTAGGTTTCCACCACCTCCCACGCCTCGCCGTTCGAGGCTTTGCCATGTCCGGGAAAAAGGGGAACCTGGGGGGCTGAGCTAATGCCAGGTGACTTGACCTTTAAGCCCCCCGCCCCCCCCCCCCGGTGGAGGCAACCCACCCCTTTGACCCTGGCTTCACGTAGACGGCATCCCTGGGCTGACCCACCTAAAGGAAACCGGCAGTCACCTTTTCCTGTCTCACTCTCTACCCACATCATCGTCTTTCTCTCTCATTTTTAGCCTTTCCTACCTTCTCCTCTCTTCCATTCACTTCCTTGTTTCCTGGCGGCAAGGGTTAACTTTTTGTGGTTAACGTACGTTGGGTAAACCATATTCGGTTATAGTAATGGCGCACTGCTGGCGTTGCGCAGACCTGTTTACATGTTCTGCCACGTCCCCTTGTTGTGCTCCGTGGTGGCCGGTAGGAGCCGTTCCCGTACGAACCACTTTTTCCATGGGATCACCAAACCCCTTTTCCATTGACCGACCGCCAAAGAGGCGGCGCACCGACGTAAGTTTACTGTCCTTTTTGAAAAAAGAAGACTCGTTTCCCAACTATCACATTATCCATTGTGAAAATCGAGACAAGAAGGCTCGAAACATATCACCATTCCTTGTGTCCAGGTGCCTCAATGAGACCATCGGAAGTGGCTACAAGGCCACGAAGATGACCAGTGGGAACCTCCTTGTGGATGTTTAGGACAAAACTCCGTATGACAAGTTAGTAAACCGCTTATCGGCTTGTCCCCAAAATAGCTTTTGGGGACAAGCGGATAATCATCACGGCTCACCGATCGATCAACACCGTCAAGGGTGTCGTGTCAGACGACGACTTAATGGATCTGTCAGATGAGGAACTCCTTACAGGTTGGAAAGAACAGAACCTAATAAAAGTCCAGCGCATAAAAATCCGTCGTGACAACAAAGAGTTACCAACGCGGCACATAATCGTAACATTCGCCCTATGCACACTACCAGATGAAATTGAAACCGGCTACATCAAACTATGCGTGAGACCGTATATCCCAAATCCGCGACCCTGCTTCAACTGTCAACGGTTCGGACATGCTTCCCAGAGTTGCGGAGGGCAGCTAACTTGTGCAAAATGCGGCACCATGGGATACTCCACCGAAGATGTAAGGCCGAGGCACACTGCGCCAACTGCGATGGTGACCACCCGGCTTTTTCCGGTCCTGCGCTGCATGGAAAAGAGAAAAAGAAACTGACAATCAAAGTCACGCACGACATCAGGTTCCGCGAGGCGAGGCAGCGTGTGTCGCCGCACTTTGCCGGCAAAAGATCTTTAGCCGAGGTAATGCAACGGGGGGGCAGCACCACAACGGCATCAAGCGGCTGCCGAAGCCATGCGTAGCGTGCAAATGCTACCGCTATCGGCCCCCCACAGTGGGAGCAGCCCAGGCTACCCTGCCTTCCTCGAATTCGGCCATGCCAGACGCGTCGTGTGCTCCTCCAGCCGTGGCGTCCTCCAGCCGTGGCACCCTGGAGGTCAAGGAGGTCCGTTCGACCTCCGGGCTGGTCGGGCCAAAGGCTTCGTCTATCAAGGCGAAGCCGACACTACGCCCACACCACTCGCTAGAGCGCCCGTCCGTTGCCTCGCACGAGGCAATGGACACAACTCCAAGTGCAAAGGCGCAGGCAGCGCCAAAGGAGCGGCGAGTACCCCTCGACCGCTCCAAAAACACAAAACGCTAATTACAGGGCCTAACAAAGGTTCTGTATAATAAGTATCCTCCTTTGCGACACACAGCACACGAACACTTTTAACTTGGATAACATACTACAATGGAATGCCAGAGCACTGTTACGCAACCTCGACGATATGCAAGAACTCCTTAGAAAATTTTGTCCAAATGTGGTCTATGTACAGGAGACACACCTAAATCCGAAACACACAAATTTCCTAGGTCAGTATGTCGTTTTCCGAAAGACCTCCAGGATGCTCTCGCATCATCCGGCGGTGTTGCAATTATACTGGATAGAAAAGTAGCATGCCAACACTTTCCTCTCCCAACGGCACTGAAGGCAGTAGCCGTTCGAGCTATAATTGCAAACAAACTCATGACTATCTGCTCGATATACAGGGTGTTTCAATAAATGTGTCCACTGTTTTTAAAAAATCAGGAAAATGCGGTATTTGATCACTGTCTTCACAATTGCTTTTTCTGTAGCGGCAGGCATCTTAAGATGGTTGAAGACATGATTTGGGACAGTAATTAAGAAAGTTAAATAATTGAATTTTTAATTAGCGGAGTTAGGTGGTTAAGTCCAATGGGAGTATTGAAGTCCTTCATGCGAAGAACCCATTTCAGCTTTGAGATTTAAAAAAAGCGGCCACTAGGAAATAATTGCGAAGTAATGAAGTTCTCCCAAATTCAGCAGCGAAACCGAAACGCGGTAAGAGCGCGACTGCCGCATTTGTCTGGGACGTCCACAATGAGTGAACGTCCTTATATCAACCATCAACCATCAGCCGACTTCTTAGTGTGAGTGCGTGGGCTGCGCTTGCAGTAGTAGCACGCATGACGCACATACGTTAACGAACGGGGAAGCACTGCACCTCGGTAACCGTTGTCTTGAACAGTGACGTCATTCCAGTCGTCTGCTTCTTGGGCTCATCGGTGCGTGGGTTTCGGTTTCGCCATTTAATTTGCCTGAATTTCATTACGCCGCAATAATTAATAGAGGCCGCCTTTTCTGAATCTCAAAGCTGCGATGGGTTCTTCGCATGAAGGACTTTAATTCTCCCATTGGACTCAACCATGTAACTCCGCTAAATTAAAAAGTTAATTAATCTAACTTTCTTAATTACTGTCCCAAATCATGTCTTCAACCATTTAAAGATGCCTGCCGCTACAGAAAAAGCATATGTGAAGACAGCGAGCAAATACCGCATTTTTCTTATGTTTTAAAAATAGTGGACACATTTCTTGAAACACTCTGTATATACCCCCCACACTATCAGCTACACAAACACGAATTTCAGTCCTTTATAGATGAGTTGCCGAAGCCTTACCTTGTTCTAGGCGATTTAAATGCTCACTGCAGCCTCTGGGGCGACTCTCGCTCCGACGCGTGAGGGCGCCTCATTGAGAATTTTCTTTTTCATCAGGCGCATGTCTACTAAACAAAAATCAGTTGCTAATCAGTTGCTCAATCAGTTGCTATATTTGTGTGACATGTGCTTTCTATTTCTTGTTTTTTTATTGTTGTACATTCCCATTTCCCCTCTGAAATGTACTCTGTACCCTGAGGCTAATATAAATAAATAAATAAATAAATAAATAAATAAATAAATAAATAAATAAATAAATAAAAAAAGAACCCACATTTTTTAGCCCAACGAACAACATATATTAATCCATCGATCTTAGCATATTCTCTTCATCTGTTTTAGTTGATTTTAAGTGGGAAGTGGTTAAAAACCCTTATAGGAGTGACCACTTGCCAATACTCCTCGAAACACGAAGAACAAATGAATAGCCACCCCAGGCTCCTGGGTGGAAACTTGACAGAGCGAGTTGGGAGGAGTTCCACAAACTAACAAATATCTCTTGGGCGGACATGTCTTCTTTTAGTATTGGCAGCGCTGTTGAGTATTTTACTGTTTTCATAATTAACGCTGTCTCTGAATGTATACCGGAAACAGCGAGGGTGACAAGCAAACGTCGGGTCCCCTGGTGGAACGACGAGTACTGCAAGGCTCGGGGGGAAACAGAATAAGGCGTGGAGGCAATTGCGTGACTCCCCTACAACTGTAAATCTTGAAGGTGTTTAAGCAAGCGAAATCCCAAGGGAGGAAAACGCGCCGGCAGGCTAGGAGAGAAAGCTGGGAGAAGTTTGTCAAGAGTAAATTCCTGCACCGACGAAGGTAGAGCCTGGAACCGGGTCAATAGAATACGAGGCAAACATACTTTTTCACTTCCTTTAGTAAACATACAGCGCGACACCCTGGAAGACCAAGCCAACTCCCTCGGTGCGCATTTTGAACATGTCTCCAGCTCATCCCACTACTCGGAAACGTTTAAAAGATACAAAGGAATAATTGAAGGGCAATAACTTGAACGCAAATCCACAATAGCCGAACCATACAACAGACCATTCTGCCTAACAGAGCTGAAGGCGTCGCTCAATTGCTGCAATAACTCTGCGCCTGGCTCCGACCGAGTAATGCACGAAATGTTATAACAACGGAAACTCTCCTTAGCCTCTATAAGACTATGCTTCTCCGGTGAGATGCCCATTAGCTTGGAAACAGGCTGTTGTCATTCCAATCCGTGAAACAGGGCAAGGATCCATTCCTTGTTTCGAGTTACAGGCCTATAGCTTTAACCAGTTGTCTGTGCAAAGTATTTAAAAAGATGATAAACAGGCCGCTGCTACATGTTCTAGATTCGAACAATCTTCTCGATCCATATCAGTGTGGATTTCGAGATGGAGGATCTACAACTGATCATTTAATACGTATCGAGACAGAAATCCGCGATGCATTTCTCCGTAAACAGTTATTTCTCTCGGTATTTCTCAATATGGAGAAGGCCTATAATACGACATGGCGTTTTGGAAAACTGAGAGACCTCTCACGCTTCGGCATACGTGGCAGAATGTTGACTATTATACAGAGCTATCTGTCAAACCGCACATTTCGTGTCAGAAGTGGGAAATGTTTTATCACGTGTGTTTGTCCAAGAAACTGGCGTACCATAGGGTGGGGTTGTATGCTGCACTCTTTTTAGTTAAAAAATTAATTCTTTGCGTCTTTCCATCCCGCGTAACATGTTCTATTGCATGCACGTGGATGACCTGCAATCTTGCAATGTGTGAGCGGCAGTACAACTTGGCCTGAAGGCGACCGAGTCATCGTGGACACACCGCGATCGGGTCAGTCACTTCAGCGAATACGTCGAAGGGGAAGCGTTCAAGTGGGAACTGACATATATTTTGGGTAACGTCGAGACATGGGACGATATAAAGCGCGACATGCGAAACCGCTTTCCTACGACCGACGGAGATGCATTCCGTCTCATCGTCCACTACCGTCTATAAGGAGGGCAGACCATCAAGGACTACTACGACGACAAAAAACGACTCGGCTCCTTTGCCGACCTTAAAGAGTGCCACATCATTTCTGGACTGATTGATGGTGTTCCTCCTGATGTGGAACTGGCGCTCGCCGGACTGTGATTCAACTCGTCATCAGAATGGCTCACCGCTGCCCAACGCGTCGAGACATCTTTAAGGCGGGTGAGAGGAATTTCCGTTACTCGTACTCATAGTACTACATCAAGAACTCCACGTCTCTTCAGCAGACCGCTGCAGCCAACATTGACTTCTCGACCGCGTGTCCCACAAATTGAATGCAGATATTGCTCAGCTGCTGGTTTCCCACGACAGTTTCATGGCACAACGAATGTCTGCGCCGCGGCAACGTGTCCGCTATTGAGACTAGACAGGGAAACGAGGAGAGCGACCCAGAGTTTCATTAATACAGTTCGATGCTCTCATCAACGGAAGGCCAGTAACTGCAATTCTTGATACAGGAGCAACAATTACTTGTATCAGTGAAGATGTGTACAAACAGCTCAAGCTTCAGTTGATGAGAGATTCCAGCAGGAACTCCAGCAGGAACTGAATGAGCGCATAACTGAAGAACCGGTGCTTCGCATATACGACACCCCGAGACCATGTACTGTGTACTGTGACGCATCTGGCGAAGGCATTGGTGCAGTGCTGAAGCAACCTGACGACTAAGGCAAGGAACATCCCGTTGCTTATTACTCCCGCAAACTACTTAAGCACGAGGTCAATTATGCCATTACAGAAAGACAATGCCTTGCCAATATAGATGCAATTGATAAATCGCATTGCTGCCTTCATAGAAAGCCATTCACTGTTGTAACGGATCACTCTGCACTACAGTGGCTGAAGAATGTTAAGTATCCCCAAGGTCGTCCCTTCCGGTGTTCGTTGAAACTATCAATGTATGAAGTAAACATCAAACATCAAAAGGGCATAAGCAACGTCGAAGCAGATGCACTCTCCAGAGCCCCAATAGTTCAACTTCTGTCCTACGATGAACTTCAACGATGCAGCAATGAGCGCCCAAAAGGATCCTATTCATTGGAAAACAACGTAGTCATCGTCAAAAGAAAAGGTACTAAGAATGATCTATGTACCCCACGAACTACGCCCAACCATTCTTAAGAACACACATCAACATTTTGATCATGTCGGAGTGAAGAAGACACTATCACTCTTGTCTCCGCAATATTATTGGCCGGATATGGTAACCGATGTTGCCACCTACATTCGGCATTGTGATACATACCAGAGATGCAAGAAGACGAAAACAAAGAAGTATGGGGCACTCGAATCACTGCCTCCTGCTGAAGAACCTTTTGACCTCTTTGCGATGGACACCATTGGACGATTTTGTGGATATGGCTGATTAAAAAGGTATATCCACTTGGTTATTGATCATGCTACTCGCTACGTATGGGCGTTCGCTCATAAAAATAAGAACAGCGACGCCTACATCTCATGCTAAAAAAGCAATTTTTGCTGCCGGAAAACCACGGAAGTTCCTTTCAGATCGTGGAACAGGATTCACTGCAGGAAAATTTAAACAGTTTTTAAAACATAACCGAATACATCAACTCTTCACCTCATATCATCATCCGCAATACAATGGTACGAACGAGCGTACAAACCAGACCATCGTAACCAGACTTAAGTGCAAGATGAATGACGAGCCACAGAAGTGTTGGACTAAGCTGTTGTCTGAGGTAATACACGAATACAACAGAACTCCTCACGAAGTTGCCGGCTACGCACCGTCCTTCCTGATGTATGGAATTCCATCTTATCCAACTGTACTGAAACGGCGAGAACAAACTGTGGAAGAAGCGCGGAAAGCGGCTGTTCATAATTCTATCGCCTACCACAATAAGAACAAGGTCATCCATGATAAGAAATTTCTTCCGATTGTGTTCCAAGTCGGTGACTTCGTCCTTTCCGAGGCACCATGGCATCCCCAGAACGGCAAACTGAGGTCCGTCATGGAAGGTCCCTACACGATTTTACGCAAAGTCGCACCACTGAACTATGAGATCAACCGCTCCGTGTTGCCCTTAGGTAGAAACTCGGACATTGTTCATGTTGTTCACGTCGTGAGAGCATGCAGGAATTATGATCAGTTCGACGGCGTACATCGCGTCCCGAATCATGAGGCGGGCAGTGCACACCGCTGTAGGGTGAATGTTTTCGGCGCTGGCTGTACGAGGGAGAGGCCGGAAAGTGGCGTCGTGACTGTGCACAGTAATCGGCTAAGTTTTGCGTCCATGACGGATACGGCGGCTCCAGTATCTACAAGGGAAGGTGCGCGAACACCGTCCACAAACACGTCTATCACGTTCGATGCGCTTCTCTGAGGGCTTTCGCAGTTCGACAGCGTCGCAGCCCTTGCCTCATGGACAGCGACGACTAGTTTTCCTGGTCGCGTACGAGCGTACGTGGCCGCATCGGCGACAGTGAGCGACGTCGTGGAGACGGTGAACGGCGTGTAGATGGTGCGGGGCGGGACGTCGGTGACATGTGCGGCGGTTGGTCATAATAAGGGCGGCTCGATTGGCTGGGAAGGTTGGATGCGACCCGAGGCTGCTGCACGCGATTGCAATAGTGTGCGACGTGACCCGCGCAACCGCAGGCAAAGCAGACCGGGGCGGTTGGCGCAAGTGGGTCATCGGTTCGCGGGTCTCATCCATGTCGCAGAACGCGATGGGCGAGGCGGCTACTGATATGCCTGCATGGTGGGTGGCAGTCGGGGCACGTGGACGACGTCGGCGTATGTATGCGGCACAGTTGCGTCGAAGGCCTGGGTTCTGGCGACGGCTTCGGTGCAGCTAAGCGGGCCAGCGACAGGACTCGGTGGGGGGCGGCCTGGCTACAACTTGTGCGTAGCTTAGCGGCGCAGGTAGTGGAGGCGGCTGGTGGTATTAAGGAATGACCTCCGCGATTTCCTGCTGAATCGCTCGGCGGAGGGGATGCAGAAGTGTAGTTGACGGCTGTTCAACATATTGCGGTCGAGCGAAAGCTAGTAAAGAGACCTGGTGGGCAATTTCCTCACGTACGAACGACTTGATTTCGGCGAGGAAGGTGGTGTGGTCAGAAACGGCGGACAAGCCTCGTGAGATCAGCGTCGCGTGACGGCGGTCGACGGGTGATCAAGCGCTGCCGGCGCAGCTCCTCGTAACTTTGGCACAGCGTAATGACCTCTGCCACAGTGCGAGGGTTCTTGGCCAGGAGGGCCAGGAGCATGGTGAAGGCATCGTCGTCGATGCCTTTGAGAACATGCGTGATTCTGTCAGACTCCGACATGCTCGCGTCCACTTTCTTGCACAAGTCAAGGATGCCCTCGATGTAGTTAGTGAAGGGCTCACCGGACTGGCTATGCTCGTTCACGCAAACGCCGTTCGGCTTGCAGCTTACGTAAGGCAGGACGGCCGAACACGTCGACGACGGCGGTCTTAAAAGCGGACCAAGTCGAGAAATTAGCTGCGTGGTTGTTGTACCACATGCCGGCCACACCCGCGAGGTGAAAACCAGGTTGCTGAGTTTGCCTGCCTCGTCCCATTTATTGGGGACGCTCACGCGTTCGTAAATGGCGAGCCAGTCCTCGACATCGGTGCCATCCGCGCCGGTGAATACAGGAGGGTCGCGGATGCGGGGGGACACTAGGACATGGCGTCGGCGCAGGAGGAAGTGTTTGCTGAGCGGCGTCTTAGGGCATGGTATATGGCACGGTACGGGATCGAAGCTCCAAGGGCATCGAATGCGGACCCGAGTTGTTTTGAGGGCACAGTTCCTCCACGAAATTGTTAAGACGTTTATTGGCGGGCACTCGGCGACGATGCACGACAGCGACAGCCAAGGCGGGAGCAGCTCTCAGCACGAGCTGCTCTTCCTCTTCGAAGAGGGCGACCCACTAGAAGGCGCTGGAGAGGACGGCCCACTGTATAGTTACAAAGCTTTGCTACAATATATATATATCTCTCTCTCTCTCTCTCTCTCTCTCTATATATATATATATATATATATATATATATATATATATATATATATATATATATATATATATTGTAGCGAACAAATACAGCGCCTGCTGCTAAAACGACTATTTATTTAGGGCGAACTTGTGCCCGTCAGCCGAAGACACACAGGTTTTCGCACAGGTTGCCGACGTTAGCTATTCCGAACTTCGTCGGTCTCTTCTTTCCTGTAGTCGCGTGCCGCTCCTTCGAGCCGCCAGTCTTCTTTTTCCAGTGCGTGTTGTGATGACACGCGCAGTCCAGCGTTGCATGGCGCGCTTTGATTGCCAGTTAGTGTGGCGGAATTCACAGAAGCAGAAAGCGGCGTGCGACTTCAGAGGGTGTGAAACAACTTGCGGCATTAGTCCCCCCCCCCCCCCGAAACGCATCGTCCCCCCGATGCGTACGGACGGCCAACGGTTTCGAGGAGTAGGATTGATCTGATGTTTGAGCACATGTATAGCAGTTCTCTCGATCAGTGCCTTTCGCAGTACGTTTTCATTCGTACTACATGTATCACTTCTGGGTCATTCCTGCGTCGCGTTGAGCACACTTGACCCTCAGAGATTACTTCGTAATTTTAAAGTGCTTAACCGGTGATGTACGTTGGAAGGGCCAAAATAGCGCCGCATCATTCTTTCAGATAGGCCAGGCGCACGTACAGGCGTCCACACCCACACTTTGTCTCCGGGGTTGTACTGTACGTCTCTTCGCCTCAGATTATATGGACTTGCGTTGGCACCCTGCTGTTGAACGATATGGTGCCTTACGAACTGCCGTGCCTCTTCTGCCCTTTCTATGTAGTCGCTCATGTCCGAGTCAGTTGCAATCGAATCGTTGACAGGTAACATCGCGTCTAAGGTTGTTGTTACTGTCCGACCATACACGAGTTGGAATGGCGTTAAGTGTGTCGTCTTTTGTGCTGCGGTATTGTATGCAAATGTAGCATAAGGTAAAATGTTGGTCCCATGTCCGATGTTCCACGTCCGCATACATGGAGATCATGTCAGCGAGCGTTCTATTGAGCCTTTCGGTTAATCCGTTTGTTTGCGGATGGTATGCCGTAGTTCTTCTGTGGTCGGTATGCGTGTTTCATTACACTCTGCATCAAACGGGCAGTAAACGATGTTCCTTTGTCAGTAACGACAACCTTCGGTGCGCCATGTAGTACGATCTGAGTAACGAAAAACTAAGCTACCTCATTCGCCGTTCCTTTTACGAGAGGCGACGTCTCAGCATATCGGGTCATGCAGTCTGTTGATACAACGATCCAGCGCTTTCCCGACGATGAGACAGGAAATGGACCAAGTAAATCCATTTCCCACCTGCTGAAATGGCCCCTTTGGTGGCTTTATCGGTTTCAACAGGCCCGCTGGTTTCGATGGTGGTATTTTGTGTCTTTGGCAATCCCGGCATGACTTGACATAGTGGTACACCTAATCCATTAATTTCGGCCCGCAATACTTCTGGCGGATTCTTGCCGAAGTCCGACTAATACTAAATTGGCCAGCCAATGGTTCATCATGACACGCTTCTCAGATTTCCGCTCTCAGTGATGATGGTACGAGAAGCTGGAACGTCTCACTGCTGTGTTCGAAGTTTCGCTTGTAGAGGACGTTATTCTGGAGAACATAGGAGGACAATCCACGGATGGTCCATTCGCTGATGACGAGCCATCTTGTTCTTGATCAGATGATGAAGACTCTACAGGTGCGCGTGACAGGCAATCAGCGTCATTGTGCTTGTGACCCGACTTGTAGACCACGGTGATGTCATGTTCCTGCAAACGCAGGCTCCATCTAGCAAGTCTTCCTGAAGGGTTCTTAGCGTTCGCCAGCCAACACAGCGAATTGATGATCGCTGATCGCTCGAAACGGTGTCCGGTACAAGTATGGTCGGAACTTGCTGATCGCCCATATAACTGCGAGACATTCTTTCTCTGTCGCTTAGTAATTGGACTCAGCAATCGATAGAGTGCGGCTTGCGTAAGCGATAACTTTTTATTCTCCATTCTGCCCCTGAATAAGGATGGCGCCGAGACCAACGTTAATCGCGTCGCTATGGACGTCTGTGTCGGCGTCTTCATCAAAAATTAACACCATCTCCCGCTAAAGGGAACCATGTGTAGATGTGAAGCAGCGGGCGCTAACGCTTACACTGGCGGCGGCGTTGACGCTGGCGCTCATCGCAGC
The DNA here is from genome assembly GCA_030522465.1 of Rhipicephalus appendiculatus. NCBI lineage: Eukaryota > Metazoa > Arthropoda > Arachnida > Ixodida > Ixodidae > Rhipicephalus > Rhipicephalus appendiculatus. The sequence continues at coordinate 187,458 of JALIZH010002123.1, forward strand.
GTTGCGCAGGAGAGAAAACTGGGGAGGCGCAAAGCACGCAGTGATGGAGCGGTGTTTCCTACTGGAACATGCCAATCGCTGCTAATGGGCAATGAGAGACAGAAGACTTTGAGTGGACACAGAGACCCGCACTCCGCTTTTAGTTAACGCGCACGCTGCGAATTTTTATTGTTCAACAACGCACAGGAGAAATCTCCCACCGGCACCACCTTGGAGGTCAAGATCCATTGCCATATATACGGGCTGGCCAGTGAACGGTTGTGCAGCGCGAGCAGTCGGTTTTTTCAACCAAGAAACTCGCTAGCAGACGCTGCCTGCGTCGGCGTCGCGAGGCGAGAGAGGGGGGAGAGTAGGAGAGGAGAGAGAGGGGGGACGCGCATGCGCAGTGGGAGTGTGGACGCCGCGGGCAGGGAGGCCTAGAGGAGAGAGGGGGGAGCGTAGGAGAGGAGAGAGAGGGGGGGACGCGCATGCGCAGTGGGAGTATGGACGCCGCGGGCAGCGATGCCTAGACGAGGGAGGGGGGGGAACGTAGGAGGGGAGAGAGGAGGGGAGGCGCATGCGCAGTGAGGGCGTGGTTGCCGCGGGGAGGGATGCCTAGAGGAGAGAGAGGGGGGAGAGGAGGTTTTTATTTTTACTTTTTTTAAAGGTTTGCGCATGCGCAGTAAGGGTGGTCACGCCGGCACACCACCACCGGATTAAGCTTCGCCATAAGATGCTTCACATCTAAAATGGGCAAGTATATGACGACACTGAAAACGGCGTCAAACTCTCTGGAAGCTTCTTCCTGTTCTTCCCACGATCTTAGCAAAGATCGCGGGAAGCGATCTTTGCTTCAGCGATCTTAGCAAAGTTTTCGACGAAGTGTCTGTAGCAGGCACAGAGTCCCAAAAACTCCAAAAATGTGCTCAGAAGAGTCATCCTGCTCAGCAACCATAGCTTTGGAGAGAGGCTTCGGCTGTACGCGCATGTATTCCGTGATAATTAACCTGCCACGTCAATTTTCTTGTAAGGCACCAGGTTCCTTGTAGGTCACTGGCTCTGCGTTCATGTGGTGACTGCTCTGATAGTAGAGGATGTCGCTCCGACATGTCAAGATAGATCTCATTTCTTATATCCGTGGGCAGGTCGTATTCCTGGTATGGCGGTGCATCAAGTACCAGCGGAGTCAAGATTTATGTATGTCCAAATGATTCTAAACTGCAGGGGTGGCAATGTAATGGGGTTTTTGCCTGTGACGGGTTTACGTCGGATACCGACACAATGTCTTGAGGTCTGAATAGGTCTGAGGTCTGCAATGTCTGAGGTCTGCAACTACTTGGCTGAAATTCTTGGAGTACGCTTGTGAGGAGAATAGCTGGATCACGTCGCAAGAGAAATTACAGAATATCAGGTTGTTCCTCACTCACAATGCCAAGAAGTGGTATGAGCTCCAAATATTAGACTATCAGAACGATTCCTGCGATCAGTGGCAAGCAAATTTATCTCGGCTTTTCACCAAGATCCTGTCGACTGCGCCAAATATAAAATAGGAATCCGAGACTGGTCAGCTGCTAACTGTTTAATCTCAACATTCGGTCTTCTTTGTCTTCTCGTCTGGCCAGCGCTCCTCCTTTTCTTCTGTTCGGAACACAACAATATATATATATATATATATATATATATATATATATATATATATATATATATATATATATATATATATATATATATATATATATTCTAAGGACGAAAAGCGAAACGGGCGCACATGCACGCTCGCCTAGTACGTAGGCAAGAACGAAGGGCAGAATAAGAACAACCGGCCCAGCGTAAGGGCGTTGTCTATTGGTTCCCTTTTCTTTGGCGCAGTCGACGAAGACGCAGCGCTACGTTTACGATTCTTCGTCCTCGGCACCAAGCAGCATGCAGCTGCGGGAAGTGCGGCTTGAGGACGGCATTCAGGCCTGCTCGATACCTGTTCACCTGCTGCCACTTCAAGCACCGTTCGGGGACGGCGTCAAGGCCCCCCTCGACGGCGCTACACTAGTTCACCGACGACATGCTACCTGCTCACTACAAAGGACGCCGTCCCCGCGTCCTTGGCTATGCATAGAGCAAGCACAAGCCTGAATTCTACTGTGAGTGACTTCTCTAGCTCGCACATTTCAAAGTCATCTTGCAGCGTGACAACCCTGCTCCTTTCGTGTAAGGGGACTGGCCGAACAAATTAACGTCCCTGTTCTAGACCGTCCACTGATGACTCCAGCTGTACAGCTTGCTGCGGGGGGTGTGGAAAAGTCGTAGACTGTGATTTACCCTTTGTTAATGTAACAAAACACGTCCCTGTTACACAATAACGTGTCCGATTTCTTCAATTACAGCACAAGTAAACTTACTCGGATCTGTTCTTGATTCGCGAAAGCCTGCAGCCGCCGCTCCAGTCATGATGCCGCGGAGCCACATTATTTTAAGACGAATTTCCTGCACTGCAACGCAAGTACCATTACAGCCGAGGTCTAAGCAGTACTGATGGCCGCGAAACACACTTAACATATGCATATGCCAAGAACAATAACCTGTACAGACACTCTGATTGATCGAAAATATTTCAAGCCATAAAAAGTCACAAAATTTTTGTAATCGTATCGCTGTATTAAATTTTGGGCACCGCATATGCATACGAGAAGCATGTAGCCTGCTCGGAGCAACATAATAATAATACGCGTGGTTTGACGTGCTAAAATCAACATGTGATTATAAGGCATGCCGTTGTGAAGGGCTCCGGAACTGTCAACGATCCGGTGTTCTTAAACAGGCACTGACATCGCACAGTACACGGGCTTCTAGTATTTAGCCTCTATCGAAATGCGAGTGCAACGGCTGGCATCGAAGCTGCTACATTTGTGTGAGCAACCGAGCGCTATAACCACAATACCACCAAGGTGGACTGCTCGGTGTGAGAGCAGCGTGATATCGACGGCAAAGTATTGGTTAACCAGTTAGCCAAATCCGTACAATCAATTCGATTAAATCGATTAAACACTGCTCCTGTAACAAGCCTTGAGCCCTTGATATACAAGAACCTCACGGCTGACCGGTAGCGCGTATGCTTTAGGAAAATATAGTATAAACTAGGATGTTATCAAGCCGCATCTCGGTAATATCCCGCCGTTATTAAGGGCACCCCATGCCGAAGTAACACTTTACAGAATTTGGGTGCGACGCACACACTGCATACACTAATACCTTTTGTCCGATGGCGGTTTGCCCTAGTGTGGAATATGTGCCGAAACAATTGCTGTGCTTAATATCTTGTTGTATTGTACGGAATTAGACGCTAGGAGACGAAACCATTTTACATCATCCTAAAGACCTCAAGTCACACTCCAGCCTGCTGATTTTATAGGCAGCTAACCTGTGTTTCAATATGGGTCAATCTCCGGATTTTTAAAAGGTACGCATTATTGTAACGTTATATTGTCACGGTGTCGTGACGTTGACAGAGGCAGCAGTCGTCGTGTCCGAGATGAAACTTTATTTGGCTGAACTTGTGACCGGGAAACGTAACCTCAAAACTACAGCAAGCTATGCACGCTGTACAGTGATATCGGCAAATAGAGCGTTGACAGAGGATAGTCTGATCTTCGGTAAGGCACGTCGACTTCTATGCGTGCGACATTGAAGTATCTAGCGTTATTGCTAGCGCTTCCGAAATCTCTGGAATACAGGTGACTATTCGTGGACTGCGCGTAATTTTAACGGAATGATCTCAGACATTAGTGCGGCTTCCCGAACTTTGCGACGTGGTCTGCGCCGAGCATTGCAAGCAGCTTTTGTAGGTGTTACTCGAATACGTAACAGTGAGACAATGAATGCGCGGGGCAATATTTTCAGGCAATCCGTGCCGTGCTCTTTGAACAGAGGTTGATGCTTTAGTAGATGTACATAGGAGGCACCTATCTCTCGGCATTTGGCCTCAAAGGCCTTGGGGGGGCCGTCGTCCTAATTACATTTTCACTCTTCGTAAGTCATGATTACTTGTTATCCATTCCTAAATCACTACACGTATATCTTTTATGTGTAGATAGGGCGCGAGGTTTTAGGTCTCTTTTCATCCATATCACATTCTATAATGCAAAGCTGTGATAAAATGCCCCCCACCTCCCCGAAGGGAATCGTGAGGAAATGCGAATGCATTTCGCGGGCGCTTCACTCCATTTATATATGGTGGTTGTGGTTCGAAGAAGGAAAAGGCGCCTAATTTCTGCAGCCCGGTCGGGAGCACGGCGCAGCGCGTTTTTTTTTTGCTTTTTTTTTGCTTTTTTTCATTTTTTTCTTTTCTTTCTTTTTTTCTTTTTTTTTTAGTGCTAGCGAGCGGACGGGAAAGTGGGGCGCAGGGAGGAGAGAGAGCGCCGCGGACAACGCCGGGCAATGGACAACGCCGGATGCCTGACATAGCTCGACTAAGAAATGCATTCGCATTTAAAAAAACTTCCCCATCTCCCGCTAAAGGGAACCATGTGTGGATGCGAAGCAGCGGGGAGATGGCTGGCTTGAGCGGGAGAAATGACACCACTCTCGTTTCGCGGCAGCGGCCCGGGCGCTCATCGCGACGCTGCACAGGAGAGAGAGAATGAGGCGCGCGCACTCCATCATTTTCATACCGCGGAACTACCGTGGCGCCCCCCAGTGGGGTATGCAGCTGTCGCACCACGTGTCGTGCGCGCCGCACCCTACACGATTCCTGGAGCAGAGAACGGGGGGGACCGTAGGAGAGGAGGAAGGGACGCGCATGCGCTGTCGGGCTGAGAGACGCGGGAGCCGCTCCGTAGAGTAGAGGATTCCTAGAGGAGAGAAAGGGGTGAGTGTAAGAAAGGAGAGAGGGGACACGCATGCGCTGTGGGACACGGCAGCCGCTCCGTAGAGCCGAGGATTCCTAGAGGAGAGAAAGGGGGGCGAGCGTTGGAGAGGAGAGAAAGGGGACCCGCATGCGCTGTGGGGGGGGTGTGGGACGCGGGGGCGCCCCGTAGGGTGGAGGATTCCTAGAGGAGAGACAGGAGGTGAGCGTAGGAGAGGAAAGATAGGGGGGAGGGGACGCGCGTGTGCTGTGGGGTGTATGGGACGCGAGGGCCGCACCATGGAGTAGAGGATTCCTAGAGGAGAGAAACGGGGTGAGCGCAGGAGAGGAGAGGGGGCAGGGGACCCCCCATGCGCTGTGGGGGGTGTAGGGCGCGGGTGCCGCTCCGTAGAGTAGAGGGTTCCTAGAGGAGAGAAAGGGGTGAGCGTAAGAGAGAAGAGAGAGAGCGGGAGGGGACGCGCATGCGCTGTGGTGGTGTAGGACGCGGCAAGGACGGACAAAGCCCCCCGCAAACACATGCAAGCAAGATCAAGGAATGGAGTCAATGTGGGCGACACGCACCACTGGTAGAGCGCGTTATCCTTTGCTTGCACCCTCCACCTACCGAGCCATTGCTAAGCAGCCACTCTGTGTTCTCTGCCATGATTCTCATGACTGTGATGGTGGTTGACGGCCTTATTGTACTACAGTGTCTGGTTAGCATAGTGGCTGCTTCCCTACACCATCAAAGTGACCGGACGCGGGACGGCGGACGGGGGACGCGGGACGCGGGAGGGACGGACACGGCCTCGAGCGTATGATGCTTCGCATCTAAAAAAAATTCCACATCTCCCGCTTAAGGGAACCATGTGTGGATACGAAGCAGCGGGGAGATAATTAGCTTGAGCGGGAGGAACGTTGCTTCTCTCATTTCACGGCAGCGGTCCGGGCGCTCATCGCGGCGCTGCACAGGAGAGAGAATGAGGCGCGCGCGCTCCGTCATTTTCATACCGCGGAACTACCGTGGCGCCCCCCAGCGGAGTATGCAGCTGTCACAACACCTGTCGTGCGCGCCGCTCCGTATAGGATTCCTAGAGGAAAGGACGGGGGGGACCGTAGGATAGGAGAGAGAGGAGGAGGGGACGCGCACGCGCTGTGGGGGTGTGGGACGTGGGAGCCGCTCCGTAGAGTAGAGAATTCCTAGAAGAGAGAGGAGGAGGGGACGCGCACGCGCTGTGGGGGGTGTGGGACGCGGGCGCCGCTCCGTAGAGTAGATGATTCCTCGACTAGAGGAAAGGGGTGAGCGTAGGAGAGGATAGGGGAGGGGACGCGCATGCGCCGTGGGGGGGGTGTGGGACGCGGGGGGCCGTTCTGTAGATTACAGGATTCCTAGAGGAGAGAAAGGGGGGTGAGCGTAGGAGAGAGAGGGGGGAGGGGACGCGCATGCGCTGTGGTGGTGTGGGACGCGGAAAGGGGGGGACGGACTAAGCCCCCTCTAAACACATGCAAGCAAGATTAAGGAATGGGGTCAACCTGGGCGACAGGCACCACCTGCCTAGCCATTGCTAAGCAGCCCCTCTCTGCTCTCGGCCATGACTCTGGTGACTGTAGTGGTGGTTGACGGCCTTGATGTACTACAGTGTTCTGGTTCGCATAGTGGGTGCTTCCCAACTTCTTGAAAGTGGCCGGACGCGGGAGGGACGGACAATGCCCCGAGCATAATATGCTTCGCATCTAATATATGGGTGCTATGTATTACAACGCGCAAATCGTGAACACCATCAGGAGTCTTCGGTCCTCGATGAATGCGCGTGCAGCGTTGGGTTCTACCGTCAACGCAGCCAACGAGTAGAGGCATGCAGGTACAAGTGGCGGATGCAGCAACTAATTGGGAGCTGCCCACTCGGACACCATTGTTAAGAAGATCGCCAATCAGAGTTGGCCACGTGCACCGGGCTTGCGATTAGCCTTGCCGAAGCTTCAAGTGCCCGCCTTCATTGGTGAGAACCATGAGTGGCAGTTGTTGTGGGAGCGCTACGAGGCAGACCATTCACACACACACCCCGATCTCACCGGTATCGAGAGTTCAAGTACTTGAAGACGCACTTGTCCGGCGCTGCAAGACGGACCATCGAAGGAGTACGCCTTACTGAAGCAAACTACTACATCGCTGTCAAGGTGCTCACATAACGGTATTGGTCGAAAGGATCTTTTTATCGATGACCACGTCGGCAGCCTTCAAGCCATTGAACCGATTGAGTTATCATCACAAGTATAAACGCTGCGGGACCTGTATGAGCAATTGCAGTTCAGGACCGATTGCTTAGAAAGCCTTGGAATGCTGTCTGCAGAATATGCGGTTGTTTTTCACCGGGTGCAGCCGCGCTTACTGCAAGGAAGGAAGGAAAGAAGAGGAGGGAAAGGAAAGGCAGGGATGTTAACCAGTCTAGTAGGACGACTGGTATGCTACCCTACACTGGGGAAAGGGGTGGGGGAAAGATTTAAAGATGGAGAAAGAGAGAGAGAGATAGATTGAGGAGAGAGCACGCACACACAAAGTCTCACTTCACAGTCATCCAGCCATAAGTCTATAATCGTCGGTGCAAGTCCGTTGCCTTTAAAATGACTTCGCTATCTAATATGGAGTGCGCACGAAGACCGACACAGCCATCCTTGGCTCTGCTGTTTAATCGAGAAACAGGCAAATGAAGGCGATCCTGAAATTCTTCCAAGTTGAAGTAGAAAGCAGAGAGGAGTGTCGAGCGTTATGCGAGAAGCCCACTTAAGGCTGATCGTCAATGAACTGGAAGGCTGTGGACTCGTGTACAGAGCATCATCTAGCGTCCGACCTAGGACTCACAGCACTGTAATCATCGCCAGGTGCCACTTCGAGGCCTGCACATTCAATATGTCCCTTCTGCTGCACCTCGGGACACATGGCGCGTCATTGGTGGGTTACGATATTAGCAGAGGAAAAGTGCCAACGTCTTTCGAGCAAGACACTACCTACGCCTTGTTGAGCCCAACGGAACTATCAAGTGGTCGCCAGTGCCCATTGTGCCTGCTATTATCCTCTATCCGTGCGGATATTAGCATAAGCTTGAAAGACGGTTGCCGTGTACTGTCATAAAAGAAAGAAATGGTGCTGCCAAAAGCATGGTGCTACGCTTTGCAAGAAGCGTCTGTGCTTGGACAAGTTTTATATGCCGAGATTACTTTGGTATTACCTTGGCAATGGCCTAGCGTGGCTCCTATTCTTGTGCCGAGGCAGCTTGCCCATTGCTATGGCAGGAGCCCAGCATACTTCCTGACGTACAGTATGATAACTTCCGAAGAACTATATGTAACTGTCTCAAAATTTCTAGCTGTTATTGTCTCGTATATTTTGATAAATATCCAAACTTTCCAAGAAATGCAACCAATAGCTCTTGCATGGGCCTTAACGCGTTCTTAACGACGGGCTCGCTCTAGAAAATGTTACTGAGCCGAGCTGTAAGTCCACAGTGTGTCATCCGCTTTCGGACCACTCCTAAGATAACATCATCACGGTTACGCTAGCTGTACTCTCATTCGTTTGCAATCAACAATAGACGAAGCGAACTGTTTTGCAAGGATACGCCACGCTATTTGACCCACTGGGCTTCGTCGCTTTATTTCATTTGACTGCTCGTATCCTATTCCAGCGGCTAGGGCAACAAGGCCTCGACAAGGGTGAGCCTCTTCCACCTGAATTCGAGGACTTGTGGAAGATTGCATCAAAACATCCTGAGCTTTCTGCCCTTCGCATCCCACGTTGCCTCTCATAGGCACCTCAGTATCACGGAGGGGTGACAGTACATGACCACCATGTAACGCAACTCTGTGAGCACACCGAAGATGCACGGGCGACGACACGAACATACCTCATAACCAGCCAGATCTAGTGGTTCTTTGCCTCCTAACCAGCTAGAGCTAGTGGCTCTTGGCCTGGTTCCCACCATGCATGACTAGTGAAGGTCATTGTAGTGCAAGGAGGAGCTTTTCCGCCGGTGGAAAGGAAGGAAAAAAGAAGGCTTTCTTCTGTGTGTTCGTATCACTGCGAGCCATCGTCTTCGTACCGACTGCACATTTGTGAATTTGTCAGTGTCAATGACGACAGCTTGTCGGCGCTGCAGTGGGAATTCGGCAGAGTTGTTGTGGCGTTTTCAGGTAGAGGCGGCATCGACAGAGATTTCGAGCTCCCCCCACCTAAATGCTTATCAAGTCCAGCGCCAGGCGAATTGGCTGTAGCAGCCGGAGACAAGCGACCATGCCGCGGACCTCGAGGGCGTTCAATCTACCGCGGGAAACCATGGCGGGAAATGCCACTCTACGCACTGCACGAGCGATGAAGCAGGCGGAAGGCGGGGCTGCTCATGAGCACGCATTTCAAAGAAAGAGAAGTGGTCTGCCAAGGCAACGCGGATGTCGGTCTCTTTGTCTCTACAGTCAACATTAGAAATGGACCGCCTGCTAATGGATTTTGTGTGGTAAAGAGACAACTTAGGCCACTTTATCCACGATGCACTCATCTGTTAAATGTGTTCATCTTAATAGCAGGGAGCAGTAAGAAACTAATACGGCGATTTGGACGAGTTGGTATAGTAATATATTCGGGTAAACGTGCAGCGCGGCACAGACAAATGACGAGAAACGGACGACACGAGCGCTGACTCAAGTGAAAACTTTATTTCGTGCACGAACAAAAAGCGTTTCAGTCACATGGTGACCGCCAGATAAAGAAGTGAAGCACGGCAACGAGCCATTCAAGAACTCTCCAAAGTGCGTTGGTGGGCTAATTGGTTTATCATGCTAAGCTTGTACAGCATGACTGACCGCGTACAGAGAAGTATACACGCACAGACACACACAGCGCTGACTATCAACTGGTAATGTTTCTTTTCATGTGCACGTGACATATATATATATATATATATATATATATATATATATATATATATATATATATATATATATATATATATATATATATTGATAAATATATATATATATATATACATATGATGACAGGTGAAAACAAGGCAAAAAAAAAAGATACATGAGAAGCCAAGCGCGAATGTTTTTGCTGCAATCGCAACCTCTTGCAAAGAAACTAGGGTGACAGGTAGCGACAAGAATGGCATGCTGACACACTCATCATTCCTTTTTCTATTTCACAGGCTTCAATGATTTCCCTAGTCAGTGTATCTTTAGCCCTGTTTAAAATTCTCGTTTTTTCAAACATTGGAATACAGCCGCATTTCTGACAGTGGATAGCAAGGTGCCTCGAGAATACTTTCGTGCTGACAGTGGATAGCAAGGTGCCTCGAGAATACTTTCGTGACGCTAGATTTGTGCTGCCTCAACCTTTGATTAACACAACGGTGGGCTCGGTGACTGTGCTTCAGCGCAGACCACTAATCCGCTCTGTTTCGCCATGCAGGTGCACGGTTTCATAACCGGAATTCTTCTGCCCGCAATCGTGGCTTTCCCGCAAGCCACCATCATCCCCGCAATCTACTGCAGTCCGCCCGGCTCAGGCCCCTTGCCTCCGCCTGCCCCAACCGATTCATCATGTCCAACAGCGCCACCGCCGCCACCCATTCTGGATCCGGATTTACCATGGAAAGCACCATCGTATGCAACATCGTCGTCCACGTCAGCTTTCAAACCGCCCGTGTCGTCCTCCGCAATCTGTGGGCTCGGTGGCTGTGCTTCAGCGCAGACCACTAATCCGCTCTGTTTCGCCATGCAGGTGCACGGTTTCATAACCGGAATTCTTCTGCCCGCAATCCTGGCTTTCCCGCAAGCCACCATCATCCCCGCAATCTACTGCAGTCCGCCCGGCTCAGGCCCCTTGCCTCCGCCTGCCCCAACCGATTCATCATGTCCAACAGCGCCACCGCCGCCACCCATTCTGGATCCGGATTTACCATGGAAAGCACCATCGTATGCAACATCGTCGTCCACGTCAGCTTTCAAACCGCCCGTGTCGTCCTCCGCAATCTGTGGGCTCGGTGGCTGTGCTTCAGCGCAGACCACTAATCCGCTCTGTTTCGCCATGCAGGTGCACGGTTTCATAACCGGAATTCTTCTGCCCGCAATCCTGGCTTTCCCGCAAGCCACCATCATCCCCGCAATCTACTGCAGTCCGCCCGGCTCAGGCCCCTTGCCTCCGCCTGCCACAACCGATTCATCATGTCCAACAGCGCCACCGCCGCCATCCATTCTGGATCCGGATTTACCATGGAAAGCACCATCGTCTGCAACATCGTCGTCCACGTCAGCTTTAAAACCGCCCCTGTCGTCCTCCGCAATCTGTGGGCTGGGTGGCTGTGCTTCAGCGCAGACCACTAATCCGCTCTGTTTCGCCATGCAGGTTAGTGGACCGTATCATTCCTTCGGGAAGAAATCTAGCAACTATTTTCTAATACAGCTGCCGAGCCCACGGTGCTGCGCTACAATTGTTGTCGAATGTATTCATGTCGTGAAATTTTTATTGCTCTTGTCGGGTGATATAGAAACCAACCCTGGCCCTACCGATATCAAGGACATAATGACTGAGTTAGGAAAGCTAACTGGTGGCCAGTCAAAGCTGATCAACGAAGTATTAGACTTAAAAGGCAAGCTACAAGCAACAGACCGAACCCTATCCGACCTATGTAAGCGCATGACTGATTTAGAAGAACATTATAAAGTCATCTCAAGCTTACGAACCGACCTAAATACAATAAGATCAGATACCACCCAAATGGCTGGCCAGCTTGATCGCCTTGCTACAAAAATGGAAGACGCCGAGAACAGGTCACGTCGGAACAATCTTATATTTTATAACATCCCTGATCCCAACCCGAAAGAAACATTTGCCGAATCTGAAGAAATTGTTATTCGCCATTGCAATGAGCGTTTGAATGTCATGGTTGATCGCAATCACATTGACCGTGCGCATCGTCTTGGACGCCATTCCGAGGGCCATGCTCGGCCACTCATTGTAAAATTTAACCATTTCAAAACCAAAGAATCTCTCCTTCGTAATGGCCCCAAATTTAAGGGAAGCAAATACAGCGTTGGTGAAGATTTCTCTCAGTCCATCAGATTTGCTCGCAAACACCTTATCGCTTTTGCCAAATCGAAATCCACGTCCTATTCTCTGCGCTTCAAAACATTGCACATTGGAACTAAACGATACCTGTTTGACCATTCAACAGAATATGTTAAAGAATTATCATAGCAATTGCCGAGTCATCAATATGTTCCTTCCAGCCCTCAGCCCTTCCCACAATCGAACTTGTTGCTTTCTGCTATCTTCACTAACATACGCAGCTTCCTTCCAAAACGTGACGTTATTTCTAATCTGGTTTCGTCATCTCGCAGCAATCTTTTAATATTAACAGAAACATGGCTTACAGGAGACGTAACAGACAGCGAGGTCCTCGCTGACCTACCAAATTTTCAACTGTTTCGAAAGGATCGCAGGGCCACGAGGGGGGGAGGCGTACTTGTTGCCGTGAGCCAAAATATATCCTGTACATCTGTAAACATTGTGTCCGATCTTGAAATCCTATGGCTTAAATGCCACGCCGCACCTCATTCGATTTTACTAGGCGTTTGCTATAGGTCCCATCAAAGTGCTTCAGACATCTCTCTCAAGCTGAACAACATCCTAAATGAGATAACGACCAAAAACCCTAACATGCATGTGATTCTGTTTGGAGACTTCAATTTTCCTAGTATCGTTTGGTCGAACGCGCCCACTCCAGTGGCTACATCAAAGGAATCGAACGAGTTTCTTGAGGTATGCCTAAACTTTAACTTATCCCAAGTGCTCACAGAACCGACCCGCGTCACCGGTAACTGCAAAAATATTCTAGACCTTGTCTTAACAACGTACCCAGAGGGTGTCTCATCCATTACATATCTTCCAGAAATCAGTGACCACAAGGTCATTCACGTCGACTTTGTAGTAAAACCTATTTTGATACCGACTGTTAAAAAAACTATTCGTTTATATGATAAGGGCAATTACGAAGCAATTAACCATGAATTAGGGCAGTTTTATCCCACTTTTGAAAGTACCTTTCCTTCTCATACCGTAGGGGAAAATTGGCGCATTTTTAAAGAGAACCTAAACAACTTGGCAGACAAATAGATTCCCCTAATTGACATTTCTTCTAATTCAGCCAAACCCTGGTTCAATAAAGCACTGAAGCGATTGGAAAACAAAAAGAAACGTCTCTTCAGCGCAGCCAAGTCCCGTAAGGCACCCGATGGATGGCAAAAGTATAAAGCAGCTGAAACTGCTTATCTGGAAGCCATCCGTCATGCCAAGCACTCATTTTTTAACTCTGATGTGCCGAACATGCTTAAGAACAACCCGAAAAAAATTCTGGCAAATCATTAACCCACAGAACACGCCCACTATAACTTTATCAAACGAGTCAGGCGATGCCCTCACAGATGCTGAATGTGCCCACGTGTTCAACACCGCCTTTGCATCAGTGTTTACTCGAGAAACTGAACTGTCATTCTCTGTTCCCCATGCCACTTTTGAATTTACCATGCAAGCAATTACGTTTTTTCCAACCGGTATTTCATCCCTAATAGACAATATAAAACTTTCTTCGTCGGCTGGTGTGGATGACATTACATCGAAGCTTCTTAAAAACACTAAACATATATGTGCAGAATATCTGTGTCTATTGTTCTCGCAGTCAGTTTCCACAGGCATGCTGCCTCTTGATTGGAAACACGGAAAGGTCGTTCCAGTCTTCAAATCCGGTGACAAACACTCCCCATTAAATTATCGCCCCATCTCATTAACCAGTGTGCCCTGCAAAATGCTTCAACATATCATCTACATGCATATCATGGACTTCCTCGATGCTAACCACTTTTTTCATCCATCGCAGCATGGCTTCAGGAAAGGTTTCTCCTGCGAAACGCTAGCTAGCCATGTTTGTTCACGACCTGCATGTAAACCTTGATTCTAATTTACAAACTGACGCCATATTTTTAGATTTTTCAAAAGCTTTCGACAAAGTTCCTCATGATCGTCTACTACTAAAACTTGCCGCGTTACAACTAAATCCCGATATTTTAGCATGGATTAAGAATTCCTAAGTAATCGTTCACAAACAGTCTTCGTTAATAACCAAATATCTAACGCTACCGCCGTAACTTCAGGCGTCCCTCAGGGGGTCCGTACTTGGTCCACTGCTGTTTTTAATTTACATTAATGATCTACCAATGCATGTATCATCTAACATCCGTATGTTTGCAGACGATTGCGTAATTTATCGTAAAATCTTCAAAACGACTTGCGAGGTGTGCAAGAATGGTGTAACCTGTGGCTAATGGAACTAAACCCTAACAAATGCAAGACTGTTTCTTTCCACCGCCGTAAAAACCCCCTTATTTTCTCTTACAAAATTGCTAGCGCTTACCTTGAATTAGTTCCTTCCTATAAATATCTTGGAGTAACCCTTTGCAGTGATTTAACCTGGGCGTCACACATTACGAACATCATTTCATCTGCCAATAAAACACTCGGGTTCTTAAAACGTCATCTGCGCCATGCTCCTCAAAATGTAAAACTACTCGCCTATCAGTCTCTCATCAGGACGAAATTAGAATACGCATCCCCCCATTTGGAACCCTCATCAACTGTATCTCATTAATCAACTCGAATCACTTCAAAATCGAGCTGCAAGGTTTATTCACTCTAAGTACTCATATGACGTCAGCATATCAGCACTGAAAACAGAATCCGGATTATCATTACTCGCATCTCGTCGCCGCACTGCTAGCATTTGTATTATTCACAAGTTTTTTTACAGCTCCCTCGGTAAGCCACCATACATCGTCCCCTCCACACGCATCTCCAGTCGCACCGGTCACCCGCAGCAAGTTGCGCGCCCACGTGCACGCACCGTCACCTTCTCGTCTTCATTCTTTTTTCGTACAGCAACAGACTAGAACGGCCTTTCCAACGACATCATAGCCATAACCTGTCCGTCCACATTTTTGACCACCTTAACAGATTACTTTGCACTGTATTAAAACATGGCTTGTATTTTTCATGTATGTACCCACCCCTTATGTAATACCCCTTCAATGGGGTCTTTAAGGAATAAAAATGAAATGAAATGAAACGGCAAGTTTGGCCAATGTACACACATGCGCACGACAACGGGATCGGATAGATTACGTCGTTAACGCAATCAACAAATTTCTCACCGTGTTAAGTCGAGTGCTTAGTGCCAGTCACTAAGCCGTACCAAATTACCGACTGAAAATTGTGTGTTTTTACATATCAGTCAGAGAAATGCCGGCTAGTGCGGCCGACAGCTTACGGTGACAGTTCGTGCGCGTTGCTGAAAGCGCGTTGCGTCGATGGTCATCGCTCCCTGTGCGGACACCATACAGAAGAAAAAAGAAAACAAAGTCACAGTTTCACCGCAAGGGTGAAGCAATGAATGCTATAGCAACAAATTGTAATGTTATGCGAAGTGAGGCTGGCAGCTAACTCTTTTGGATCCGTTCTCACGCAACTCTAGAAAACGCTGGTTTAAGAGCATACGGCCGCTCCAGGGACACTCTGCTCACCACATTCTCTCACCATTCTTCGTGCTGCGTTGAGAGCGCAGCACGAAGAAGGGTACACCGGCCCCCCGCTGTCGGCCGCCGAGAAGGGGAGATAACGCGCGCGCCCGCGATGACCGCGCTCGTAATATCGAAGGTCGCTCGATGGACCCCCCCCCCTCGCGTCTTTTCACGCTCACGAACGACGGTCGGGGCTGGTTATATAGAAACATATACATATACGGGGGATGACGGCGGCGGCGACGCCGACGGCGAAAACCAGCCGAGAGTGTCCATATAGTTGCTATTAAAATAAAATGGTTCATTTCGGCTAACGAATGTCCAAACTGTACTTTACAGTCATTCTTACACTTTAGAATTGCGTGTACTTAAAGCAAGACTCACCGGTAACATGTAGACGGACACTGCCGGCACACTAAGCCTAACTCTCGATGGGAGTATCACTGGGTAGGACCAATCTCGGCGCAGCAGTGTTGCGATGGCTGAAGTTTCTGCATTTAAGCTTCCGAACCTTTCTAAGTGCTAATCAAAGTGCAGGTGAAGTAAGTGGAAGGGGCACACATTGCAAGACATGCGCTTCCGGTGTGGCGATATCGAACGACGGCTGTTTTTCTGGCCCCCCGTTGGGTGAGGTTGTGAGGCCGAGAGCTCATTTGCTTCTCGCCAGCTGTTCGGCGCTGTAACGATTTGCTGGTTAATAAACACTGCAAAATGGAATCATTACAACAACACACCTCTGATGCGACACTGGTATATGTGCGGTGCATGCACAATACGTGCATTCATCGCTGCTACGTGCTCCGCAAGAATTAACGCCGTTTTTATTGACTCTACGTGAATAAAAAGAAGCATCCTAAAAAGCAAAATAATCAGCGTTGGCTACTTTGTGTTTTTAACACGATTTCCTCTACACTCTAAAGAGAAAAATAAAAATGAGAGGTGATTTCGCATATATCACATATTGTCTTGCGCTTATCATTCTCTTTCTCTGCCAAGTTGTGGAAATGTCTGACACCTGTTAGACTAGCATCCATTGGTACCATCGAATCAAATATGCTATATTCAACGATGCCGAAACATTCCGCCGCACGCACTACAGAAACCTGCACGCTGCACTGGAAGAAACAGTGCAGGCCCCAGTATGCACCAGCGCACTCCAGTGAAAATTCCAGCCTTTCCAGCGCTTCGCAGTATGCGCCAGCGTCCCAGCGGCCAAGCCAGCGCCCCTACCAGTGTGACCCAGTTTTTTCCTAGTGCGCTCAATGAAGTACCAGTGCATCCCAGCGTGTACCAGTGTCCCCCATGTGATCCAGTGCCAAAAAAATTCCCCATCTCCCGCTAAAGGGAACCATGTGTGGATGCGAAGCAGCGGGGAGATGGTTAGCTTGAGCGGCCGCTCTCGTTTCGCGGCGCTGCACAGGAGAGAGAATGAGGCGCCCTCCGTCATTTTTATACCGCGGAACTACCGTGGTGCCCCAGCGGAGTATCCAGCTGTCGCACCACCTGTCGCGCGCCGCTCCCTAGAGGATTCCTAGAGGAGATAAATGGGGGGAACCGTAGGAGAGGAGAGAGAGAGGGCACGCGTATGCGCTGAGGGGGGTGCGGGACGCGGGAGCTGCTCCGTAGAGTAGAGGATTCGTGGAGTACAGAAAGGGGGGTGAGCTTAGGAGAGAGGGAGAGAGGACGCGCATGCGCTGTGGGGATGTCGGACGCCGCTCCGTAGAGTAGAGGATTCCTACAGCAGAGAAAGGGGGTGAGCGTAGGGGGAGGAGAGATAGGGGGAGGGGGACGCGCATGCTCTGTGGGGGGTGTAGGACGCGGGCGCTGCTGCGTAGAGTAGAGTATTCCTAGAGGAGAGAAAGGGGGTGAGCGTTGGAGAGGAGAAAGAGAGGGGGGAGGAGACGCGCATGCGCTCTGGTGGTGTGGGACGCGAGAAGGAGGGACTAACTAAGCCCCTCCCCCCAAACACATGCAAGCAAGATTGAGGAATGGAGTCAACCTGGGCGACACACACCACCTGCCTAGCCATTGCTAAGCAGCCTCTCTGTGCTCTCGGCCATGACTCTGGTGACTGTAGTGGTGGTTGACGGCCTTATATTGTACTACAGTGTTCTGGTTCGCATAGTGGGTGCTTCCCTACTTCATGAAAGTGGCCGGATGCGGGACGCGGGACGGACGCCGGAGGGACGGACATAGCCCCGAGCATAAGATGCTTCGCATCTAAAAAATTACACCATCTCCCGCTAAAGGGAACCACGTGTAGATGCGAAGCAGCGGGCGCTAACGCTTACACTGGCGGTGGCGTTGACGCTGGCGCTCGTCGCGGCGTTGCGCAGGAGAGAAACCTGGGGAGTCGCAACCACGCAGTGATAGACCGGTGTTTCCTGCTGGAACATGCCAATCGCTGCTAATTGGCAATGAGAGACAGAATACTCCGACTGGACACAGCGACCCGCAGTCCGCTTTTAGTTAACGCGCACGCTGCGAATTTTTATTGTTCAACAACGCACAAGAGGAAATCTCCCACCGGCACTACCTTGCAGGTCAATATCCATTGCCATATATACGGGGTGGCCCGTGAACAGTTGTGCAGCGCGAGCAGTCGGTTTTTTCAACCAAGAAACTCGCTAGCAGACGCTGCCTGCGTCGGCGACGCGAGGCGAGAGAGGGGGGGAGCGTAGGAGAGCAGAGAGAGGGGGGGATGCGCTTGCGCAGTGGGGGTGTGGAGGCCGCGGGTAGGGATGCCTAGAGGAGAGAGGGAGGGGACGCGCATGCGCAGTGAGAGTGTGGTCGCCGTAGGGAGAGATGCCTAGAGGAGAGAGAGGGGGAGAGGAGGTTTTTTTTTCTTAATTTTTTTTTGAAAAGGTTCGGGCATGCGCAGTAAGGGTGGTCGGCCGCACACCACCACCACCACCAACGCCGCCGGACTAAACTTCGCCATAAGACGCTTCGCATCTAAAAACGCACTCCAGCGTCCCAGCGGCCAAGCCAGGCCAAGCCTACCAGTGTGACCTAGCTTTTTCCCAGTGCGCTCAATGAAGTACCCGTGAATACCAGCGTGTACCAGTGTTCCCAGTGTGATCCAGTGCCAAAAAATGCACTCTGCCAAAAAACGTATCACGCTGGGGGGTGCTAGCACGGCGCTGGTTTTTGCAATAAGGTCCAATTTTCAATAGTTGTGAAGTTATCACATTCTTTCAAGCTCTAGCCGTAGTCAACATTTAATGAATAAATAGAGGACGAACATTGTGTATGTTCAAGGTTGATACGGATTACAGTTGTATCGAATGCCTGTTCAAGTGTTTACGTTCATTTATTTCATTTTATATCATCCTTCGCTTTTCACTCAATTGCTTTTGAACCTTCGGTGTACTCACAACTCAAATAAGCGCTTACAGGGAGACAATTTAGCGGTTTGTGAGTGGTTCCTTCTCCGCTATTGTAATGTAAGATTGTTATTCAATATAATTAGTGTTGGTTCCATTGAGTTGTTATCTGCAGGAAAGTGATCAGCAGCACAAAGCGCGAAATGCGAAATTACTTTCAAAACTTGCTGTATCTTTACCATATGTAAACTGTATACACCAAAACACAAGGATTTCAGTGTGTGCTGCCATATTTAACGCAGCACGTCGCGCCATCTGTCGCTAGTGTGGCGAAGCAACGCCCTGAACTGCCACGCTATCCAACGCTCCGCAATTCAAACGCGAAACTTCCCAACCCGAGTGCGGCTGTAAGCATTTTCGCGCCTATCCTCTCCTAGAAATTTGTGCTGTTATCTTGTGAAACGTCGAGAAGACCTTCCTCGACAGTAGGGGAATGTTTACAGCACGTGCAGACTGCGGAAGCAACTTTATCAGGTACGAACTATCGCAATGGAAAAAAAAAGACAGAAACAGCTGAAAGCGTGGCTTTAGACTCAGTGGAACTGCGACATGCCTTAACTGTCGCTAGGCGAAATTCGTGCTTTCGACCGGCGTCACCGTCGCGCTAGAATCCCGCCCCGGCTTGCGCTCATGCACCGCATCTGGTTATCATTTGCCAGTCATGCCTGACACTCGGAACACACACGCGGTGCGAAAGTGCCAGCCAGAGCAAGATTTTATAGTGCTACAGTGACGCCGGTTGAAAGCATAGATTCGCCTAGCGACAGTCGAGGTATGTTGCAGTTCGGCTGAGTCAAAAGCCACGCTTTCTGCTGTTCACGTTTCTTTGCATCGCGGTAGTACGCCGTTACATTTGTACTAAACGTGGGCAGTGTGCGTGCACGCGTGAGTCGTAATATCTCTGATTATTGGCATGCGGCCTGCAAAAGAGTACGGCGAACGATTTGGTGCCGCATACTACAGGCATACTGCACGCAAATTACGTCTGTAAAGCAAAATAGCTGGTGACACGCTTGAATACACGCAGTACGTGTACTTACTGGTACACTTTTACTGGGTTTATGGTTTTTCGACGTTGTTCTTTGAGGATGGAAATTTGTGCAATCTGCACACACCGCACCGGCACGATTCCCGCGTCGTGTTGTGATCTTCGCAGACAGTGCTGAGTAATACGTTCCTTTTGCGCTGATTGTTTTCGCCATCCAAAGACGGCGCACTGGTGCCCACACACCTTCTTGTAAGCGGGAGTGGCGTGAGTAGGCGCGTTGAAACATTTTAAATTCCCAGAGACGCCACTTGCCAAGTTAACTTGTGCAACAGATGCATATCTTCGCATTTCAGAACAAAATGCTGTATGGGTGCAAGAGTATGCCGCCGCAAGCCTACGCGCCTGGGTGCGAGATAGGGGTGCTATGGATGAACAGAGGTGCAATGCTCGTTTGTTGCGCCTGTGCTAATCCGCTCCTTTATGTTGTCCTGTCTCGTTGCGTTACTCATATAGTTCTTTACAGCGAAAGCTGTTATGAGATCACACCAGATGCCGTAGTTGTGCGCCGCCGCTGCCGGTGTCTGTAACAGCTATCGCGCGAAATAAGAAAAAAAAAACGACGGAATAAGAAAAGACATTGAGGATGGAACGGGGTTCAAACCTAGGTGCGCACCGTGCCAGCCCCCGTATTCTACCACTGAGCAATGCCGGTTCTCGAAACCCCTGCGACGAAAACCCTATACAAGCACTACGGTGAGAAGGAACCGCGTTAACATACGCAATTTACCGTGGTAGAGGAGTAAAATAACCACAATAACAACCAGACCGTCACAGAATGCTAATTGTATAACCAGGCCTCACACAATATGAAATCATTACGAGTGGGTCGTTGAATGCTTCCAACCCATCACAAATGTTTCAGCCATAATTATCCGTCGTCATGAGCCATCGAATCAATTAATAGAGTAGTGGGTACCTTGCAAGCGTACTTGTATTTGTAGCCCCAAGAGAGTCTGCAACGGGTTTTAGAAATGGCGCTCTTCCAGCTTTCGCTGTGACTGTGGTGAGCTTTCGGAGCAGGCCTGCTGTTTTTTTCTTCAAACAACGATGCCGACACTGATGCCTTAACTTCTGCGAGACGAGCTCTTTAACGATATACGTTAAAATAGCTACAGTCCATGTTCGCAATGGCTCGCAACATCATACTGTGCACTGTAATAACCACCACACACTTGAAAGGGGTTTACCCAATGTTCAGAAGGCCGCACCACATGATACTGGGAACTGGTCTGTGCGCCATTTTTTCCCGCCCCGGTCTTTGACAAGCTTTTGGGCTTTGTCTAGCGTGCGCGGTCACCCCGTAACATAAGCACAAAAGCTTACCGAGCTGCAATGAACCTTCTTCTAAGTAACGTTTACGGAAGTCTCCTCGCGCCCAAAAGCAGAGGGCTACCAGAACTGGGGTTTTTAAGGTCAAAGCGCGCGTACCTCAGCCGCTCCCGCCGACGAGAGTGGCGACTGGTTGAGGTGATGCTGGTGCCGCTCACTGAAACAAAATAATAGGAGGCCGACGGTACTGTTGCGTATTAAAATGCCAGAATATCTAGCAATGGGAAAAGGTGCATCCTTCTACGTTTTCTGTTTTAACCATAGAAACAAGAACGGGGGCGGCGTTTCATCCAGGCATTCGGCGAGCGGGGATGCGTTCTGCTGTTGCTCTCCTGTATAGTGGTTTACCAAAGTATGGTCGGGGCAAGTGTCTCTGTGAATGGAGTTGCCAATAAGTGTTGGGTATGCTGGGCCAGTGAGGAGAGATCAGCTCAGAAAGCGTAGCCCTCGAGTGATTTCCCGTATATGGCCCCAGTGTTGACTGTGCGCATTAAAATATCATATGATGACAAGCGGGTTGGAGTCCTGCCACCTTGAGCGCACGTGTGAATATTACAGTAAACGTAACTTGCTGCCGATGCGGGGGGCAGTAGACGCGTGTTATGTGCGTAGCAGGATCTGTACGCTTGAGCCGAAGAATCGCAACCACGCTGTAATTTTGCAGTGTCGGATCTTACTCGACGTTCTGAGCGACGTCTGTTTTGTGAACTAAAATACAGGTGGACGGCTCAGTCTGAACCTGTCATTTCAGCGTCTAGCCCTGGTTCTAGCAGCGAAATGACCGCCGGTTATTTACGAAAATTTCGGATGTAGATTTCCTGATGCGCGCGTTTTTTTTTTTTTTTTTTTTTTTTTTTTTTTTTTTTTTTTTTTTTTTTGCGGTTGCGAATGCCCCTGCAATTGCACGGTACAATTTCGAGTTGTTGGTCTATCTTGTTATTGTTTTTCCGCTGTGTCGATGCCATAGTGCACTATTATTTTTCAGGGGGAGTGAGCTGGGGGGCTCGACAGAGGCGGAGGCGAATGCGAGTCGGATGTTTCGAGTTCGATGCTTTGAGAGGCGGTGTCCGCTTTGTCCGGGCAAGCGAGTTTACTAGCATGATAACGTGCCCGGGGTGAGCGCGCGTGACGCGTCGTTCGTGGGTTGGCAATGAGCCATTGCTTAAGTTGTGTGATGACCTCATGTGTCACCTGCTGAGTTACCTGTCGGATCATAACTGGAATCTGCGCCAGCTGCTCTGTAATGACTTGGACCTGAAATTCTGTGTTAGTGGGGCGCCGCTCATGATCGCCGAGAGTGCTGGAAATCGTGCGTGTGTTTGGGTGCGGAACACAGACGTCCTGCCCTAGCACTCAGAGACTGTTTTCGAGGTCTTCCATGTTCAATTCTGGAAGGGAGTTATCAGGTGCGCCTCCCTCTAGGGCCTGAATTTTTGCCGCTGGTTGCACATTTTTCAGTTTGAGGAGCTCTACTTACGCATTTCGAGTACGGGAGCTCTGAGATGGGGAGGGGTGGTAGGATGTGAGGAGACCCCTGCCCCCGCCGTTCACATGATTGCGTTATTGCTGATCCAGAGCAGGCAATTCACCTAGCTTGATGGTTGGCGGCAGCTGTCCTGACGTGCCGGACGTCAATTCTCTTCGAGGTTTCTTCGGTCCGTTCGTAGGTCGGGGCGCCTTATGCAGCTGCAGGAGGGGAGTTGCCTCCGTTGCCATGTTGGCGCCGCTGCTGGCGGTGTTCAAGTTGCCGGCGGGGTGGTAGTATGACTTTTGGGCAGGCTTGAATTTCCCCTCGCAGGCAGCGGATCCACTGAGATGGTCGTCTGTGCAGATGAGACATGTTGGCTGACATTCGCGTGGAGTCGCGGCACCGGAGGCGTCTTCCGTGGTTTTACCGCACTGGTTACAGCGGTCAGTGTCTGGGTTGGGGCAGCTGTCAACCCAGTGGCTGACAGTGGCGCATTTGTAGCACGCGGGAATCGTCTTTTCGTAGCGTCGCACCATAAGGAACTCGAAGGTGTAGTAAATGCAGCGAGGTAGCTTCCTATAACGAAGGTGGCCACAACCACAGGAAATTTTCCGAGCTTCCGGACGAACGCAATTTCACGCTTGTGCCAATATAGCTTAGACATGAGGGACTCCAAAGATTTATCGTCACGGACAGCGATAACGCCTCGGCACACTTCACCGTAGATTTTTAGATAAACTATCAATGGGTATGACGCCTGTTCCACTCGCAAGTGGAAGTCCTTGATGAGTTGTTCGGCACCATGCACAATTTAGGTTCAGCACACCAACACATTGTGTTCCGAAGCGGGCCATACATTCAAGAGTCCGGCAGAGACTCCAGTGGTGTGGCAGACGATTGCGGTGCCAGCGTCAGAATGGCGCAACACTTTCCATATGTATAGCGTAGCACGCGGCTTGAGCACAATTATCATAAGGACATACTGATGGGCTAGTTGGTAGTGCATAATTCAGAACAGCAGCGAAAGAATTACAAAATTATGATGCCTGCAAAGCGCACGCGAGGCATCTAAGCCGGTCGCCACCGTGCCAGTGTGTTCCGTTGAGAAGAAGGCAGAGCGCTAGCGCCCTCTGCCGAGGCGGCGTTGGTGAAACGAGCCTGTTGCCGGGAGGGGCAGGCACAAACCTTTCTAGACATCTGCAGATCTTGTCTTGGCTGTCGTTGCTGACGAAGGCGAATAAATGTTTGTAGGTATTCATTTTCAATAGGGTCGCCGTCTTCGGCTGTCGAAAGTTGCATTTTGGCCCTCTTGATGGCTGTGGTGTTGTATCCAGTGATCTTCTGAGCCACCATCGCCGGGAGACGCGGGATTGTAGCCGCACCGTGTCTCCTGCTAAGCACCGCGACGGTGTGGCGAGAGCTTCAAGTTCGCGTGGAAAGTCAAAAAATTTGTCCCACCTGCATAACAGTGGTCTCCGCAGGTTTCTCTCAACTTTAGGAGCACGATGAGGCCATTTTTGTTGCGTTGCGTAAGACCTTGGTTCTTCGAAAATATTGAAACGACGGTACCGATGGGACACTCGCTTCGCTTTCAAATCACGTTCCCCCCAGGCTTATAGGCTATCGCCCACTGTCTGCTAATCGAAGCCGGTTCTTTACTTGATAAAACTTGGACCAACTGTCTCTTCTGACCAGTGGGCACGTTCTGCGGTCATAGGACTCTGCGTGGTTGGGACTGATAAATTTCTGTGCCGTGGGGTAACCACCCCGTAAATCTCACGCTTTCCTCAGCCTCTTAACCCATTAGGGAGCACGAAAAACTACTGGTTCGATTTTGTTGACATTTTCACGTGCAAATTTTCATAGAGTTACGTGCGTTTCTTCAGGAGTTATGATACTGTACTATAAAAAGTACGCTGGGTCTTCGAGATAGCAACAGGCAAGGTGGCTTGATGCAAGAATGGCGAGTACGCTCGGCGCTTGCGAAACGAATAACAAAGTTATCTTGGCCCATGCAACTTAATCAAGGACCAGTGCTTTAGGGAAAGCGTAACGTCACGCTTTTCGCCCCACCATTTCGATGTATTTTGGCAACTGTTTTGCCGGCTTCTTGTGAAAATGTCCGTATGGATAGAGGGCACTAGCAAGCACAATAATATCTGGCGATCTTTGATACTTCTCTTGTCTACAACAAGGCGCAGTCAAGGTTTTGCTGTTGGGCGACTAAAGGACAATCGTCAACGCGTAGAGGGTCTGCTAAAACTTACAATGTGGTATCACACCCTTTGTGCGTTGTCTACGGCTATTTGGATCATCTGGGTAAATAGGGGCTGGTACCACTTTTTCTCAGGGATGAGAATTGTCTAGTCATTCGCAACTTGATTGTAGATCTCAAACCTCCTCATGGCATTGTTACTGCGGATGAAGAAGGAGGACAGTGGCACTACGTTTTTTTTTTCTTTTCAGTGAATGGCCACCACGATACAGAGCATAGTGACTCAACTGTGTAGTCTTTCGTCAGCATATCAATTATGCTGTTGTCCATTGCCATTTTCGAAACAAAGCTGTTTTCTTGAGTCAAAACAGAAGTTATCTTACCCACGTTCCTTTCGTTCCATGTTTTTTCCATGTTTTTTTTATCGTTAGCAGAGAGCATTCATTCGTACCATCGTCATTCCCCTCCTCCTCCTAAGTTCCCATGTTAGGGTCAGAATCGCAAATTAAAACATCAAGAGGCTCTCTTTAATTCACAGCGACATCTTTCGCCGCCTCATGAGTCTGAGATAATCGAAAAAACCGCCCACTCATAACAAAAAAAAAAATAAAACAAACCTGCTGAATATATGATACAACGCACAACAAGGGAGTTACATGTATGCTCCCACGAAGTCCCAGTGTACTAAATAAAGTACAGCAACATTTGATTAGTCCTCACAGCAAAACTATGCACTCTAAACACTTCTCGCGCTTTGCAGGGATTGAATTGCCCTTCCTGAAGCAGAAGCAGTCCGTTTTTTCAGCATATAAAACGTAAAACTTCAAATAATTTAGAAAAAGTGGTACTGACCACGTGCGTTTAACAGGCTCTCATTTTCCTAAAGTTTCACGACTCATAAAACAGAAAAAACATAATGGAGTCAATATTCCAAATTAGGATTTTCTTGCTGCAACATTTGGCATCAGAAACTGTAATGAGCAAGACCAGAATATTCTGTTTTGTATTTTCTATGCCCGAAAAAGGACGTGTACTTTTTAAAAGTACAGTGGGCCCCTAATGGGTTAATAGCGTTCCTGCAATCGTCGTTTCACCACTGGACACGATTGCTGCAAGAGCTACGACCTGTTTAGGGGTATTAATGAGGAACTAACAGACAAAGATGCCAAGGAAAGTATAGGGGAAGCTATTGGAAGTAATTGTAATGTAAATGTGAAGGAAAGGAAAGTGAACGAAAAGATAACTTGCCACCGGCAGGGACCGAACCTGCTGCCCGCTCGTAATAAAATCACGTACTACGTGACGCCTACAGGCAAAAAAGAGTGTTCCACACTCGCCGTAATGGCAACAGGCGGCGCTGACTGACGCTCCCACGTTTAAGTACACATATATACCCTACAAAGTGGACGGAGGGATGACCGCCAGCGTAGCTCAGTGGTAGAGCATCGGACGCGTTATTCGAAGGTCGCAGGTTCGGTCCCTGCCGGTGGCAAGTTATCTTTTCGTCCACTTTCCCTTTCTTCACATTTACATTACAAGTACTTCTAATAGCTTCCCTTATACTTTCCTTGGCATCTTTGTCTGTAAGTTCTCATTAATACTGTGTTTAACAAAGCAAACGAGCCCTTAAGTTTACAATTCTTCCCTTCGAACTGTTTAGGGGGGCACATTTAAAAGCTGGCCCAATAATAAAACCGGGAAAATACTGTGCAGCAGAATCTACTCCTAATAAGATAATTCTCCCCGCCCCCCTCTTTCCAAGTTACTACTAACACTTCGGTACTTCTCCGGAACAGCTGTATCAACCTTCCATGGTTGAGCATGTGGTGCAGACCAATTTTTTCACAGCGAAAGTTATATGACATCACAAGGGCCGATTTTGGCGCCGTAGTTGTCCGCCGCCACCGCCGGTTTCCGTAACCGCTATCGCTCGAAATAAGACAAAAACGAAATAAATGAAACATATCTAGGACGCAACAAGATTCGAACCCGGGCCCTCTGCTTGGCTGCCCAGTACTGCAGAGCCACACGGGTGCTTAAAACACCGTTGCAAGCAGGCCGTACGCAGGCTTCATGTCGGGTAAGAAATCGCGTTAACATTTGTTATAGAGCGTGTAAGAAAAGGGATGTAACAACCAGGCGTCACAGAAGGCGAATTGCATAACGGCTGTGTCGTTGAATGCTTCGAACCCAATACAAAAGGCTCAGCCATAATTCTTCATCGTAAGCAGCCATAGCATCAACAAAGTTCACACACTGCCTTACAGGTGTGTTGCGGGTACCACGTTTCTCCAAAGGTTCACGGATAATGATATGTGCGGTGCTTCCCCCCTTCACAATAAATTATGATGATTTATGGCGCAGTGAGTGCTATGGAAGCGTACTTGCCGTAGTTGCACCAAGAGAGTTTAAAAAAAAGTTTCTAAAAAGGCCGCTCTTCGAGCTTTTGCTTTCCCAGTGCTGCGCCTCGCCCGCAGGCCTGTCGGTTTTTTTTTTTGGCGTTACCGGTAGTAAGGTATTGAGATATTTCCTATGATGGTATTTAATAGCATTTATTTCGAAATGAGCGAAAAAGTGTGGATAGAATAATGCTAAATCACAATATCTCATAGCTGAGCTTGTAGGTCTGTATCAATGTTAATGAGACGGGGCGTGCAAACGCGGACACAAGAGATTAGTCAAGACACCACAAACACCACTTGATTTCTGTTTTGCGTCCCCGTTTACACGAGCTCTCTCTATAACATGTAATAATAATAATATCTGGGGTTTTACGTCCCAAAGCCACCATATGAGAGACGCCGTAGTGGAGGGCTCCGGAAATTTCGACCACCTGAGGTTTTTAACGTGCACCCAAATCTGAGCACACGGGCCTATAGCATTTTCGCCTCCATCGAAACTGCGGCCGCCGTGGCCGGGATTCGATATAACATGTAAACAGACTAACTATATGCAAGACCCATGCAACATCTATGCAAGAATAATTTTTCTTCACGAGGCAAAAAATTACAAAAAAACAAGGGTTGTTTTCACAGTAAAAGGCATACACCGCAGGAAACTTCAAATTTGGTTCAAGCGGGCTCGCCGATCGCTCGCAGAGTGACACCACAAATGACTGTGTCAAAATTTAAATCGCCAAGTACAACATAAGGAACGCAACCTTAATGCAAACCAGCAGATAATCACGCCTAGAGAGTATAGGGGACGTTAGTTGTACCGTTTTAAGTATATTGCAGCAGTTCTGATACAGACGTGAAGAGAACAAAGTGTACGAAAGGAAAACTTGCCACCAGGAGAGCCCGAACCTACAACCTTCGGTTTACGTGCCCAGTACAATTACACATTGTGCTACGGCAGCGGTCGTCCGCTCGTCCAGTTTGTGAGGTATTTGAGTACATGCAGACCCTCGGAGTTTTAGTCAGCCCCGCTCACTAATCCGAAGGCGGACCCGTAACGAATGGTCCTTCAGGAATTGATCATGAACGTACAAAAGGGGACGTATGCCTTGCTTCTTGATCTAATAAGCAGCTATCGGCAGGTGCCGCGGCCCGCACGTGCTAGGGTAGTGATCCCGTTTTCAGGTGCTACAGAGTATGGTGCACATGTAATTAGAAATATTGCGGTCCCCAATACGTGTTTTTCGCGTTATTTTCAGCCTACCAGTTTCGAAAGAGTGTAGCATAAAGTTGAATGTCTTAAGTGTGCTGATGTGAAAGTGTAGCGTGCAGGAAACTGACCTGCTTTGGCTGGGATGTATTTGCTAACCAAATTACTTATCGACTACCCAGAAGTGTCTCGTACGGCTTTGTGTATTGTTCTAGCTATAACATGCCTTCGATTGGATTTGGTATTTGTTTCACTGAGTAAGCGCTTAAGTTCCAATATTGGCCGTTACGCATTTGACCGTCCACAGAATTGGAGAGCGCATCCCATTGTTGTTTAGAGGGAGTCCTGCAATGCTCCTCAAAGTTTTTGTTAATCTCAGATACCATTTTGCGAAGCCTAGGGATTGAGACGCTGTCTCTTCCACCTGTTAAGAAGGTACTGTTTGGCCTCTAGTAATTGAGCTAGTCGACTGTCCATTGTCTCGACGGGTGACCAGTGGATGATCTTTGAATTAGTGCCCATGACGTCCTCCCACACCAGGCTCATTCATTGTTCCAGGGAGGGCATGCAGTCGGAAGGAGGTTTCTCGTCATGCAGTTTACGAAATTTGTCCCAATCCATGTAAAAGAAGTCGCGCTGTTTTCTTCCCTCGATGGTAAACTGGGTGGCATTTGGTATAATCATCGCTGGCAAGGTCCTCAAAGAAATTATTCTATTTAGTTTCGGCAATGTTCTTGATGTGAGTGAGATCAGGGGTAGATTCCTCCACATGAAGACGCACCGGTTCTGGTAGGAAATTTAGCATGAGTGATCAATTTCAGATACAGATCAGTAGCATGCTGCTAGAGCTTCTTGCCCTTATTAGATCGTATTTATAGCCCTAAGTATGAAACGAGGTGTTCAAGTCCCCGAAAACAATGACGGGGTTCGAGCCTGCTACGCTCACGGCTTTACGGGGTAGGGCCTTGACTCGCTTTGTCTTATCATTTCCGCATTGAGAATATTGCTGCATCGGAAGATGCAGCCAGCAATAATTTCTACCCTGACGTATTTATTAATGCTATTGGTCAGATTGAGATCATGAGGTATGTGAGTGAGCGTATTGCAGACGAAGGTGCAAACCCCTCTACGTCTACTTTGTCTAGCAACCGTGCGAAACCCACTTAGCCGGACGGTCGGTGACATGATTTTCTGTAAGTGAATAACATGAGGTCTCTATTCACAGCAACGTAAAGGTTGTGTTCAGATAAGAACGCCGGTGCATGTCCACCGACCCCCCTTTAATTACGCCGAAAAAAAATATTTTGTTTTCCGAGTCCCCAGGACCACAAAACCACTTTCGGTTTCGCGAGAAAAAATGTCACCTTCTTTAAAAAAAATCCACAAATCTCCAGTGAGCCGCCACCGCCTCTTTCGAATTTCGCGAAAATGGGATTTCGATGAGACGCTACAAAAACACTATTGTAGCTGTAGGTACGAAATATTTTCTCCACATACTACGGATAGTTTGTGTTCACAAAAAAATTATTAATTTGCAGTTCTGACGTTGTTCTGTTAAGAAAAAAAATCGCGAAATCGACACAAAGCTCAATAATGCTCAAATTTAAGATTTGTTTCCTCCGCAAGTAGAAACGCCAGACTTCCCAAGGTTTTTCAAAACATCGCCATACGTTTGGTGAACAAGTGTGCTGAACGAAATACCTGAGAGTCGCTTCAAACGTTAACCAGAAATGTTCAACTGAGGGCATGTCTGTCAAAATGCAATATTTTGAAGATCATTTAAAAAAAAACACCATCTTCGATTTTCTTTAAACTCTCCAAAATTAAAGCCAAGCACTTGTTATAACTTAATCTGTAAAAACGTGTTGCATTATTTTTGTGAGGTCGGAACTACGAAGCACGAGAAGTGGCCAAATTGACGTATAGTGAGTAACCACATCATTGAGCGAGCATGGAGGAATAGTTGCCATTATCGTTATTTTTAGGTCGCGAATGTCTTCCGTGGATTGACGTATTGTCAGGAATAAAACAGGAACAGTTGGTTTTGAAGAGGAAATTATTACTACATTTTTTTACGCAAATCACAAAAACTTCTACACGGGTCCCAGCCATTGAGCAAGCCGCGATAATGAGTCGCACTCTTCGCACGAATCGCTTTCAAATTTTTTCGCGCATGTGAGCCTGCGTATGCATCATAAAGGAGGTGGCTGGAGAGGATCCACCGCTGGATATTTATCGCTTCCCATGGAACATGGGTAATGTGATAACGCAGACGGTGCGTGTCGGCACAAGCGGCGCTTCAGCAGCACGACTGCGCTCACCCGCTCCCTAAAAAAAGAAAGAACATAAACAAGAAACAGCTCAACTCGCTTAAGAAAGGCCGAAGTAATAAGAGGAACGTCGGCTTTCACTTGCGTTCGTCGTCGACAACCCGGCAGTCCTCTGCTGGTGAACGAACGTGAGTACGCGTGCGCGTATTACACTCCCCTGATATGGATGGCCACGTTGTGGAGCTCAAAGCGAACGTTTTGCGCTGACTACCGAAAGAGGCATACGAAGAAGATTGCCTACAAGCGGAACTTTCGATGTGTGAAAGATTTGAATGTCGCCTTACTAAGGAAGCACATGCCAGAAAAAGCCTCCTCCAACAGAGAAACCGACATTTTCTGCCAGAGCTGTTTCAACCGCTTGAAACAGATCGCCGTAGAGTCTCGAGATGCGTCTCAGTCTGACGCAAATTTTGTTCCCGAAAAAATTGCTGTCGAAGAGCTAAACGTACTGTGAACCTTCCTCATCAAGAGATTCAAGAAATGATTCCATCCGCAACTCGGCACCTCATTCGGAAATCCAGAAAATATAGACACCCGGGTGTGGTCAAATCCGAACCTCTACACCAGATCGAAGCTGAAGCCAGAAAACATACAGGCAGCAATGAAATATTATACTGAGGATGAGCTCAACTCTACCCAGCAAAGCCCAAACAAGAAAGGTTTCATTGCAATTAGTTCTAAAGGACAAAAAGAATACGTTTCAAAAAGGCTGATCACCAGGTCCATTCGGGAAACATTTCGTCTACAGCGGCTCACCCTGACACAGGGATCGAGCTCACGTAGTTCTGCTCCTTGAGGCCGAAATGGGTTGTGTGCACAAGGTTGCTTCACCAGGAGCAATATACGCACTAGTGCTTCAGTGACGTTTGTGACTGTCTAACTCGTCTGACTATGACTTGTGACTATGACTTCCTGTGTATACAATAGGGGTAAATAAACAGTTCCTTCCGAGAGCTCGACTTGACTACATTTCTAGAAATCTTGCGGTTAGTCCTTACGCCAGGACCAAAACTGCGACGCGCGCACGCACGCAAATGAAAAATGTGCACTTAAGGCAACTCTTTGGTTTTATCTGTCAAGCTGTTGTCCCTCGAGCACCATGGATGACATTCAGGACCTAAAAATAACGATAATGGCAACTATTCCTCCATGCTTGCTCAATGATGTGGTTACTCACTATACGTCAATTTGGCCACTTTTCATGCTTCGTAGTTCCGAACTCACAAAAATAATGCGACATGTTTTTACAGATTAAGTTAGAACACGTGCTTGGCTTTAATTCTGGAGAGTTTAAGGAAAATCGAAGATGGTGTTTTTTTTTAATGATCTTCAAAATATTGCATTTTGAGAGACATGCCCTCAGTTGAACATTTCTGGTTAATGTTTGAAGCCACTCTCAGGTATTTCGTTCAGCACACTTGTTCACCAAACGTATGGCAATGTTTTGAAAAACTTTGGGAAGTCTGGCTTTTCTACTTGCGGAGGAAAAAAAATCTTAAATGTGAGCATTATTGAGCTATGTGTCGTTCTCGCGATTTTTTTTTAACAGAACAACATCAAAACTGCAAAGTAATAATTTTTTCCCAACAAAAACTATCCGTAGTATGTGGAGAAAATTTTTCGGACCTACAGCTACAATAGTGTTTTTGTAGCGTCTAATCGAAATCCCATTTTCACGAAATTCGAAAGAGGCGGTGGCGGCTCACTGGAGATTTGTGAATTTTTTTTTAAGAAGGTGAAATTTTTTCTCGCGAAACCAAAAGTGGTTTTGTGTGTCCTGGGGACTCGGAAAAGAAAATATATTTTTTTTCGGCGAAATTAAAGGGGGTCGGCGGACATGCACCGACGTTCTTATCTGAACACACCATAAATATTGCTGCACAACAGCTTTCTTCTTAATGAAGCCTCTACAGTTCCATTGCCAAATGCAAAATGTCTCAAGGAGCGTTGCCATGATGTTTGGGCTATCGGGTGCTGCCAGGTGGAGTAATTAGCGTGGCGATAGAGCTAGCGTAACGGAATACCTTGAGTCGAATAATAACCTTCTCTCTAACATTCAACATCGTTTTGTCGTGGTTTCAGCACATTAACAGAACAGGTAGAATTTGCGCATTTCCAGCAACCTTGACAATGGCAATCAGATGATGCGTTGTTCATCGAATTTTCAAAGGCTTTTGACACCGTTACAGACAGAGACGCTATTTTAAACTACCCTCGATTAACCAACTGGATAGTAGAACTTTCTTAAATCTTGATATGAATATGTGTAATTTACCTGCACTTCGTCCTCAACCGTCAATGCGACTTCTGGATTTCCACAGGTATTCGTTCTAGGAACATTATTACCTTTAATGTTTATTAATGACCTTCCTAGCAATATGAAGTCAAAGGTCCGCGTTTTTGCCGATGACTGCGTCTCATATCAAGTAATTTCTTCTCGTAGTGATCATACCTAACTTCTGGATTCCTTCACCAGCTTTTGCACATAGTGCAGCCATTGGCAGATGCGCATTAACTTTCAAAAGCTGTAGTGGCATCATTCACAAACAGCGACTTTCCGTTGCAGCATGTCCACACTTCCGACAACACAATAATAGCCCGGACACAAGAGGGCAAATACCTTGGGGTTATCTTATCACACAACTTGCAGTGGCCGCAGCATATGGACAACATTACACCCAAAGCACTGAAAAAACAGTGTTACCTGCGTCATACGTCATCTAAATCTCGGAAATGCACTAAATTACTGTTGTATAAAACACTTATGCGCCCTATACTAGAGTAAGCTTCATGGGTCTGGAACCCGTATAAAACATGCGACGTCACCAAAATTTGAATCTGTACAAAGGAGGGCTGTTCGTTTCATTAGTCATCGCTATGACCGTAGTTTTTCACCTTCATCAGCAATGAATTCCTTGAAACTCTCTCTCCTATGTACAAGAAGAGATACCGATTCCTTCCTGAGACGATTACATCTCGTAAGCTAATACTCTTTCAACTAGACGTTACCACAGCCTGAACTTAAAGCATTTCTTTACACACATGAACATTTTTAATAATAGTTTTTTTTGCTAGTATTATGGAAAGGTGGAGTGAGTTACTCGGTAGTATTCGTGAATTGTCGTTGTCGGATTTTGTAGACGCAGTGATATGATAAATCGTCTGCTCCTTTGTTTTTGCTGCGATGTCAACCTTGTTAACAATGTATTTGTTTATGAAAATGTACTCCACCTTTGGAATAGCCCTGCATAGGGGTGTGGTATTTGAATATACATAAATATATAAATAAATAAATAAATAAATAAATAAAACAGTAGAGTTTATGGGTGGTACCGGTGGGTGAGCCGGTGCCACCACATTCTCGGGAAGAGATACCGATTTGGCTAAGCGCTGGTTGGTACTTTCGTCTAAGGCGATTACGTGCTCTGCAGTGCAGGGAATTTGTCACCAAGCTGTTTCAGACCCTCACTAAGCGCCGTTACCATTTCACGTATTTCGGAGCTTGCCCTGCCGGACGCATATTCTGCTCACGAGCAATTGGCCTATATTTCTGTGGTCGATATTCATCGCTCGTCTCGGCCACAGGGACCTCCATAGGTTCAATGATCACAGCATTTCTAGCAAAATTGGTTGCGCACTCATAGCGTTCTTAATCTCGGCTATTTCGGCCATTAGATTAGCAGTGGCATCTTTCATAACTGCGTTTTCTCGCTTCAATTTTTTTAGCTTTGAGAAATTGTCGTCTTGTTGCGGCAGTGAACGCGAAGTCAGCTCTATCGGTCCTCCACGCACCCGATCGGCCCCAAATAGCGGCCCCCCCCTTGTTGGTGGCTGGCTACTGTTGACGCAGCTGGCGGCCCTTGGACAAGGACCGGGACCTGGAGCAACTCCTGCACTCGAAACGGACCAAGGAGGTGCGAAACTCTTTGGAACGACCTTGGGGTGCCTACGTTTGTGCGATAATAAATTCAGCTGTTCTTGTTTTGTGCAGTCAAGCATAACACATGCTCCTAAAATAATCCGGAATGCTCCCAGATATTCTGGCGTGGTTGGCGGAAGCCAGTATTTACACGTGCAATGGGCCGGTACCATAAAACATTGGAAGAAATGAGTGTTTCTGGCACTATGGATTACTACAGTGCGAGATCCAGTAAGGCTGAACTAGGCTCCTCCCACCAGTGCAAGGGACAGAAGCACAGTAAACATACAAATATGGTACATTAATGCGCACGAAAGTACATTTTAATCCTTGTCCGAAGAAACAAAAGACCTATTCTTGGTTTCCAGATTAACAGAGCTCGGAGTACTTATTTTGCGCCTAGTCATGGTAGACTGATTGAAGGATGCAAAAGAAGACTTTTAATTTTCTGCTCGATGAAGCGGACGCCAGAAAGCATAAATGGCAAATTTGCTGAGATTCATTATTCAGGATATTCCTTAAGTTCTAACGTGTTGATGTATGTGAACGCTCTAAAATTACCTTCAAGAAATAGAGTACAGTGTCCTCACAATTTTTTTTATCATTTCAGTACATCTTATCGGATATGGACACCCATATACCTTGGTAAACAACAAACTCAATCGGTGCTCCATCTTTGTGGATTCTCATCAATAAAGAGTATTGAACAGGAATGATTTCTGCAAATGCGAAGTTTGCTTTGCGAAAGAGACACACTTTACCCATCTCTATCTATCTATCTATCTATCTATCTATCTATCTATCTATCTATCTATCTATCTATCTATCTATCTATCTATCTATCTATCTATCTATCTATCTATCAGTTTCAGTCTATTGTTTTCAAAAAAGTGGTATAAGGTCAATAAATATACAGGCGATGGTCCCAAACTAAGAGAAACTGTAGTGGGACCCTCGGTTAAATATACTAATATTGAGAGTAACTACTAACACAGCAAGTGAACGAAATTATCACACAACCAAGACATATCAGTTAAAACGTTTCCGTTCAGATCAGTAGGAAATAAAAAGCTGAGCAAGAAAAAATCCAAGGTACCGGAAAAAACTAAAGTCGATTTGACAACAGCCATGACATGTGTACACTCAGTGCGGGTAGCGATGCCTAAGGTCGTAAACACTGCATGGGAAATACGAGATTTCATAGCTGGTAAGCAAATCATTCCAAAGCGAAATTGCAGTGAAGGCCGATGTGTTTTCGCCGTAATTACTATCAGACAAAAAAGTTGTTATTAGCTGCAAATCTCGTCACGTTTTTATTCTGCAATAAATCAATGTAACATAAATGGAAGCGGGAGGTTGTTATGAAGCACCTTTTGGAATAATAAGACTATGTTGAACTGGAAAAAATGATTAACAGGCAAAATATTGTAAGAGTGGAGTAACACAAAGGCAAGGAAGTGACGATGCGTATTGACTGTTTTTGTATATGCTCAGTTAATGAAAAGTGACATGCATACGTGTTTTCCCATGAAACGACACCATAGTGTGACCATGAATGAAAGCAAAGTACAATGCTAGCAGAGCCTCACGAGAAAACAGACAGGAGAGCTTTGATTAATGCACGAATACCAAACGAAGTTCTTACGCTTAAGACGTTGCAAGTGACAGCGAAATGCAAGGTTATGACCGAGTTGGAATAGAATGAGTCCCACGTTTTAGTTTGGCAATAAATGTTACGGGCCATTCATCAGTCGAGCAGCGCTTCGACGCTATCTTTCATGACCTCTATAAACAGTCACTCTTCGCTGTTGCTGGCACTCGGGTAAGGCACAACAGGTTAGGCCAAGGAAGAGTCGAACAAATAGAAGCCGGAGAGACCGCCCGTCTTACAGGACGAGGTATTCCTACAAAGCCTATTTTTCCTACTTTTTATCCTTTTTTGACAGTTTTTTTTTGCAGCCACAGCTGTGGCATCGAATTGTGCATGTAAACAGCCTTTACTCTGTGGCACACTCTGTCGCAGACTAAAACTATTTGTTGCATCTCCAAAACTCCTCATTTAAAAAGGGGGCCTTTTTGTCATATCGCATGCAAATGTGTGTATCGCAAGCATCATCTGTGCAAAAGCACTATGAATTGCAATTTCTCAAAACAACTTCGTTCTGTGAGTGTTTGCCAATCTGTGATGAATGCTGCCAAGGTATGCTTCCACATCACTTGTTCTTTCGTTCACTATTTTCTTAAATTTTTTTTCTACCCCCTTTCTCCTCCTGCAACGTGGGGCGACTAATCAGTACTATCTGGTTGGTCCCCTAATAATTCCTTTGTCTTTAATTCTCCCTCCCTGTCTCTCCGTGCTTACCTATGTACTTTCAGAAGTATTAACCAGCGGAAAGACTCGTGAACTTGAGAAAAGTATAGGTGAGTGGTAAATTTTGCTCAGACTTCCCGGTTTCAGAATTGTTACTTCATGTGCATGAACACGGAGAAATTAAATCGTGGCATCCTCATTACTTGTAGCGGTGGAAGCCTCCAAATTTCTACAAGTTTGGGATCTTCAAAAGCGAGCTTCCAAAAAATGATACAAGCCCAAATACGCTTGTCAACGGGCTTTTTCGGCTAGCTTGTTATATGCGTCACACCGGGGCATAGGGCAAACACACACGGACGAGGAACAGACACAGGACAATCAATTGAAAGTTAGCGCTTGTCTTGTTGTCTGGCCCCCCTTCCGTTTTAGCACGATGCCACAGTTTGACCCAAGTATGTTATTCATCGCCGGTGATTTGAACAGCATGCACCGTTATTGGCACACACTTACCACAATTCTTTAAGAAGTGAGACACTTCGATCCACTACATAGCCTCACGATAGAGTAATTCACAGTTGTGACATCAAAAGTGCAACACGAGTTCTTCTTGGTGAGAACACTGAGGTTGCTCTGGGTTGGACGTAACTTCATAATTTCGCTTTCAATGGCTGGAATACACAAAAACATGAGTGCGAAGGCGCAGGTTTTTTACAACTTAATGGGAGAGATAGAAGCTCTTTAACAAACACTGCGGACGCCTCCTGACGTTTATGTACATATGGACATTGTGCCCAAGCATGACACAGCACGCAGTAAACGTATATCCTATCAAGACCAGTGTCCGTGAAATGTTAAGGTGCCGTCGTATACAGGGACACTCAGCTGTCTGTAGCTTATGATCCCTGCACGTATTGGCTATACTTTATAGTGTGACCTCTGAAATGCATTTATTTATTTATTTATTTATTTATTTATTTATTTATTTATTTATTTATTTATTTATCCACAAAACCCCCCAAAGGCTCCAGCAGGAGTATTGTGCGAGGGGGGGATTGTACAGTGTATAAGATCACATATGTGGCAGCCTTAAAATGCGATTATATATATTATGGTACATAAAACTATAAACTAACGTTACATAATTGTTAGCGAGAGCAAACGTTACAGACAACTAATAAACGTAATGCAGAGAAGCTCATTCGTAAGGGTACATCACATAACTATCACATATACAACGGTGCTTACTTTTTTACGAAACAACACAGGGTCATGAATGTTGACAACATTATCGGGAGGACCATTGCACAATTCAAGTGCTACTGACAATCGTGCTGAGTTTAATGCATAAGTGCGTCCGAAAATGCATTGGAAGGAATGATTATTGTGCAAATGGCGAGACGTTCGTGTCGGTTGGGAAAGAGGGAGGGTGGTTGCGTGCTTACCGGATGCTATTTTGTGAAATAAGGACATCAAAGCGATCTTTTTGCGGGTCTGTAAGGAAGACAATGATAGCGATGATTAAATGTGAGTGATACTCGGATGTCGGCTGTAAGTTTTAGGAAATGAAGCGTGCGGCGCGGTTTTGAACACGTTCGAGGGCATTGATTAGGTTGGCCTGATGAGGTGACCAAAGTGATGTCGCAAGTTGAAGTTGATGATGAACGAATGTTAGGTATGCAAGCGGTTTGGTCGATGTTGGAGCATCGTTAAGGTTTCGTTTAAGGGTAGCCGAATGTTGGCGATGCCTGTGCTGAAATTTTATCTATATGCGTGGTCCATAACAATGTGGGTGAAAGATGCGCGCCAAAAATTTGTAAGATGATGTGCGTGTTAGATGACAGTTGTTAAGTGTATAATTGAAAAGTGAATAGTATTTCTTGCGGGTGAAGGTCATTAGCTTACACTTATCGGTAATCAGTGTCCTTCGCCAGCGTGAACACCAATTTGTTTTGTGATCTAGGTCTTCTTGAAGAGCGAGATGATCTGATGAGGAAGATATATTACAATAGATTACGCAATCTGCGAAGTGTCGTGTATTAGAGAGATATGCGATGGTAGGTCATTAAATTAGGAATAACAAGGGACCCAAAACACTACCCTGGGTGACGCCGGAGGTTACTGCACTTAGCGGAGAAGAGAAAAACTTAGTAACCGTATAGCGCCTACGGAATGAAAGAAAATTTCTGAGCCAGGATAAAGTTAAGGAATCTAAGTTTAGGGAAGACAGTTTAGATAATAGATGATAACGCGGAACAAGATCTTCAAGCTTTGGAAAATCGATAAATATGCAATCAATATTGAGGTACTTATCCATGACCATGAACAAATCATTAGTGAATTCTCTAAGTTGAGTGTCACATCAAAATTTTTTTCGGAACACATGTTGGTTCTCAAAAACGAAATTGTTAGTTTCGAGGTGCTGGGCTATGTTGGAGGCAATCACACGCTCAAGCAGTTTACGCGGGTACTTGTTAGAGTATGGGGCGACCATTACTAACGTTATGTTGCCTGATTTGAATACAGATAAGATTTTGCCGATTTTCCATTCATGTGGTATTTCTTCCGTTGACAATGATTGTTTGAAAACGTGGGTAAACATAGTACTAGAAAATGTAATGGTCTGTTTAAGAAATTTATTATTAATACCGTGGACTCCTGCGCATGTTGACATTTGGGACTTTTAATGAGTGCTGAAATTCCCGTGTACATGTAATGAACTTCTTGCGCATATGGAATGTTGCAATGGTCTTCTTTAGTAAAAACACTTGTAAAATAAATATGAACGAGCTTGCACAATCGTTGGGGTAAACGTTTCTCTCATCATCATTTACCAGTGAAACATCGTCATGGCGTTAGTAGGAGAGATTGATTTCAAAAACTTTCTAGGGTTATTTTTAATAAGGGACTGAAAGTCACAAGACATAAATTTGCTTTTAGCGTTACGAAGGGCACGACAGTAGGCTTTTTACGGCAGCGTGGTGCTTGGCCCGAGACTGATGTGTGCCTGTGAGCTTCACAGCTTTACATAGCCGCTTTTTGTAGTTCCTAATTGGTTGTAGCCATGTTTGGAACCATAGCTTAGACAAGGTAACTTTAAGCGATATACGCGGTATGTGTCCATCAACTACTCGGTTAGTTCACGTTCAAAAAGACACCAATTTTCCGTGACTGAGCAAGAGGAGAATTCTCGGAGGAAAGTATTACAAACATTTTCAAGGCCATGCTTAATAGCTTCAAAGTTGCCTTTGTTGCAGTTCAAAAGAGGTTTTTGTACTACGTTACGTGATTAGACTGATATCTCGAATTCAGCGGGCAAAAGCTAGCGGTAACTAAGCCCAGATAGTTATAAGATAGAGTTGTTACATTATCAGGAGGAGATGTAAACATCAGATGTATTATGAACTGTTGGCGTGTGGCTTGATAAACAATTTTCAATGAGGAAACAGCGCGGTAAAAACACGAAGACGCAGCAAGGAACGAGCAACACACCACACCAAGCGCTGACTATCGATTGAAACGTATAACAAACTGTACAAATTATGTCATCATGTCAACAGACATCCCGAGGAAGGTTTCGCCTGTAGCACGCAACACAAGTCGCCATTGAT
Source organism: Rhipicephalus appendiculatus (assembly GCA_030522465.1). Taxonomy (NCBI): domain Eukaryota; kingdom Metazoa; phylum Arthropoda; class Arachnida; order Ixodida; family Ixodidae; genus Rhipicephalus; species Rhipicephalus appendiculatus. The sequence continues at coordinate 228,114 of JALIZH010002123.1, forward strand.
GTCGTTTGTCGAGAATGTAGTCTACCTCATCCCCTTGTCACGCGGTAAAAGTTACATCGGCCAGACTAGCCGATGTTTCTTCGTGAGCACAACTATAAAGTATCCAAAGCCGTTAGTGGTCATCTAGGTGTACATTGCAAGCAATGTGGTTGTCGCCCTGATTTTCAAAAATGTAACGTGATAGCAAGAAGCCGTAATCAGTTGACCAGGGAAATCAAGAGGCGCGTAATATCTGAATGTTACGAGAAAACTGTGTTAGATAATTTTATGATCTGAAAAAAAAAATTCATATCTCTTGGCTAACTTGGCATGGTTGTTGCGCTAACGGCATGTACACGCCGCATCATGTCATGATGACCATCCCATTACAAATTTTGTTTCTATGTACTTTTCTTGGTTTGTTCTACCTTGTATGTGACGAGGTGTTCTTTCCTTTGTTTTTATATACGTTTTTTCACCATCATGAATCTCAGTTGATAGTCAGCGGTTCGTGTGGTGTGTTGCTCGTTCCTTGCTTTGACTTCGTGTTTGTACCACGCTGTTTCCTGATTCAAAATGTTAAACGAACTGGCCGACTAATTCAACCTTTTGATTATAAGCTGCGTAAGTGAAAACTCAAGAGCCAGGTTAAACAAATTTTGAGTGCTACTTGAGCATGAAGTTAGGTCAGTCAAGTCGTCATCAGGAAAATTGCAATCACCAAGAAATTTATTATATCATTAGCGAAGTTTTGTCGGCAAGAGGCAAGGTTGGTGTGAAGATCAGATACAAAGGAATCACAAGTGTCTCGCGGTCCGTAGCACACTCCGAACAGCGTCTTAGAAGTAGGGGACGCAATGCAGATCCATAGAATTTTTGACGGAGAACCGACATCAACAAGGAAAATACAAATATGTGTTTTGACAGCAAGGAGCACGCCACCGCCTCTTCTTACATCGTGGTCTTTTTGGTATATGACATACTCGTCGTAGTGAATTAGCACTTCTGAGCTTGTAATGTCCTTATGAAGCCAGTTTTCCGTTATTAAGAGAACGTCGGAGTCACTATTATCTAAATAGGAGCATAATTCAACGCGCTTTCCACTCAGGCGTCGTATATTAGTAAATGATCGGATAGCTTTGTTCCTGCTGCGGCACGTGACACAATGAGTGGAACGGGTGAACGCTGATTAGACCGCCGTGCTAGCTATCAGATTAATGCTCTTACTGTACCCGATTCTGCGTCGTGCATGTACACCGAATTGTCTATTCACATTCTTTAAACAGTGAGCTTGCATGTGGCACTTTGAGATTTTGGAAATTCCAGCAGCTTTCTTCTAGCAACATGTGTTTGAAGTGAAAAGTCTTCCCGTACGGCGCATTTGCTGCCTTTTAGCTTGTAACTTTTTTCTATCAGCGGCTGTTTATCTTTGAAAAATGAAAACTTGACAAGGATATGTCTGCACTTTTCGTCTTGGTATCAACTCAGACGATGGGCTCGGTCGATTGGGTTGACTCCAAAGTTATCCCAAGGTGCGTCGAGCAGAATTCGATGACATGACCTTCGGACGAAGACCATGTTTCTGAAGGGTTATTGGGAATTCCCAAAAATAGTAAATCTGAACGTTGCATTCTGTCTTCAGTATCATGACAACGATGCGCGATGGACTTCAACTTGTGCGAAAAGTTGTGCGCGGCGTCAGGTGATCCCAACAATCTAGCAACAGTGTAAGCTTTTAAGGCAACAGCATCGATTTCTATGGCACGAACTCTGGCCGAGAGCTGTTTAAGGTCCATGTCAACGTAAGCTTGCCAGTGCTGAAGGGTCTGCAAGTCCTTCGTAATGTTGTCTTGACTGGATTCAAAGAGTGCAACAGTTTCTAATACCTTTGCAAGTGGTGTCAGGTCCGGGGTTAGCTTCGACGTCGCCCGAGAGGATAAGAAGTAGGCTCCACAATGTTGATATAAAACGGTATTTAAACCGGTCATGAACACAACACCAAACTCTGGAGCACGATACCACTAAAATGCTTCTATTTGAGCTCATGACACACAAGCAGTGATCCAAATAACTAACCTGGAAGAGCGAACAGGGTGCGTGCTTCATCCCAGCAGGGGATATTGAAGCCCGGTGGGTCCCGCTTGAGAAGCCGCGTATGTAGCATCCAGCTAGTGCCGATAGCCGTATCTGTTCCGGTAGATGGTACTGATTGCCAAGTTCGTGTCCACGAATTATTGATTAGCCATGGCGCTTGCGCCCAGTCTTCGGACACATACAAGTTACGGCAGCTCTGAGGCGCATCGTCGGCACAGAATGTCAAGGACGCGCTGACAAGCAGGCTAATCTGGAAGAGTGAACAGGATGAGTGCTTCATTCCATCAGAGGTATCGAGAATATGGTCCGTGAGGCAGCACATTAGTGTGCTAGAGCAAGTGACATTAACATGCCTTTTAGTATACTCCGATGGGGTACATATAACAGTGGCAATACTGCCTAATTCTCAGAGGCGGATCCTGCCACACATTTTAAGGGGGGCCGGTCGCTTTCACTTAACAGGGGAGGAAGGTTCCCGGCATTTTTATTTTAAAAAGGTATATCAGCACAATAACTTCATCAAAGCATAAATACTGTTAATTTATGTTCACGGGGGGGTCGTTTGCCCTAATCAGTTGTAAGAGGTGGACGACAGACACTGAATGGAGGAGGGTGGGGGCTGACACAGGTTTTCGGGGGGGGGGGGGGGAGCAGTGAACGCCCCTATCACCCCCCCCTTGATCCCCCCACTGCTAATAATGCCTAAGGGAGAGTGCTTGTTTTAGGTTCATCTTTGCAGTTTGGAAATCTTGCAGGACTCTGTCTATTTTATTGATGCCTTTGTTGGTTTAAGAGTAAGAATGCCATAACAATTCAAAACAACCTAGCTATAACGAAACGAACGCAATATTTGGGGTCTTGTTAGGGGCAAATACAACTGCTTTTCATTGCCAGTGTCACAAACATGTGACTACCTGAGGTTAACTGTTATATTATGCTGTGTAGTGAAGGACAGACCAAAATTTTATTCTGTGACTCCAGGACACGTATACCTACAGCATACCTCCTAAAGCTTCTGGTTAGTCAATCATTGGAGGAAAAATATTTTTGTTGATGCAAAGGTCACATACTTTTGTTGCACCAAATAAACCACATTTATGGCTCCTGTAATAGAGGACTGTTATCTATAAAAATGTGAACACCTACCACAGTTACCATCCAACGCAAGTAAAGTCGCTCGTAACATTTTGACACAGTCCAACCACATCAGCAGAGATCTTGCTAAATGTGCAGTTAAGATGAGCTGCATCAAACTACGAACACCTGAGCCACTGCTTTCGTGAGGTTTTCTTGGCTCATGGGTATTGTTTTTTTGTTTACATTCAAAGCATAGCATTGCTCTCTTGCATTGCTACTTCAAAGCTGTTTATACGGATGCTCGGAGTAGTATTATTTGCACGCAACTTCCACTCAACTTCTCCTCTATGTGTTGAAAGAAACATAACTTGATCCATGCGGGTTTGCCTCCTTTAGAATGCATAATGTTTGACAGGTACAAGAATCGGTTAATGAGTGAGCATTATCTAGCTACTTCCCAAGCACATTTTATTCTTTTTATACCTCACAATAAAGAATGTCTGTGAGGTTGTGCCTTTCCCATAGGAATAAATAGGACTTCATGAGAAATACATAGGAAAACAGTGCTATATAGTTGGCAAACAACTTCAATCAATGAATTACCAATGTACCATGGCATGAATCCCCATCCTTCTCAGCGTATGCATGGTACTGAACCCTGGACCTACAATGTTTACATATGTATGTTCATTGCAACTCGAACATCAATCGTTTCAGGACCATAGGGCATTGAACCCATGACCTTCTAAATAAAACCTGTGACCTATAACAAGTGTGTTAGACTTGAACACAAAACCTTTCAAACATTTAGGGCGTCAAAATCTTGACCTGCAAGGTATACATATGCTTCAACCCGACACCTTACAAGTGCGCAGTGCACGAATCCTCGAGACCCGAAGCATATGGGCTCTATAATACCAAACATTCACAGCATGTAGTGTATCGATCCCCACGAGCTTTGAATGCTTGACTTTTGAAGTCCTTTTGTTTAGTTTAGTTCCAACTTTATCTGTATCATTGAATACCTTGTTCATGCCTTACTGAGTGCTACATTGCATTACCATGTTCTCTCATGTTTTCTTTGTACGCGGATTTCTTGTGGTTGAATTTCCCTTTCCATATTCTGTGCAAATGCTTTTTTGTAAACATTGTAACTACCCCGTCCCCTATGTAACGCCCCCATGAGCCCTTAGCGTATATGCATAAACATAGAGAATAAGTAAAAATAAATATAAAGGAACCTGAACACTGATCCTTCCAGTGCGTAGGTTATCGACCACCTGACCTCCGAATCATAAGGAAACCCGAACTTCCGAACCTTCAAAACATGTCTGTGTATTTTACCCCCCGACCGTCTCTGCGAGTAGACAATCGCACCATTGACATTTAAAGTACACAGGCATTGTAACACGAAAGTTTCCAGGGTGTGTAGTACCGAACACTCGACCTCCGAACCTTTCAAGCAACTAGAGGTTAAGGGTATCAAGCCCTTGACCTCTGAAGTAAAACCCATAACTTGTTGCTAAGTATTCGAAAATTTCGAATATCGAATCGAACAGCTTTCTATTCGATTCGCTAACATATCGAGTATTGGATCTTCCGAAAACCGAATGTTTTCCGAATATTTTTCGAATGATTAGCAACGACGAAAAATGTTCCAAGGAAAGAAATTTTCGAACAGTGAAAGTTAACTTTTCTTGTCTTCATCATCGAATTAGTTACACGCATGCAGCCAATGATTGTACGCGTATACGTACGCGCATTTATATTTCCGCATATAAAAATGCGTGTAAGCAGTGCCATTGAATTTGCCTGAATTTCATTACGCCACAATAATTAATAGAGGCCGCTTTTTCGAAATCTCAAAGCTGAAATTGGTTCTTCGCATGAAGGACTTCAATACTCCCTTTGGACTTAACCACCTAACTCCACTAAATTAAAAAATTTAATTAATTTAACTTTCTTAATTACTGTCGCAAATCATGTCTTCAACCATCTTAAGATGCCTGCCGCTACAGAAAAAGCAATTGTGAAGACAGCGAGCAAATACCGCATTTTGCTGATTTTTTTAAAAAATATTGGACACATTTCTTGAAACACCCTGTATAAACATGGGAGCGCCAACCTCTTGCCAATAAGGCGAGTTTGGAACACTCTTTTTGCCTGTTGCCGTCGCGTAGCACGTGACATTATTACGAATTGGCAGCTAATAATCCTTCTCATACTACCTGGAGGCATCAAGTCTGCCAGAACGAGACCCTAACTCTGAAAGGAGGAAGAAAAGTGTGAATAGAAGGGCTCATTTTGCTTTGTTAAACACAATAATAATTTCAACTAACAGACAATGATGCCAAGGAAAGTATAGGGGATGTTATTAGAAGTAATTGTAATGTAAATGTGAACAAAGAAAAGTGGATGAAAAGAGAACTTGCCACCGGCAGGGACCGAACTTGCGATGTACACCGAAGAAATGACCCGACTGTTCCGGCACGCTGGCCCCGCCATGTCTGAGGAGAAGAAAGTCCTGTATCTTATGCGAGGAGTCAAGCAAGAGCTGTTCGCGGGACTTGTCCGCAACCCGCCCAAGACTGTCGAAGAATTTCTTGCGGAGGCCACGACAATAGAAAGGCGCTCGAGATGCGGACAAGACAGTGCAACCGCCGCTAACCGAGAGCCGATGCCGACGCTCATGCCCTCAGCACCAACGAGCCGGGCAAGACCATCCGGGAGGTCGTGCTAAAACAACTGCGTAATATGTTTCCAGAATCGCAGCCTCGAGTGGATTCGATCGCCGACATCGTCCGCGAGGAAGTTCGGCAATCTCTTGGAATTGCCGAAGCTCCTCAGTGTCAGCCGAAAGGTATGAGCTGCGCTGCTGCCGTGCGCCATCCCGTTCCCCCCTCCGCAACGTCAAGACGCCGCACTACCGTCACAAGACGCCGCCGCCACCACCACTGCCCCCACCACTGTTGGACAGCGCAGCGCGCAATGGAATACCGACGTTTGGCGTGCCCTTGACAACCGCCCCCTTTGTTACCAATGCGGGGAAGCAGGCCACACCTACCGCCGCGGCCATTACCGCCAGAGGGGCATACGCGGCTTCGCCGTCAACGCACCGCCTCCACAGCGCGGTGAGCGACCACGCGACATCGCCGACTATTTGGCCAACACTGAATGGACAACTCGACGTCCGTGGCGCTCGCCATCTCCTGGATGCTACCAGTCCGCCGAGCGACGACAGCAGTACAGCGGACCCAACCGGGTCCGTACAGCAAACGCACCTCCATCGAATCCTCCGCCGACGCCGACGATGACGCCGCGACGAAATCTGAAGAACACGTCGCAAGCCCGACAGAGCCCTGTCGTCAAAACTTCGCGGTCGGAAGAAGAGCTAACGACGCCACGTGGAAGCAGCTGAGCAAACCGACGTAGGCATAATCCGACGCCACGGCGTCACCCGAACGCAAGCCAACGAACTAGCAACCTCGACGTTCTAATTGACGGCCACAAGGTCACCGCTCTCGCCGATACTGGAGCCTAATATTCCGTCATCAGTGGGCCGCACACCGCGAAGTTGAAGTCAAGACCGCTTGAAATGGACCCGAAATCGGTACATCTGAAGGCCAACTGATAACGCCGACTGGAGTCTGCATTGCGAGAGTCGCGATTGACGGCCAGACTTATCTAGCGAGTTTTGTGGTCCTGAAGCATTGGTGGAGGGATGTCATTCTAGGCATGGAATCCCTAAATCAGCACAGCGCAGTCATTGACCTACGATCCGAATCGATAACGCTTTCCGCGGACACTGCCATCCCGCTGGAGAGGAAAACTGGTCACCATGCTTTGAGTGTTATTAAAGAGCAGGCCACCGCTGCGCCTTTCTCCAGCGCCATCATTTCCGTCGGCACCGAAAAAGCCGCCGACTTTGAAGGCCTCATCGAAGGCAGCCAGCACCTGCTTTCAATAGTCTGATTTGCATTGCAAGAGGCATCGACCAAACTGAATTATGGCAAAACAAAAGTAATGCTCACAAACTTCCGCACCTCCACACTGGTACGACGGTCGCCTGCATGGATGCATTCGTGGACACTAGGAATGCTTTCGACCTCATCGAGGCTACCGAACTGGCCTCGACAAATCGAGTTCCCCAACCAGTATTCGACGGCTGTCCGAGCCTCCCAAAGCACAAGCAAGATCAGCTTGAAGCCCTGCTCCTGCAATTCAAGGATTGCTTTTTGTCGTCGTCAAAAATTCATCAGAGCCCACTCGTGAAACATCGCATCATAACAAAAGAAAGTGCCCGACTAATTCGTCAGAGCCCGTACCGAGTTTCAAGACGCGAACATGAGGCCGCGAAGAAACAAGTCGACGAATTGCTATGCGACGACATCATTCAGCCGTCGAAGAGTCCGTGGGCGTCTCCTGTGGTATTGGTGAAGAAGGAAGATGGGACCGTTCGTTGCTGCGTCAACTATCGCCGCCTTAACAAAATCACTAAGAAACCAAGAAAGACGTGCATCCTCTCCCACGCATGGGCAACGCCCTGGGTAGACTCCACAACGCCAAGTACTTTCTGTCGCCGACCTCTAGACCGAGAAAAGACTGCCTTTATCACACCAAACGGCCTCTTCGAGTTCAGTCATTCCGTTTGGTCTTAGCTCGGCACCTGCGACTTTCTAGCGTGTCATGGACACAGTACTGGCCGGCTTGAAGTGGCAGACTTTCCTTGTATACCTGGACGATGTCGTCGTATTTTCCTTCTAACTTCCACGAAGACCTCCGGTGCCTTGAGGCTATATTTTCAGCAATCAGGACCTCCGGACTCGCCCTGAAGCCAGAAAAATGCCGCTTCGCGTACGAGGAACTTCGGTTCTTGGGTCATGTCATTAGCAAGTCTGGATTACACTTCGCGCTGACCTACGGAAAACAGTTTCCATTGCTACCTTCCCGCCGTCCGCCGACAAGAAGGCCGTACGCCGATTTCTTGGCTTGTGCGCCTATTACAGACGCTTCGTGAAGGAAATTTTTCCGCATCGCCGAGCTACTAACTAACCTCGCCAAGACCGACGTGGAATTCAAATTGAGTGGCCTTAGTCGAAGCATCTCAAGGATTGAAACGACGCCTGCAGACGCCTCCAATACTTGCGCACTTCGAAGAATACGCCGAAACGGACATCCACACCGATCCACAGGTACCCTGACGGTGCTCTCTTCCCACTCGTTTCTTTCTTTCTTTTAATCCTTTCGTCCCTTCCCCCCAGTGCAGGTAGCAAACTGGACGCGCATCTGGTTGACCTTCTGGTCTTTCATTCCTTCCCTTCCTCCTCCTCACACCGGACGCAAGCAGCGTAGGACTCTGCGCCATCCTTGTGGAGACGACTGACGGTGTGGAAAGGGTTACAGGTTATGCTACCCGCTTGCAATCCAAGGCAGAAGCCAACTATTCCGCAAGAGAAAAAGGAGTGCCTTGCCATTGTCTGGGCTACGTCAAAATTACGCCCCTACCTCTACAGCAGGCCCTATAAAGGTGTGAGTGACCACAACACTTTGTGTTGGCTAGCTAACCTGAAGGACTGTACATGTTCTCTAACATAATGGAGTTTCAGATTTAAAGAATTCGACGTTACCGTCGTTTACAAGTCCGGATGAAAGCACTCTGACGCTGACTGCCAGACTCGCACCCCCGTCGACCCACCACCACACGACGACCAGGATGATGACTGCGTCTTGGGAACCATAAACGCCGACGACTTCGCTGAACGACAGTGAGCCGACCCCGAATTCAGGGGCCTTGTGGAATACCTTGAGGGCAGGACCACCTTTGTTCCGAGGCCATTCAAGCGAGGACTGGCGTCTCTCTTCTTGCGATGCGGTGTCCTCATAAAGAAGAACTTCTCGCCACTTCGGGCCAATTACCTTCTCGTGGTGCCTTCAGCAATGCGACCAGAAGTCCTCCAGGTTCTGCACGACGATCCGACGACTGGACACCTCGGTCTCTCCCGCGCGCTCGCAGAAATACAGGAAAACTACTACTGGTAGCGCGTTCCCTGCCGATGTCGCTCGGTACGTCAGGACTGCCGAGACCGTCAGCCACACAAGACATTTCAGCAAATCGCGATGCACCTACCGGGGCCGTTATCAACGTCGACTTGGGGAACAAATGGATCGTCGTAGCTACCGACTACCTCACCCACTGCGCCGAAACAAACGCCCTGCCCAAAGGCAATCCCATCGAGGTAGCAAACTTTATCAGTGAGAACATCGGTGCTTCGTCATAGCACCCCACAGGTTCTCATCGCCTGCAGAGGCACCACCTTCCCTGCTGATTTAACTCAGGCGTTCTTGGAATATAGCCGGACAAGCCCTCATCGAGCGTCTAACATACCCTCACCGAGCGTCGTAACAGGACCATCGCCGATATACTGGCCATGTACGTCGACGTCGAACACAAGGCGTAGGCTCCATCCTTCCGTACGTGACCTTCGCGTACACCACGGCCGTCCAAGAAACGACGCAGATGACGCCATACAAATTGGTCTACGGAAGGAACCCGGCAACGACGCTCGACGACATGCTGCCCAACGTCACCGACGAAGAAAACCTCGAAGTGACTGCCTACCTTCAGCGTGTCGAAGAAGCGAGACAACTCGCCCGCCATCGCATCAAGAATCAGCACACGACTGACAGCCGCCGCTGCAATATTCGGCGAACGCTTCATGGAATACCAGCCCGGCGACCGCGTTTGCGTGTGGACGCCGATACATCGACGTGGACTAAGTGAAAACCTTATTCGGCGATAGTTCGGACTACACAAGGTGCTTCGACATCTAGGCGCTCTAGACCATGAGGTTATCCCGCACGGCATTACGAACTCTCAACGGCGCCGTGCTCGACCTGAAGTCGTGAATGTCGTGCGCCTCAAGCCGTTTTTTCGCGAGTAAGAGAACCCGGGGACTATAGTTTTTGCTTCATTATTGTACTTTCTTGCTTGTATTTCTTGTTCATTGTACTTTTTTGTTTGTATTTATTTTTTATGGCACTTATTGCTTGATAATTGTGCTGTCATCTTCTGTTAAAGCATCGGGACGATGCCTTTTTAGAGGGGGGGCAATGCCACACTCCTTTCTCACGATTTATTTCACCGGCCCGTCGCGGCTGTCGGTACTCCCGATACTGCCTTGCAACGCGCCAGAATATCTGGGAACATTCCAGACTATTTACGGATCATCATAGAAGCTTTAGCACGCGAATGCGAACAGCTGAGTTTATTCTAGAAGATACGCAGCCACTAGCGATAAAGCTGTCATGTTCGATAGCGCGTGTATAATGCCGATCCACCTTGCCACGGATCAGTTTTATCGACGGCCGACGCTCTCTTCGCCGATATCAGTGTGCAGCGCGCATTGCTTGCTGTAGTTTGAGTTTCGATTTTGCCGGCCACAAGGTCGGCCATATAAAGAGTTTCACTTTGGAAACGCCGTCGCTGCCTTTGTCAACGTCACGACCACGTGACACTATAGTCCAGCCAGCAGGTATAAATATGAGTCCTCCTTTTAGGCATTTCAAACCTACCTTTGTTGGGTGGTGCTTCTTAAGACAACCTAAACTTGCCCCCCTACCTAATTCAGACGACCATTCATCACCTTCTTCATACAGACCTATATAGATTTTATGTACATCAGTAAAGCTGCTTCAACAGATTATATTCGAGCCCATATCTTCCTTAGTTGCGAGCAATAATTTTATTGACGATCGGCAACACGGTTTCCATAGAGGGGTGTCTAAAGTAACTCAACTAGTCTTAACAATAAATACCCTTGCTTTAGCGTTAGACAGACATAATCACGTATATATAGTAGTCTTAGTCTTCGAAAAAGCCTTAGACCGGGTATCCCATTCCAAGCTTATACTTATATTGAAGCCCATTCTCAAAAATGTTCACCTTCTGGCCTGGATTGCGGCGTACCTCTCGTCAAGGCGGTGATGTGTAATTATTGATGGCACATATTCTCGTTCAGCGCCGGTGGCCTCTGGTGTTCCGCAGGGCTCCGTTCTCGGCCCTTTATTTTTCCTGCTATTCATTAATGACATTGTTCGGAACATAGGCATCCAAATTCCGCTGTTATCAGACGACTGCGTAATATACCAGGAAGTATCAAGCACTAATGATCAGGTCCCTACTAAACCAAGCATTAAGTACAATTGCCAACTGGTGTTGTACATGACAGATCACAGTTAATAGTAAAAAAAACAGTAACAATGTCCATAATCCGCCAGAAGCAACCACTCGAAACCCCCTATTTCATCAATAACCATCCTTTAAGCTTAGTGCACAGCTATAAGTATTTAGGAGTAAGGATAACATTCGATTTACGCTGGAATGAACATGTAACGTTTAATGCTAATAAAGGCTGCAGACAAATGGGATATTTTCTGCGCACGCTGGGTCGCTCAGCAACGGAAATAAAATCAGTAGCCTAAAGGACTTTAATAGGCCTATATTTGAGTATGCAATGGCTGCCTGGGGTCCCTGGAGAGCCTATAAGGTGAAACTGGAAAGTGTCCAAATAAAATCTGCTAGGTTCATTTATAAATGTTATAGTTGGAAAACATCCCCCCTCGCACCTCCTACAGAAAGCATAGCTAGAGAACCTTCAAACAAGGCTCTATTATCACGACAGGGCAATGCTTTTTTATTTGTTCTAGCACAAAACGTCACGGGTTCATCTATAACATTGACAGCACCTGCCATTAGCCACGTCACTTGGTCTCTTCACAAAAACCGCCAGGCCTGCGCGGAACGTGCAGCACAGTCACAGCGAAAGCTCGGAAGGCCTTCATACAAGGCCGGCATTATGTAAGAAAATAAATTAATTAAATAATTAAATAACCGTGATTCACCAAAACATCTAAAGCCCCCCCCCCCCCCCCCCGCTTCTATCTCTACTTTTTATTACAGGAATACATTTTCCCCTTTACTCACACATGCATCCACGAATATATTTTGGAGAGGCATTCCACCTGTTCTCCGTGGTAGTCAACGCAGTCAGATTGAGTGTTACTGTAAACGTAGCTCACAGGTTCAACGTTACACTTCTTTGTAAAAAGTGCTATGTTTTACTATATATAGCGCTTTTAGAATTCCTTAGGTAGGTAGGTAATATACTTTATTATTCCAGCGAGGAATTACTGACCCGCGCTAGGCCTCCAGAGGCCGTCGTCCGGAAAACATCGAGTGAGGTCCTTGGCTATGGTCCTGGCTCGCTGGACAGCCCAGAGTTGGTCTACTGGATGTGCGCTGAGCAGTGTGAACTGAATTCCGTGCCCTCAATAACGACGTGAACAGCGCGTGAGACAGACAAGGACAGATTAACCGACGAGGACTAGCGCTGACTTCCAACTGAAATTTATTAACACGAACATGAAAAAACGAAGACAAGGTGGTACACATGATCACCGCTTAGTCATCTGTGCATGACGGCAGACATTGAAAATGAAACGAGCGACACAAAAAGAGCAAAATCCCCAAAACGCGAGAAAAGACAACAGGCAAAGCAACCTTAATATATCTATGTGATTTGACCGGATGAACTCAGGTAATCTATTTCTTTGTCAGTGAGAGCGATTGAGGGTTTGCTGATGCAATTTCCTTTTGCGATAGCTGCAGCTTCTATGATGATGCACGTATCGTCGTGACGGTGCCTAGCTAAAATCTGTGTGTTACCGAATGCCGGAGAACACCCACACTGTGAACAGTGGATTGCCAGAAAACCATCTGTCCTTCTTCGTACCTTTTGGTTGTGTTCCTGTAATCGTACATTAAGGCATCTGCCAGTTTGTCCTATATATGTCTGTCCGCATGAAAGTGGTATGCTATAAACAACACCACTACAGCAGTCAACGAATTTTGACTTATGGTTAATTTTGCAAATGCTTTTATCCCTTTTTATAGGGTTGGTCCTAACACACAGCTCAGACAGTTTATGCGGTGCCGAAAATAGGACTGAGATGCCCGCCTTCTCACCAATCTTTTTGAACTTGTGGGAAATTGCATGTTTATACGGGATAACAGCTACCTTGTTTCTCGCTGTTGCTTGAAGATCGGGACCACCTATTGAATGCTTCAACTTTTTCCGCAGCGTTTCAGCAACAGAAACGAGAAGGTGACGGGGGGTAACCGGCTGCCTTCAATCTATCTATTTGCGAGAGGAAGCTATCGTGAATAGAGTGATGACAGGACTTAACCAGTGCGTTATGTAAGCATGCTTGAATGATCCCCCCGCTTAACTAGTTTACTATGTGCCGAAGTATAAGACAGAAGAGGTTTCTTGGTGCGGGGCTCGTAGCTCCAACACACATGCCTATTGAAAAAGGAAAGTCTTAAATCGAGATATTTGAGCATTCCATCTACAGCGAACTCATGAGTTATAACGAGCGGGTCAAGACATTCCTTAAAAACTGACAAAGTGCCCTGAGACACAGATTCAAAAGTGGCATTATTACATTCAAACAAAATAAGATAATCGCCCACGAACCGAAAGCATTTTGCCACATTTGTACCTTCCAATCCCTCTTCAATTTTCTTATCTACATAGGCTAGAAACAAGTCGCTGAGTATGGGAGCGATACACGAACCAATACATACGCCGCTTTTCTGCAAATAAACAAGCCCATTCCATTGAGCGAAGGTAGAGGTGAGGTACACTTTGAGTATGTCCAGAAAGCCCGCTATCGTGACCCCGCACTCATTTTGGAAAGCAACGGCGCCAAAATCAAGGATTGATTGTTCAATGACACTCATCAGAGCGTGATGGAGAATGGAATAATTTAGATCCTTAATGTCAATGGACATGCCTTTGTACGATACAGTGTTATGGTCACTTAGGTAGTGGATGACATCAGAAGAATTATTAACTAAGAAGGGATCATTGACCTGTAACATTTTCAGGTAGCACTGTAACCAAGATGCAATAGACTTTTGCCACGTTCCCTTCTCAGAAATAATTACTCTAAAGGGCGTACCACTCTTATGTGTTTTAGCAGCAAAGAACTGATGCGCGTACCGTCACGACGATACGCGCATCATCATAGAAGCTGCAGCTATCGCAAAAGGAAATTGCATCAGCAAACCCTCAATAGCTCTCCCTGACAAAGAAATAGATTACCTGAGTTCATCCGGTCAAATCACATAGATATATTAAGGTTGCTTTGCTTGTTGTCTTTTCTCGCGTTTTGGGGATTTTGCTCTTTTTGTGTCGCTCGTTTCATTTTCAATGTCTGCCGTCATGCACAGATGACTAAGCGGTGATCACGTGTACCACCTTGTCTTCGTTTTTTCATGTTCGTGTTAATAAATTTCAGTTGGAAGTCAGCGCTAGTCCTCGTCGGTTATTCTGTCCTTGTCTGTCTCACGCGCTGTTCACGTCGTCATGGAATACCAACTAGCCCGGTCACATACCTTCCCTCAATAACGCCACCCCCAGATACGTCACACTGGCTCTTCTGACACTCGTCCGAAGATAGCACTGAACCAGCCTGTAGTACCATGCTGAGAAAGGTGCTGAGACGTGGGTCGCACTGGCAAGTCACGCATTTTCACCAACGCAGAACCGCGGGAACTTTGCAGTCACCTGGGGTCAGGTAAATTCCATTTTCAGCTCTACAGTGCACAGTTCACTGTGTTTTTAGACCACAACTCGTAATCTTTTCTAAAACGGAGCACAAAAATTACGCAGCACAAAAATGGCGTGAGGACGTCCGTAAGATACCGAAACCCCCTTGTAGAACACTCAGAAGATGCAGACCACTACATTGCTTTCGAAAAAAAAAACGACATTCTCAGAACATAAACAAGCCAACATAAACGACTGTTACAACAATCATGGTGCATCCAAAACACTGAGAAGAACATGAACCACTCTGAAGGAAACCTGCAAACTGTTTACGTTCATGGCCTAACAACAGCAAGAAAAGCAAGCCAAACCGAGAACTTAACGGTCTCAGGCTGCCCCCAGCCCGTCTCTCAAATAATAGCGTAGCTTGCCGAATATGGGATGGCGCTGCGATCGCCACGGAGTGCGGAGGTGGTCATGTCGGCTCCGGCTTTCTCAAGTTTTCTCGCACGTCTTTCTGTGACTGGCTACCCAAACGTTTCACCAAACGATTCGTGAACTTTTCCGAACACCGTATACTTCTCGTTTTCGGGTGGGACTTTCCATTTTCCTGAGAACCGCACCTTATTTTCTACTCACCACGTCGCCGGTGCGTTATTAAACAGTTGGTAGTCTGCGCTCTTTCCTGTCTCCTCTCCTCTTATTTCTGTGCTCGCGCAGCGTGTTCAGTTTTCAGTTGAACAAGACGCTAGCAGAAATAGTCCGGCACAAAACAAATTTTCGGAACTTTTACCTCCAGCTAATATGCAGAAATGGTTCAGCACCAGCATTTTACGGCTTGCCGAAAATTCACAAACCTGGAGTCCCCCCTACCCCCCAAAAGTAGACTGTGTAGGTACGTGGCCAGTGCGATCACTGGCCACGTACCTACACCGGGTAATTTCACCGCTGACCGCAAAGACATCGTCTCATGGGCGCAACGCGGAGGAATTTGTCGCGCTAACATCGAAGTTTCATAGTTTCTGTAAGCGCGAAAGACACGTAGCACGATCGAAAAACACAGGACAAGCGCTTGTCCTGTGTTCTTTGATCGTGTTTCGTGTCCTTCGCGCTTATCGAAACTATGGATCAATACCAACTAGCCCGGTCACAGTGCCATCAAAGCTTCTACTAGAGGACGACGAGTGCCTGGTCTCATTTGATGTTGTATCTTTGTTCACCAGCATACCCATACAACTTGGAATTGCTGGGACTCGAGACGCCTTGGAGGGTGACAGTGCTCTGAACGAGATAACTTCATTATGTGTAGACGAGATCTGTCGACGCCTGGAATTCTGCCTCTCCAATGCGTATCTTTCCTTTAAAGCGAATACTACAGGCAGGTACTACAAGGAGCACCTATGGGTGCCTCAATGTCAGTGACTATGGCCAACATCCTCATGGAAAACGTTGAAGACAGGGCTTCAGCACATTTCAACTGAAAGCCAAGGTCTTCCTCAGGTACAGTGGACGATTGTTTCTGCGTTATAAAGAAGTCGCAAGTCACCAACCTACTCAGCCATCTACACTCCATAGAACCAGACATTCAGTGTACTTGTGAGCACGAGAAAGACGGATCCCTTCCATTCCTTGATTGACTAATCAAGCGAACGGGATACTTTCGAAGTTTCTCAGTCTACCGCAAACCTACGCACACAGGCCGCTACCTGTACTCCAATTCAAACCAACCAGCAAGCCACAAAGCATCGGTGGTGAATACTTTAATACGAAGAACGGAAACGCATTGCACATTAGAATCCGACAGACGGCAAGAAAGCAACGCCGTTTTCACCGAACTCCGAAAAAATGGCTACCCGCACCATTTCATTGGGAAAGCGATTCGGCAGCAAAAAAAGAAAACAACTTCCAACTTCTCGAGCCCCCCGTCCTTCCCAGAAGCGGAACTCCCTCCCTTACGCAAAAGGCGCCACCGAAGCCATCGGCAAGATCCTATATAAAGAAGGAGTGACGGTCGCCCACAAGCCAACCAAGACACTAAATCTGCTTCTGCCAAAACCCAAGAACCGTCCACCGCGGCAGAAAGCGCAGACATCTTGTATAAGATGAAATCGTGCGACTGCGAGGCTACATATATTGGCGAAACAAAAAATTTACCCGAAAGATTTAGGCAGCAGAAAAAGGATATGAGGACGTTCGCAAGGCACTGAAACACCCTCGCAGAACACTCAGATGTCGACCACCACATTGCTTTCGAAAAAAACTGACATTCGGACAACGGACACAAACCAACAAAAAAGACTGTTACTAGAATCATGGTACATCCGAAACAATTAAACAACTTCAATCGCTCTAAAGGAAACCTGCCACCTGTTTACGTTCACGGCCTTAAACAGCAAGAAAAGCAAGCCAAACCGAGAACTCAACGGTCTCCGGCCACCCCCAGCCCGTCAACCCCACGCAACCACAGCAACCACAACCCCCTTAACAGTCACACCAGGCAAGAAGACCCGCCTTCCCTCCCTCTCCCCAGCTGGGCCGTCTAAGAAGTTGCACCTCGACATCTGCACTGTCAGTCCCCCCTGATGAAGGAACCGAGTTGGTTCCGAAACGTCGGCAATAAATCCATTTGTTGGTTGGAGCATTGTCAAAGTCTTAAGTAGAGATTTAGCATCGGTTAACCTCATTGAACCATTGTTTCTTGCGTACGGTGTCCGCACAAGGAGCGATGAGCATCTATGCTACGCGCTTCGAGTCAGTGCACGCAGTCCGCCGCCGATAGCCTCCGGGCGCACTCGCCCGCACTTCGCTGACTCCAACGTCAATACAACGGCTTGTCGTTTGGTACGCCTTATTGAAGTAACATGATGGCATACTTTATTGCGCATTCAATTTGGTTTTCAGCGATCGGTTATCGGTTAGGTTGTTGCAGCTATCGGTATAGCGATGCAAATGTGTACGGTGATCAGTGGCGTACCAACTCTTTCGCGCGTGGGGGGAGCTCCCACTCCCTCACTCACTCCGCCGGCTGCACATTATATGTGTTGTTATGACGTTTATTGGCGGGCACTCGGCGACGATGCACGACAGCGACAGCCAAGGCGGCTACCGACTCTCAGAACGAGCTGCTCTTTCTCTTCGAAGAGGGCGACCCACTAGAAGGCGCTGGAGAGGATGACCCACTGTATAGTTCCAAAGCTTCGCTACAATTACCTCGGGCACGAAAAGGGAGCCGCCTGGCGACCTAACAGCTGGTTACTATGAGCGGGTCATCGTAGACCTTGAGGCGCTCCACGTTGACAATGTTGCGCCCTCGACGGCGCATGTCCGAAGGTGGTTCGATGGGTTCTATCAGGTAGTTTACAGGGGAACTGCGTTCGACGACACGGTAGGGGACTTCGTATTTGGGCAGTAGTTTTGAAGAGAGGCCAGTTGCAGTGGTAGGAATCGAGAGCCATACGAGCGCTCCAGGGAGCAATGTGGGCGCAGAAGTCCTGGTGTCAGCGCGAACGCTCTTCTGCCGCTCTTGATCATGTGTAGTAAAGGTCTTTGCAAGCTCTCGACACTCTTCAGCAAGCCTGGCTGTGTCAGAAATAGGCGCACACTCACATGGACTCGGCTTCTATGGAAGTATCGTGTCGATGGTGTGAGACGGGTGCCTTCCATATAATAAGAAGAAAAGTGAAAAACCAGTAGTGCTCTGAGGGGCGGTATTATAGGCGTAGGTGACGAACGGCACAATGGCATCCCAATTTGTGTGATCGGCGGCGACGTACATGGAGAGCATGTCGCCGAGCGTACGGTTGAAGCGTTCGGTCAGGCCATTCGTCTGCGGGTGCTATGCAGCAGTTTTGCGGTGAACAACGTTGCACTCTTTGAGAACGGCTTCGACGACTTCGGACAGGAAAACATGGCCTCGATCACTGAGCAGTTCCTGGGGTGGACGACCGTGACGCAGCATGAATCGTTCGAGCAGGAAGGAGGCCACGTCGCGCGCTGTAGCCGCGGGGAGGGCGGCGGTTTCGGCGTATCGCGTGAGGTGGTCTACAGCAACGATGGCCCAGTGGTTACCAGCCGACGTTAGCGGAAGTGGCCCATACAAATCGATACCAACGCGCCCAAACGGCCGGTCAGGGTAAGGTAGAGGTTGAAGACCTGCCGGCGACAGGTGTGTTGAAGTTTTGCGGCGCTGACAATCTATGCAGGAGCGAACGAATTTCTGCACGTAGCGGTACACCCCTCGCGAAAAGTACCGTTGCCGAATGCGGTGGTTAAGTCTTCGATACCCCGGTGTGCGCACATTGCGGATCAGAGTGGAACGACTCGCATATGTCAGGGCGCAGACTGCGGGGTATTACTAGTAGCCACTGGCGGCCGTCACCGTTGTAATTGCGTCGGTGGAGGAGGTCTTCACGAACGGCGAAATGGTGGGCTTGACGACGCAACGCGCGAGTGGATGGTGTTGCCGATGGACCAGTCAGTAAGTCTATCAGTGAGGCAATTCATTGATCCTTGCGCTGTTCGGTAGCGATGGTATGAAGGTCGATGGAAGAAACGGTGAGGTGAGACGCTGAGCTGTGGGCATTGTCGTCAGGCAAGGGAGAGCGTGACAGGGCGTCGGCGTCAGCATGCTGGCGTCCGTTGCGGTACAGCACGCGGATGTCGTAGACTTGCAGGCAAAGTACCCAGCGGGCGACACGGCCTGAGGGATCCTTCAATGACGACAACCAGCAAAGTGCTTGATGGTCGGTGACGACATCAAATGGGCGACCATACAAATAGAGTCGGAACTTCGTAAGGGCTCAGATGATTGCCATGCATTCTTTCTCCGTGACGGTGTAATTGGTCTCGGCTTTTGTAAGCGTGCGGCTTGCATACGCCACGACATATTCCGGGAACCCTGGTTTACGCTGCGCAAGGACAGCGCCGAGGCCAACACCACTGGCGTCCGTATATACCTCTGTAGGGGTCGTAGTGGCGTAGTATGGGAGGCGACGTCAACAGACGGCGGAGCGTTGCGAAAGCGTCGTCGCACTTTGACGACCATGAATGGAGAGGCCCGTTACTTCCAAGGAGCTTCGTCAGCGGCGATATGGTAGTCGCGAAGTTTCGAATGAAGCGCCGAAAGTAGGAACACAGTGCCTACGAAACTGCGCAGTTCCTTGACGGACGTCGGCTTGGGGAACTCGGTCACGGCACGAAGCTTGTCTGGATCGGGGATAATTCCGTCCTTGGACACGACGTAAACGAGATTCGTCAGCAGCCGTGCTGCAAATCGGCACTTCTTTAGGTTCAGTTGCAGACCGGCGTCACTCAAGCTCGTCAAAACATGCCGCAGGCGTTGAAGATGCGTGGAAAGGCCGTAGCGAAAACGACGACGTCGTCGAGGTAGCACAGGCACGTGTGCCATTTCAGGTTGCGCAGGACGGTATCCATCATGCGCTCAAAGGTGGCCGGTGCATTGCACAGCCCAAACGGCATGACGTTGAATCTGTACAAGCCGTCGGGCGTGACAAAGGCGGTCTTCGGTCGAGCGTCTTCAGCCATAGGTACTTGCCAGTAACCTGAGCGCAAATCGAGATAGGAAAAGAATTCTGCTCCTTGCAGGCTGTCAATCGCGTCGTCTATTCGCGGTAGTGGATACACGTCCTTACGAGTGATCTTGTTGAGGCGTCGGTAGTCCACACAGAACCGCACAGAGCCGTCCTTCTTCGCAACGAGAACGACAGGAGACGCCCAGGGGCTGTAATAGGGTCGAATAACATCGCGTCGAAGCATGTCGTCGACTTGCTCGTTGATTACACGGCATTCTGTGGGAGATACGTGATATGGACGTTGCCGCATTGGTGGTTCGGGGGCCTGTGCCGATGCGATGCGTAACTTCGGATATGCGGCCGAGAGAAGGTTGAGCGACATCGAAAGAAGAGCGAAATTCTTCCAACAGGCCCAGAAGCTGGGAACGCTGGACCGGCGTAAGGTTGTCGGGAATGTGTGAACCAAATACATCAGCGGATGATGAAGCAGATGTAGAAACAGCACTGAGCATACTGGAACTTGGGCCAGTGCGTGTCATAGGGTTCATCCATAACTTGTGCGTCTTCGATGGGTTCCACGCTGCCGAGACATTCCCCTCGCACCAACGTAACACTGTACGGGGATGAGTTCGTAACAAAACATCTCCCGCTAAAGGGAACCACGTGGGGATGCGAAGCAGCGGGGAGATAATTAGCTTGAGCGGGAGGAACGTCGCCGCTCTCGTTTCACGGCAGCGGTCCGGGCGCTCATCGCAGCGCTGCACAGGAGAAACAATGAGGCGCCCGCGCTCCGTCATTTTCATACCGCGGAACTACCTTGGCGCCCCCCAGAGGAGTATGCAGCTGTCGCACCAGCTGTCGTGCGCGCCGCTCCGTAGAGGATACCTAGAGGAGAGGATGGGGGGGGACCGTAGGAGATGAGAGAGAGGGGGGGAGGGGACGTGCATGTGCTGTGGGGGGTGTGGGACGCGGGACCCGCTCCGTAGAGTAGAGGATTTCTAGAGTAGAGAAAGGGGGTGAGCGTAGGAGAGGATAGGGGGGAGGGGACGCGCATGCACTGTGGGGGGGTGTGGGACGCGGGGGGCTGTTCCGTAGAGTAGATGATTCCTAGAGGAGAGAAAGGGGGTGAGCGTAGGAGAGGAGAGAGAGAGGGGGAGGGGACGCGCATGCGCGGTGGTGGTGCGGGACGCGGGAAGGAGGGACGGACAAAGCCCCCTCCAAACACATGCAAGCAAGATCAACGAATGGGGTCAACCTGGGCGACAGACACCACCTGCCTAGCCATTGCTAAGCAGCCCCTGTGTGCTCTCGGCCATGACTCTGATGACTGTGGGAGTGGTTGACGGCCTTCATATCCCTACAGTGTTCTGGTTCGCATAATGGGTGCTTCCCTACTTCATGAAAGTGGCCGGACGCGGGACGCAGGACGGAGATAGCCCCGAGTCTAAATAGAGGTGCTGCCGTGAGTGACTTGAACGGTCGCGAAGGGAACCAGCAAGTCTTTCTTCATGAAAACACGGTCAGATGGCGAGAGGAGTGCAACGGTGTCGGAAAGACTGGCGCAGTAGACCGACACCACCGTTAACGAGTTTTCAAGCACTTTGGTGTCGTCTTCGACGAGTACCTTGCTTGCAGCCGATAGGACTGTCGGCCGGCGTCAAATCAGCAGATGGTGAGAGCTCTATTTCAGCTGGTGCGCAATGAATGACGGCGTCGTGGCGGGAGAGAAAATCCCATCCTAGGATGACGTCCTAAGATCATGCAGGAATTATGGTCAGTTTCGACGGCGTACATCGCGTCCTGAATCATGAGGCGGGCTGTGCACACCACTGCAGGGTGAATGCTTTGGGCGCTGGCTGTACGGAGGGAGAGCCCGGAAAGTGGCGTCGTCACTTTGCGCAGTAATCGGCTAAGCTTGGCATCCATTACGGATACGGTGGCTCCATTATCTACAAGGGCAGATGCCCGAACACCATCCACAAAACACGTCTATCACGTTCGATGGGCTTCTCTGAGGGCTTTCGCAGTTCGACAGCGTCGCAGCCCTTGCCTCGTTGACTGCGACGACTAGTTTTCCTGGTCGCGTATGGGCGGACGTGGCCGCATCGGCGACAGTGAGCGACGTCGTGGAGACTGTGAACGGCGTGTAGATGGTGCGGGGCGGAACGTCGGTGACATAGGCGGCGGTTGGTCATAATAAGGGCGGCTCGATTCACTGGGAACGTTGGATGCGACCCGAGGCTGCTGAACGCGATTGCAATAGCGTGCGACGTGACCGGCGCAACCACAGGCAAAGCAGATGGAGCGGTTGTCGGAAGTGCGCCATCGGTTCGCGGGTCCCATCCATGTCGCAGAACGCGATGGGTGAGGCGGCTGCTGATATGACTGCATGGTGGGCGGCAGTTGGGACACGTGGACGACGTCGGCGTATGTATACGGCACAGTTGCGTCGAAGGCCTGGGGTCTGGCGACGGCTTCGGTGTAACTAAGCGGGCCAGCCACATGAATCAGTGGGGGTGGCCTGGCTACAACTTGTGCGTAGCTTAGTGGCGCAGGTACTGGAGGCGGCTGGTGCTATTCCAGGAATGACCTCCGCGATTTCCTGCTGAATCACTCGGCGGAGGGGAGGCAGAAGTGTAGTTGATGGCTGTGCGACATGTTGCGTTGGAGCGAAAGCCAGTAAAGAGACCTGGCGGGCGATTTCTTCACGCACGAACGACTTGATTTCGGCGAGCCAAGGTGGTGTGGTCAGAAACGGCCGAGAAGCCCGCGAGGTCAACTTCGCGTGACGGCGGTCGACGGGTCATCAAGCGCTGCCGGCGCAGCTCCTCGTAACTTTGGCACAGCGAAATGACCTCTGCCAAAGTGCCCGGGTTCTTGGCCAGGAGCATGGTGAAGGCATCGTCGGCGATGCCTTTGAGAACATGCGTGATTCTGTCCGACTACGACATGCTCGCGTCCACTTTCTTGTACAAGTCGAGGATGTCCTCGATGTAGCTGGTGAAGGACTCGCCGGACTGCTGTGCTTGTTCACGCAAACGCTGTTCGGCTTGCAGCTTACGTACGGCAGGACGGCAGAAATCGTCGACGACGGTGGTCTTAAAAGCGGACCAAGTCGGGAAATCGGATGCGTGGTTGTTGTACCAAATGCCGGCCACACCCGCGAGGTAGAAAGCCAGGTTGATGAGTTTGACTGCCTTGTCCCATTTATCGGGGACGCTCACGCGTTCGTAAATGGCGAGCCAGTCCTCGATGCGTCGGTGCCATCCGCGCCGGTGAAGACAGGAGGGTCGCGGATGCGGGGGACACCGGGACATGGCGTCGGCGCAGGAGGACGCGTTTGCTGAGCGGCGTCTTTGGGCATGGTAGATGGCACGGTACGGGATAGAAGCTCGAAGGGTATCGAATGCGGACCGAAGTTGTTTTAAGGGCACAGCACTCTACACCAAATTGTTAAGACGTTTATTGGCCGCCACTCGGCGACGATGCACGACAGCGAGTCAAGGCGGGGACCGACTCTCAGCACGAGCTGCTCTTTCTCTTCGAAGAGGGCGACTCACTAGAAGGTGCTGGAGAGGACGACCCACTGTATAGTTCCAAAGCTTCGCTACAGCATATATATATATATATATATATATATATATATATATATATATATATATATATATATATATATATATATATATATATATATATATATATATCCTAGTAATTAAGATATAGATGTGAAGAAAGGACAGTGGACGAAAAGACAACTTGTCCTCCGGCAGGGACCTAACCTGCAGCCTTCGAATAACGCTTCCGATGCTCTACAAAGTGAACTACGGGAGCGGTGTTCCTCTCGTCCGCTTTATCCGGTACTTACGTGGATGCAAACCTGTGAGTGTTAGCGTCAATCGTAGGCCTGGCAGCGAGTGTGGAGCGCCCTTTTTTTGCCAGCTGGCGTCACGTAGCACGTGATCCTTCAACGACCGGACGGACAGCTGACCAATGAGCCCTCAGATAATGCCTGAAGGTGTAGTATGTTTTCACATGGGCATCATAATTACTACAAAACCCCCTAAAAAACAGTGCAGTTTACATCCCCTATACCTTGCTTGGCTACTATATCTGCTGATTTTCATAAGGCTGTGTCAGATAAACAAGCCCTGCAAACTGCCTTCTTTCATTTTTGCCTGTAATAGTGTAACAGCAACACTCTTTATACGTTAACAGCTTTATGGACGGATGAAATTGTCAGCGGCGGCATTCCCAGTATTGTAGATCTGTATCATTCAATGAATTTTTCTTTATCTCTAAAATCTGCGCCCTAATAATTGAGTTTTTTAATGGAGGTAGTAATGACTTTGCCGTTTCTTTTCCGTTATTAGTACTACACCTTCTTTCCCATGTTCAGGTATGCGTATATTTTGCCGTGTTTTGCTACTAGTCAAAGTAGTGTTTCTAGCGTGTTAATCTTATTATTATTACTCTTATTATATTAAGTACTGTTCCTAAATTTTCCATGACAAGCTTATTTTTTTAAGTAACAGTTTGTGGTGTTAGAGACGTAGTACATGCCTTATACTCACCGTATTTGTATTCGCAACATTGCTTGGAGGGTACACCGGCCCCATCAATAAGTGCGCTTATGGAAACGGGGTACGCTCAAAGTTTTTTTTGTAAAAATGTGGGTGATTATAACGTTAAAGCACCCCGCGCTGTTTAATTCTGCATTGGTGGTTAGCTGTTTATGAATGGCAAAATTTTCTGAATCATGCAGAGAGCGCCTGCCCGTAACGCGTTGCAACAAATGGCGTGAAAATAATCCATCGCGTAGTGACCTGTTATGCACGACAGACGAAAATCAGACAAAAACTACTTTCATTACGGCATATTGTTGGCCATTAGTTCTTCGCTATTCATCAAAATTTTGCGGCGTGCCATAAAACTGCCTGCTTGCTAAGTGACAACACAAATCTGTGATATCTCATGGGGTTAAAATGATGTGAGCACACTACACAGCCTGTTACTATGCTGAAAAACACCTCAACTTTTTTGGAATGGTCGGATGATGTCTCCTTCAGTACGTAATTAATGAAGGCTGCCCACCCATCATTTGCGTCGTCGTTGACCAAAATTTCTGGCTAGGAAGAGCAAATGAAAACCATGACAGAGCTTTCTAACGTATTTGAGCCCCTGCTCAGCGGGAGCCTCCTCTGCAATGCTGGAAAGCAAGGCCCGAAAGCGTCACATAACCACCGGAGAGACCCCACAGACAGTACAGTGCGTCGTCGCGAGATACGGGGAACTATCTTTAAAGCAGAAGCGTAGGACAAATGTATTATATAATTGCGTGACTGACGTGATTAAGGAAAAATTGTCTTAGTTCTTGGTTTCCGTGTGCCCAGGTGACAGTGACCATTCTTGGAAGTGGGAGAGCTCCGCCCCCCCCTAACTTTTCTCGGTGGGCGCGCTAGCGCCCCCTTCCCCCCCCCCCCCCCCCCCGGTAGATACGACTATGACGCTGGTGTAGTGTCAGGTGTCATCTCAGTGAATAGGTGTGCTTATAAGCGCCACCCCTGACACGCGATAGAAACAGCGGACGGCCTCGAAGATGCCTTACGGTTGCCATGTGCCGGAGGGTATGTGGAGAGAGCGACACTCATGAGCTCGGGTCTTAGGTGGCACGGGCATCAAGGGTTTCGATTATACAGGAGGTGCGTGATCTACTCGGGGGGCATTGGACGCGAGACTCGCTTTGCGGTACTACGCATATAGGGCATTGCCCAGTGATGTAGCGTTGAAGTTTTAAATAAACTAGTATTAATATTGAACTCTACAGCGCGTCACTGTAGAGCATTGTGTCAGAAGTTTGAGCAACGATAACTCATGTCGACAAGTGACTGCTCACCGACAACTCCAGCCATGACTGAATCAGGAACTCAAAGCGAACAGCGCATCCAACTCAAACCCCCGTCAAGCCTTCAGCTTCATCGCCGAGCAATGGAGTGCCCGCAAGACAAGGTGGGGGGCGTTTCCGAACTGCCAGTGCTCTTCATCACCAACCAGACACTGATCAAATCAACTCATTGATCTACATCATGGCTGACTGTGCTGAAGACGTCCTCACGACACTTTGTGTGACAATCGCCGACGCAAAGAAGTATGCCAAAGTCGTCCGAAGCCTTCGACAATCACTTCGTCGTCAAGAGAAACATCGTGTATGAGAGAGCGCTCTTCAATCGCCACATCCAAGAGGAAGGTGAACCGATGACAGACTTCATCACAGCTCTGCACACTTTAGCCGAGCGGTGCGACTACGGCGAGTTAAAGGACGAATTAATCCGTGACAGGATTGTCGTCAGCGTGCGTGACCAAAAGTTGTCGACGAAACTTAGCTTGAACAACACCTCACACTGGAGAAAGCAGTACTTTGCGCCAAGCAGTTTGAAGAAGTCCGGAAGCAACAACCGCATATTCATGCTGCTGGCTCCACAGAAGCAACAGCTGCCATGGATCGTGTGCATACAACTAGCCGACCACGACGCGTCGACAGCAAGCGCAAACCAGTTGGGCAGTCACAGGCTCAGCGTTCTTGCGACTTGTGTGGTAAACAAGAAACGCATCCCAGAAAAGAATGTGCGGCGTCAAAAGTGTACTGCATGAAGGGCCGCAAAAAGGGGAATTTCGCCGCTGCATGCTAATCATCACGCGTGATTCATGTCCAATCAAGCACGTCTTCAGAAAGTGCGAGCTTCCTAGGAGCGATCCCAAGCAATGAAACCACCCCGCGAAGAACGCAGTTCTGCGTGAACTGTTTAAAGCGCGAGAGACTGACGCAGACACAGAGGACCTCAATCCGAACCTCAACCTCTTCTTCTTTTCTCTACGAGCCTCCATCCTTTATTAAACCACTTCATTTTCTACAGGTCTCCCGACCCGCCACAACTGATGGTATTTCTAGTGGGCACAGGCCTGGTAATCTTCCCGCCTTGAGTGAGAACTCGGCATGCTCGTTCCAGTCCGTCGCGTCCAAGATATACCTCCGTTATTCATCCGAGTGGCGAAACATATCGTGAGGCGTTGGGTTTCCTTGACGATCACTATGTCGTTCACTTTTAGGCCATTTATCTGTCGATGTTGGTTAGTCATGCAGAGAACGAAGCTCAACTAGATATTCTTTTTTCCAACGTAACATAACCACAGGTGCTTGAGCAACTTGTTCCTCTGTTGTAGTTATAGGGACTGAGGTTAGGTCCTCTATAACAATTCATGTGGCGGCCAACGAAAGACCAGGGAACTGTTCAGGCCGCTGGCAGGAGCAGAAGAAGACTATTCTTTATTTTCTTTTTCCAACCTCGCAGCGCGCCGCACGAGGAACGAGGCACATGCGCCTGAGCGCGCCATAACCTATAGGCGGCCGCTGAAGATGACGATGGCCGCTAGAGAGCTCCCCCCTTTTATGAGAAGGGCAGTGATGGATTGTCGCGGCGCCCGAGAAACAGTCTTTGATGTCAAGCGATCGGTTAAATCCTGTTTTTTTCAGCGGCGGCAAAGGGGTTAAAAGCACATAACGCTGGCGCGGTCGCTAGATAGGCGGCTTTGACTCTGTCGATCGATACGACTACTTCACGTCTGTTGAGCTCGATGGTGACAGTTTTTTCTGTCCGGCTGAGCACTTTGAATGGGCCGTCGTAGGGAGGCGTAAGGGACGGTCGGATACCTTCACGCCGGACGAAAACGTGGCTCGCGGTGGCCATGTCTTTGCTGAAAAAAACGTCAGTCGACGATGCATCTCGACAAGGGCAAGAACGCAGGCGTGAGAAGAGGAAACGGAGTTGTTGAACGTAACTGTCTGGATCGGGCGTGGTGACAGTAGCCGGCGCGAAAAATTCGCCAGGCATACGCAATGTTGTACCATAGACCAACTCCGCAGCTGCGCAGCCGAGGTCTTCCTTGAAAGACGAGCGCACGCCAAGGAGGACGAGAGGAAGGTCTTCAGCCCAAGACGAGCCTGGCGAACCATCAAGGTGGCTTTAAGTTGACGCTGAAGACGTTCAACCATGTCATTTGCCGATGGGTGGTACGCAGTAGTATGAATACGGCGGACTCCAAGCAGGCATGTCAGTTCGCGGAAGAGATCGCATTCGAACTGTAGGCCGCGATCGGTGGTAACAACACTGGGACAACCGAAGCTTGGGATCCAGCCAACGACAAAAGCTGAAGCCACGGTAAGTGCCGTTATGTCGGTAAGAGGAAATGCTTCAGGCCAGCGAGTATATCGGTCCACACAAGTGAGGATGTAGCAAGCACCTCGAGATGGTGCGAGCGGGCCAACGATGTCAATGTGAGCGTGGTAGAATCGAGCATCGGGTGGATGAAACGAGTGAATTGGTGATTTCGTGTGTCGTGTTGTCTTGGAGCGTTCACAGTGAAGGAGTTCACGCGCGCAGCGCCGCACGTCAGAGTTTACACTCGGCCACACAAAGCGAGTCGTAATGACACGCTGCGTAGCACGAACTCCGGGATGACTGGCGCCGTGGAGCTTGTTGAATATGTGACGGCGGAGTGCGAGAGCGACAAATGGTCGTGTTCGATCTCGCGACACGACGCAAGTGATGGTGCCCGAAAAAAATGGAAGGGGAACATCGGTCTGCGCCAGTGACGTGGTGGATGAGCGGATGTCCCGAAGTTAAGTTGCGCCGCGGCGATTTCTTCGAAGTCCAGTGCGGGCGCTGATATTGCGTCGATACGGGAGAGGGCGTCTGCGGCCGCGTTGACCGGACCTTCAATGTATCGAACGTCCACGGTGAATTCGGAGATAAAGTTGAGGTGCCGTATCTCTCGTGCGGTATAAATGTCGTGGTCACCGCGAAAAGCGAATGTCAAAGGCTTGTGGTCCGTGAGCACGTGAAACCTTGAGCCCTCCAGCAGGTGTCGGAAATGTCGAACGCCAAAGTATACCGCCAGCAGCTCACGACGGAACGTGCTGTAGTGCGTTTCTGCAGGTTTCAGTTTCTGCGAGAAAAACTCGAGTGGATTCCAGGAGATTCGTTGCAACTGCTGTGAAACCGCGCCGACAGCCGCACTAGATGCATCGATGATAAGGCGCATTGGTGCAACGTGCAGAGGATGCACCAGCTGTGTGTCACCTGCCAATGTGTTTTTAGCAGCTTGGAAGGAAGTTTCGGCGTCAGACGTCCAAGTGAGTGGCGAGGATGGAGCTTTTCTGGTCTTAAGTAGGTCGGTGAGCGGTATGATGATGCGGGCGATGTTTGGAAGAAAACGGCGGTGCAAGTTGAGCAGCCCAAGGACGTCGCGGAGCTTTCCGATGGATGTTGGGCGAGGGAAATCGCGCAGGGCTTGAACTCTCTTGTCCAACGGCCTGATGCCCTCGCTAGTCACACGGTGTCCGAGGAACTCAATGTCTTTGACACTAAAGACACACTTTGAGGGGTTGATGAGAAGGCCGTGCTCCTGGAGCAGAGAAAATAGCAGACGGAAATGGCTGCGATGCTGTTCGGGGGAAACACTAGCTACCAGGAGGTAGTCGAGATTTGCGAATACGAATGGTAATCCACGGGTTACTTCGTTGATAAACCTCTGGAATGGTTAAGCAGCGTTTTGCAACCTGAATACCATGATCACGTACTCCAAAAGCCCAAATGGCGTCACAATCGCACTCTTAGGGATGTCCGCTGGCTCAACCAGAATCTGGTTGTAGGCCTTTACCAAATCTCCTTTGCTGGATATCACCGCTCCCGCAAGGTTGGCAGAGAAGTCGTGAATGTGAGGGAGGGGAGAGCAATCAGGGACGGTGCGCGCGTTGAGGGCACGGTAGTCGCCGCACGGGCGCCAATCCCCTGGGTCAAGCTTTGGTACTATGTGGAGAGCTGAAGGCCAACTGGTAGGCGAAGGACGATGCTCAGTTGCAGCGTGTAGCCGAATCCTCTTTCGGCGATGGCAATGCGATCTCCAGCGAGGCGTCTGCGTCGCCAAAATACTGGAGGGCCGGTAGTGACAACATGATGCGTGACGTTGTGACGTACTGGCAGCTCAAGGTTGGGAAGATTTCGTGATGGCTGGTAAGTCTGACAGAATTGAGGCGAACGTAGATGATGGTATTTGTGGCGCCGTTCCCGTGGAAGACGTTGGAGGTGCGAGGATTTCTTGTATAGACATTCTGGTCGTCCTCCCGACGAGCCGACGTGCGCAGAGGTCAACACTAACAGGCGAAGTGGGTCAGAAAATCAGCACCCAATATGGCCATGCGTACATCTGCTACAACGAATACCCATCGGAAGGTGCGTTGGAGACCCAAATCGATGGTAAGAGAGCGCTGACCATATGTGTTGATGGCAGAGTTGTTGGCCGCTTGAAGGGGCGCAGTTTGCGGAGAACGTTGCCGGTCTAGCAGCTCGGCAGGAACGACACTGACTTCTGCACCTGTGTCCACGAGAAATCGATGTCCGGCAATCCTGTGAGTGACGTAGAACCGGCGGCTTGTTGTATGGAGAGTCACTGGCCGCCATCAGTGGCTCTGCGGTATGTTTCCCTGCAAGCGACAAGGGGGGACGACATTGACGTGCGCTGGCACCGAAGTTGCTGTGATACCAGTAGTATACGGGCCGACGAGAAGCTGAACGAGAGCAAGACCTCGGAGACGAACTGCGACGGCAATAGCGGTCTCGTGGGCGAGGGTGGGACGGTGGCCGTAGTGCATTAACTGTCTCGGCAAGGTAATCGATCAATTGCTCGAGGCGAGACTGCCGGTCTTCGAGTTGGGTACAGCGGAACAGTAGATGTTGCCACAGTACCTCTTGCTGAATAGTCAGTGACGCGATCGGCCAGCTCCGCCAGCTCGTCGAGGGGCAAGTCGTCTGGTGGGGTAGCCAAGGCAATAACCACGTTCTGCGACAGGCGCTGAAGGAACAGTTCTCGCAGCAGCGGGCTGTTTGTCTCCAACCGACAATCACTGAGAAGCAGCAGCATGCGACGTAGAAGTTCCGACGGTCGCCGGTCGCCGAGCTCCTCATCGTTGAGAACGTGCTGGAGACGCCTACGCAGAGACACATACTTGCGTTGAAGCACCGTCGTTTTAAAGTGGTCATAAGGGTTGGTTTCGTGAGGCGCACCTACAAGGTCGTGGAACTCCGCAACCGCTTCCGTTGAGAGTGCGGAGACAGCGTGGCTAAAGTTCGCTTGTTGCGAGGTAGTTCGCTTGTTGCGCCGAAGGGCGAAGATGGCCTCCACGTGCGTAAACCAGGCTGCAGGCATTCTGTGGCTAAAACGACGGCAGGTGAATCTGCACCGTGGCGATGCCCTCTGTGCCGATCGTCAGCCTGTCTTTCGTGGTCTCGTCCATGATGCAGTAGTCGCCTTGCGCTCACGTCCGGGTCACCACGTTATAAGAACTGAGGTTAGGTCCTCTATAACAATTCGTGTGGGGGCGAGCGAAAGACCAGGAAAACCGTTCAGGCCGATGGCAGGAGCAGAAGACTATTCTTTATTTTCTTTTTCCAACCTTCCAGCGCCGTACGAGGAACGAGGCACATGCGCCTGAGCGCGCCATAACTTATAGGCGGCCGATGAAGATGACGATGGCAGCTAGAGTAGACTTTTAATTAGGTCTTCCTGGCTTGTCTGCAACATTCGGCTCTGGTATTCCTCACCGCTGTCCACTGGTTCAGCCAACAGAGGTTCTCAGACTAAAAAGTTGGCTGGACAAATCAGAGCAGGTTCTCTTGCGTCCGTATTGTAACGTGGTCGTGACGTCGACGAAGGCAACAGTCAGCGGGTCAAAGAAGAAACTGTTTATTTAGCCGAACTTGTGGCCGGTAAACGGAAAGTAAGATTACAGAAATACACGCTGGCACTGATAGCGGCGAACGGAGCGTCGGCCGTCGATCAAACTGAACATCGGTGGAACGCGCCGGCTTTTATAACGCACGCGTCGAACATTCTAGCCTTATCACTAGTCGTCGCGCAAGCTCTGGAATAATCTTGAGTGTTAGCGTCTTGCGTGTAATCTTAACAGAACGATCTACTACAAGCGAGAAGCTTCTGGAACAATAAGGCGCGGTCTGCGCCGAGTACTGCTGATAGTCTTCGTGGGCGGAAACCGAATATAGTGAAAGAAACGCGCGTGGCAATGCCCCCCTTCTGAAAAGGCATCGTCCCGATGCTTAGAACAGAACGCGTGGTAAAAATACATGCAACAATAAATAACGACAATAAATCAAGAAAGTTCAATAAACAATACGCACTAGCAATAAAGTCCAATGAAAAGAAAAAAGAAGTGCAGTCCTCAGGTTCATTACCGCGCGTAAAACGGCTTGAGGCGCACGACATAGACGAATTCAGGTCGCGCACGGCGCCGTTGAGAGTTCGAAATGCCGTCGGGGACAACCTCGTAGTCGAGTGTGCCGAGACGTCGAAGCACCTGTACGGTCCGAAGTATCGTCGCAGAAGTTTTTCACTAAGTCCACGTCGTCGTATCGGCGTCCACACCCAAACGCGGTCGCCGGGCTGGTATTCCACGAACCGTCGTCGAAGGTTGTAGCGGCGGCTGTCAGTTGTCTGCTGATTCTTGATCCGCAGGCGGGCGAGCTGTCGTGCTTCTTCGGCGCGCTGTAGGTAGACGGTCACGTCGATGTTTTCCTCGTCGGTTACGTTCGATAACATGGCGTCGAGCGTCGTTGCCGGGCTCCTTCCGTAGACCAACTTGTATGGCGTCATCTGCGTCGTTTCTTGCACGGCCGTGTTGTATGCGAAGGTCACGTACGGAAGGATGGCGTCCCACGTCTTGTGTTCGACGTCGACGTACATGGCCAGCATGTCGGCAATGGTCTTATTTAGACGCTCGGTCAGGCCATTGGTCTGTGGGTGGTACGTGGTGGTCCGGCGGTGACTAGTGTGGCTGTATCCCAAGATCGCCTGGGTTAGGTCAGCCGTAAACACCGTGCCTCAGTCGGTGATGAGAACCTCTGGGGCGCCGTGTCTAAGGACGATGTTCTCAACGGAGAAATTGGCTACCTCGGCGGCACTGCCTTTGGGCAGGGCTTTTGTTTCGGCGTAGCGGGTGAGGTAGTCGGTGGCTACGACGATCCATTTGTTTCCGCAAGTCGACGTTGGGAACGGCCCCAGGAGGTCCATCCCGATCTGCTGGAACGGTCGCCGAGGCTCGATCGGCTGAAGGAAGCCTGCTGGTCTTGTTGGCGGTGTCTTCCGTCGCTGACAGTCTCGGCACGTCCTTACGTAGCGGGTGACGTCGGCGGCAAGGCGCTGCCAGTAGTACTTTTCCTGTACTCTTGCGATCGTGCGGGAAACACCGAGATGTCCAGCCGTCGGGTCGTGGTCTAGGGCCTGGAGGACTTCTGGTCTCATTACTAATGGAACCACGAGAAGGCGTTTGGCTCGGAGGGGCGAGAAGTTCTTCTTTAGGAGGACTCCGTTTCGCAGGAAGAACGACGCCAGTCCTCTCTTGAATACCTTCGGAAGAGTTGCGCTCTTGCCCTCCAGGTATTCGATAAGGCTCCTGAGTTCCGGGTCCGTTCGCTGTCGCTCGGCGAAGTCGTCGGCACTTATGCTTCCCAGGAAGCCGTCATCATCCTGGTCGTCCAGCGGCGGTGGGTCGACGGGGGGCACGAGACAGGCAGTCGGCGTCAGAGTGTTTTCTTCCGGACTCGTAAACGACGGTAATGTCGAATTCTTGAAGTCGCAGTCTCCACCGTGCGAGGCGACCAGAAGGGTCTTTCAAGCTAGCTAGCCAACACAAGGCGTGGTGGTCGCTCACAACTTTGAAGGGCCTGCCGTAAAGGTAGGGGCGAAACTTTGATGTAGCCCAGATGATGGCAAGGCACTCCTTTTCTGTTGTGGAGTAGTTGGCCTCTGCCTTTGATAGCGACCGGCTAGCATAACTAATGACCCTTTCCAGTCCGTCTGTCCTCTGCACAAGGACGGCGCCGAGTCCTACGCTGCTCGCGTCGGTGTGCACTTCTGTTTCGGCGTGTTCGTCGAAATGCGCAAGCAACCGAGGCGTTTGCAGGCGCCGTTTGAGTTTTTGAAATGCTTCCTCCTGCGGCGTTTCCCACTTGAACTCGACGTCGGTCCTGGTGAGGTTAGTGAGAGGCTCGGCGATGCGGGCGAAGTTTTTAACGAACCGCCTGTAATAGGCACACAAGCCGAGAAATCGGTGCGCGGCCTTCTTGTCGATGGGTGGCGGGAAAGCAGCGATGGCGGTTGCCTTTTGCGGGTAGGGGGCGTACTCCGGATTTGCTTATCACGTGGCCCAAGAACAAAAGTTCTTCGTACGCGAAGCGGCACTTCTCTGGCTTGAGGGTGAGTCCGGAGGTCTTGATTGCTTGAAGTACAGCTTCAAGGCGCCGCAGGTGTTCATCGAAATTCGAGGAAAACACAACGACGTCGTCCAAGTACACAAGGCAGGTCTGCCACTTCAAGCCGGCGAGTACAGTATCCATAACGCGTTGGAAGGTCGCGGGGGCCGAGCAAAGACCAAAAGGCATGACCTTAAACTCGAACAGGCCATCTGGTGTTATAAAGGCAGTCTTTTCTCGGTCTCTCTCGTCGACTTCGATTTGCCAGTAGCCCGTCTTCAGGTCCATCGACGAAAAGTACTTCGCGTTGAGGAGTCGGTCCAGGGCGTCATCTATCCGTGGGAGGGGGTACACGTCCTTCTTCGTGATCTTGTTCAGGCGACGATAGTCGACGCGGAAACGTAGCGTCCCGTCCTTCTTCTTCCCAACACCACGGGAGACGCCCAGGGACTCTTGGACGGCTGGATTATGTCGTCGCGTAGCATTTCGTCGACCTGCTTCTTTACAGCTTCGCGTTCTCGCGTCGAAATTCGATACGGGCTCTGACGGACTGGTCGGGCACTTTCTTCAGTTATGATACGATGTTTGGCGACTGGGGTCTGTCGAATTCTTGACGACGATGAGAAGCAGTCCTTGAATTGCAGGGGGCAGATTTTTGAGCTGGTCTTGCTTCTGCTTTGGGAGACTGGGGTTGACGTCGAAATCTGTTTCGGGACCACGATTCGTCGAAGAATGTTCGGCAGTATCGGACAGGGCGAAAGCATTGCTGGTGTCCACGAATTTCTCGATGTAGGCGATCGTCGTACCAATGTTGAGGTGCCTATATTCGTGGCTGAAGTTTGTCAGAAGTACCTTTGCTTTGCCGTCGCGCAACTCGGCGATGCCTCTCGCGACGCAAATCTGACGGTACACAAACAGGTGCTGATTGCCCTCGACGACGCCTTCAAGGTTAGCGGGTATTTCGATGCCGACGGAAATGACGACGCTGGAAAGAGGCGGAACGGTGACCTGCTCTTCTATTACATTCAAGGCATGATTCTCCGGCGACGTGTGGGGCGGCAACGCTTTTTCTGAAGTCAGTGTTATCGACTCAGACCTCAGGTCGATGACGGCGCCGTCTTGAGTTAGGAAGTCCATCCCCAGTATCACATCCCTGGAGCAGTGCTGCAGAATTAGAAAGCTGGCGGGATAAGTCCGGTTATTGATGGTGACTCTTGCGGTGCAGACACCGGCCGGCGTTATTAGATGACCCCCAGCGGTCCTGATTTCAGGGCCTTGCCAAGCAGTCTTTACTTTCTTCAACTTCGTCACGAAAGACCCACTGACGACGGAATAGTCGGCTCCAGTGTCGACGAGAGCGGTGACGTTGGGGCCGTCTAATATTACGTCGAGGTCGCTGGTTCGTCGTCGTGCGTTGCGGTTGGGTCGCGGCGTCGGATCACGGCTGCGTCGAAATGTTGTGGTGCTTCCATACTGCGTCGTCAGGTTTTCTTCGGTCCGCGAGGTTTCGTCGGCAGGGCTTCGTCTGGTTCGCGTCGTGTTGCTCAGGTCTCGTTGCGTTGTCGTCGTCGGCGGCCCCAGAGGATCTTCGGCATTTCGTCGTACAGCAACCGCACCTCCATCGGTTGCTGCCCTTAGTTTCCCGGATACGGGCTAGGCGACCGGCCCCGGTTTGGGCCAGCACTGCCCGCGGTGCGGTGACATGTAGCGGCCGGGCGACGGCGAGCGGGAAGGTCGTCGGGGTGTCCACTGTGTTCCGGTGATGTAGTCGTCGATGTCGCGAGGCCGTTCGCCTGGCTGCGGACGCGGCGCGTTGACGGCGAATCCGCGCAGCCCCATCTGTCGGTAGTGGCAGCGGCGGTACGTGTGACCGGCCTCCCCGCAGTGGTAGCAGAGCGGGCGGTTGTCAGGGGCGCGCCAAACGTCTGTCTTCCTCGGAGCGTAGTGCTGGCTGGCGGGTGGACGGTATGGCGTCGGTGGTGGTGGCGGCGCTGTCTGGCGGCGGAAATGCGGTGGTGCGACCTCTTGACGTGGGCGTGGGGCGGGAGCGTAGCGTCGGGCTGCAGCTGCGTAGCTCATGGCTTGCGGCTGGGGTCGTGGCGGTTCAGAGGTGCCCATCGACTGCTGAATTTCCTCTCGAACGATGTCTGCGATGGAGTCCGCTTGCGGCTGTGGTGAGGATAACAGCTTGCGCAGTTCCTCCCGCACGATCGCTAGGATCGTTTCGCGCAAGTCGTCGAGAGCATAAGCGGCTGGGCTGTCTTGACTCGTTGGGCGATTGTACTGGCGGGTTCGCATTTCCAGCGTCTTCTCGATCGCTGTTGCTTCCGACAGGAATTCCTGGACGGTCGTCGGTGGTTTCCGCATCAACCGAGCGAATAGTTCTTGCTTGACCCCTCGCATGAGCAAACGGACCTTCTTCTCCTCGGGCATGTCGGGGTCAGCGTGCCGGAACAGCCGCGTCATTTCTTCGACGAAGATCGCCACTTTCTCATTTCGTAGTTGCACCCGTGTCTCCAGCGAAGAAGCGGCCCTTTCCTTGCGGGCGACGCTCGTGAACATGCCCAGGAATGCGCCGCGGAAAAGATCCCAGGTTTGAAGTGCAGACTCGCGGTTCTCAAACCAGGTTCTTGCCGCGTCTTCCAAGTAGAAGTAGACGCGACGTAGCTTCTCTTCCGTGTCCCAGTGGTTGAGGCTCGCCACTCGGTCGTACGTCTCCAGCCACGTCTCCGGGTCTTCAAAAGATGATCCACGGAAAGTCGGTGGCTCTCTTGGCTGCTGCATCATGACCGTTCCGGGAGTTGGTGCAGTGGCTGCCATAGTTGTCGCAGTAGTGGTCGTGGCCTTGGACTGTCGAGTCTTATCCGGTAGGGGCCCGAACTCCGGAGGTAGCCCTTGTTGCCTGCGGCTGGTTCGCTGCTCAGCGTCGGCGTCGATGTCCTTTTCACGGAGTGGGCTCGGCTCACGGCTGGAGGGGGGCGTTCGTTATATGGACCGGGAAGCACCTCCACCAGATGTAACGTGGTCGTGACGTCGACGAAGGCAACAGTCAGCGGGTCAAAGAAGAAACTGTTTATTTAGCCGAACTTGTGGCCTGTAAACGGAAAGTAAGATTACAGAAATACACGCTGGCACTGATAGCAGCGAACGGAGCGTTGGCCGTCGA
The DNA here is from genome assembly GCA_030522465.1 of Rhipicephalus appendiculatus. Lineage (NCBI taxonomy): Eukaryota > Metazoa > Arthropoda > Arachnida > Ixodida > Ixodidae > Rhipicephalus > Rhipicephalus appendiculatus. The sequence goes on from JALIZH010002123.1 coordinate 265,891, forward strand.
TCAAACTGAACATCGGTGGAACGCGCCGGCTTTTATAACGCACGCGTCGAACATTCTAGCCTTATCAGTAGTCGTCGCGCAAGCTCTGGAATAATCTTGAGTGTTAGCGTCTTGCGTGTAATCTTAACACAACGATCTACTACAAGCGAGAAGCTTCTGGAACAATAAGGCGCGGTCTGCGCCGAGTACTGCTGATAGTCTTTGTGGGCGGAAACCGAATACAGTGAAAGAAACGCGCGTGGCAGTATACATATAAGTCAGTGGCCTCGAATTAATTACAGCCTCCACTTCCAGCAGAAGTGTTAGCTGTTCGCCATCAAGCGTTTGTTTTCCGAGTGTATTGCGAAGAGCCGACTTCACTGACCATATCAGTTTCTCCCACCATTGTACCGAGTGCACCATGGTGCACTAGGTACAATCAACTTCGATTCGATGCGACAGGAAGCAGGGAAGGTGGAAAAGAGGGATCCATTCATGACGCTCCAAATGTCTTGCAAGTCTCGTGATGCCCGCTTGAATGTCAGGGCGTTGTCAGACTAAATAGTAAGAGGAACTCATCTGCGTGAAAAAAATCTGCGAAACGCAAGGAGGAAAACTGCTGATGACAGGCCACTCGTGAGTCGAGGTGTACCGCTCTGGTACTCGCACAAGTGAAAAGCAATACGAAAGACTTCGTGGCCCGAGACTCCGGCTCCCTTTGCTTTACGTAACGCGGGCCTGCAAAATCTACGCCTACCACTTCTAACGGTCGAGACGTTCTGATTCTGTCTACGGGTATAGGCGCATATTTGACATCAGTAGGTTTTGCACTGTATATTTTGCACAAAAAATAGGCGTTGATGACATTCTTGGCATCTTGCCTCGCTTGTATCACCCAAAATCGTTGTCGCACTTTCATCATTGTACATGGCACATTACCATGTGAAACTCGGCAGCGTGTATCTGTCAGAATTAATCGCGTAAACTCGTGTTTACATGGCAGAATGACGGGATGCTTCGTATCGTAAGTACCGTCCAACTCTTGAGGTCTTCTGCCAAGTGAAAGTTCTCCTTTGGGACCAAACAATGGATGTAGATCTCCCCGCGCGGAATCCTTGTTAGCGGCTTTTCCGCGCGACAATTGGCAAATATCTTCTTTGAACACCTCTTTCTGTACTCGAAGGATCGATAATTGTTCGGCGTTCCCAATTTCAGTAGCTCAAATCTCGCCTTGAGCGGTGTGTTGTAATACGTACTACGTAAAGCGTAATACCAGCCAGTGACGCGCAGTAACTTCTGTAAGTCACTGAACCTCGTCAGATCGAGGAACGTGTCATCTTTCCTTTTGGCCTGAATGAGTACATTAAACACTGTAGGCTCAGTTTCAAGGTCTACATTTTCCTCTGATACTACTATGGGTCCTGTAGGCCATTTCGAACTCATTCGCGGTAGCCATTCTGGACCGCTCCACCAGACGCGGCTTTCCAAAGATACTTTGCAGACATCACCGCGTGTAATCAGGTCTACGGGATTCTCTTGTCCAGGACAGTAACGCCATTCTTCTGGGAATGTAACACCTGCAAATTTCCTTTACTGTGTTTTTCGGTGAACTGGTTCAGTTAGCACTGTCGAAATTGGGGCTTCTTGGTGCATTGCGACGACTCAAATAGCGCTAGAAAAAACGGGGACACAAGAAGAGGACACACGACACAGGCGCTATAAAGCGTGTCGTGTGTCCTCTTCTTGTGTCCCCGTTTTTTCTAGCGCTATTTTCAGTCGTGGTTCAGTTAGTCCCCGCTTCCTCGGATCCAGCTCAGTACAATAGTAGTGTCGGTCCACATCGTACAAGGAAAGTGTCGGAAATCCCACGCAGATCGGATGTAATTCAGTAGCCTTTCTCTGATAACTGCGCCCATCAACTCCAACTTAGAAAATGTGAGCAATTTCAACGGTGAAACTCGACATTTCGCTGCTGTGAGCGTAGTAGTAGACTCGAGTCGCAGGTTGGTTTTCTTCAGATTAGCACATGCGCCGTATACTTTCAAACTAGCATCCACAAAAATGTAAAGTTCCGCCATATTCGTGACTCCTTGAAGATCGCTTCTTACGCAGCACGGAATTCTAATCGAGCCAAGCTGCAGGACGTCCGTGCACCATATATTCCAATTGTTGAAATAGAAGCTTGGCTGTTACTTAGAAGGGTGACAGTACTCCAAGCGGGTCATAGATCCTGGATGCCATCTTCAATAGATGCCGTTTTGCATTTGCCTTTCTTGACGTTATGTATTCCATTACTGAATTGAGAGTGAGCTCAAAAGTGTCTCAATTAGTATTCTACTGCATGCCCAATAGACGCCAGACTGCCCGGGCGGCGCTGCGAAAAACGCCACCACCAGCGCTCTCATCACCACCCTGGCCATAACTGGGTAGTGCAAAGAGAGCCGTCCGCAAGCGAATGTCCGTAGGCCACTATAAAAAACCCATCCCTCGTTGGGGTGTACGCGCAGTTTCCTGAAAATAAAGCACCTGGAAAGCTTCTTCCGTCAATGCGCCCTCGCTTCAGAAAAGTAGGGAGCTTATCAAAGGGAACTGCGTGCGGGTACAGTGCAAAATATGTTTTAGTTATTTCTGCGCGCTGCCCCTCGCAAGTGCAAGCGAGCATCGCATGACATCGAGTCCAAGACACTCCCACGTGCGTCCTGTAACGCCTTAATGCGTTAAATTTGGGCATATGCATAATGCCCAAGTGATGAAGCACATACACGAGCAAGGTATCTTACGATCAGTGGTACGAAGCTCGCTTTATCAGGCACCTATGGCCTCGGTGATTTTCGCCGTTGCAGTTGCTTTCTCCATCCATATCTCGCTTCCTGCACGTTGGCACTGTTTTATTGCGCATCCTCGAATGTTCTGTTGATGGTTGTCTTCTGTTTGTATATACTGCAAATGGGGATACGTGCGTGTCCACTTTCTCGGTGTACAACGAAAGGCGATACCGTCGCCTCCGAGATAGCATCGGCAATCGCGGTGACCACGGGTAAGAAAAACGTCACGGTGGTCACGACCAACATTTTGCGATCTACTTGTATGACGCACGTGGTGTCATTTGCTAGTTAAATCCGGAACTTTGAGCCTTCGAAGCGTACGTGTGCGATGCTGTGTCGTGACAACCAGTACGCGGAGTGCGCGATGTATACCGCGAGCTTCACCAGTTTGCATTTAACTGTTGCAAAGCGCGCACCGCGGTCTGAGGATCTGCTGGGCTTCATGGTCATGGTTACCACGGTTCTACGTCAAGGCTACTCAAGACAATAACAGGAGACCCACATTATCATACTTTCTCATGCGAGCGGCTGTGGAGAATGCGAGCAATTCGCTTACCCAACACGTTCGCAACGGCCCGTATCCAGCGCTCTCGCCGTTCTGCTTCGTGCAACAGTTACGGCAATCGGTAAAACTGAAGTCCCTTACGTCCGTGGCAATTCACAACGCAACAGTAGCGTCGACTGAGGCCTTTCTCCGTAGGGCGCGCAGCTGTTGCGTCTGCTCTTGTTTTCACCGTCGTTCTGGCAAGCACTTCATGGCGGTTTGCTTGCGCGTCTGACTAGCGCAGAGAAATTAGTAGCACTTTTTCTGAGTGTTCAATGCGCCAACACACCTAGTATTTAGTTCAATCGTTGTTTCGCACTCGCTAGTGGCACCTTGTTGCGCAGTAAACTGTGCGAGAGAGTCGGACTTTGCACTACCCAAAACTGCTCGGACAGGTGGCGCTACGTGTCTGCAAAACTCCAGAGTCTGACGTCTATACTGCCCTAGTATCGTTAACGCCTACTGTTCTATCGTGGCCGAGGAAAGACACGAACGCCGGAACTAGGCAGGAACGAATGCATGTTTATTCAAGAAAGGCTCGTTTGATAACCGATATTACACTCTGTCACGTATAGGAGATGACAACGAATATAACGCAAAAGAAGAGAAAGACGACGAGCATGAGATGACGTAGAAGCGCGACACCTATGAAGAAGAGGAAGACGAAGTGGTAGTTATAAAAACAGAAGGTGACGTGGACAGAGGGGCCCTGGGTGTTCCATCGTGAGCGCGTGAGCTGGACACGAGCGTCGCCGGCCTGTGTCCCGGGCGCTCCAGCTCTCGTTCTACGGCAACGCACCGTAGACTCCGGCTGGCTAAAGGACCGGAAGGCAGGCACGAGAACCCGCAGCGGCCCGGGCGCGCCATCGGCTTGTGCACCGAGCGTCCCATCCGACGGCACCGCACCGTAGGCCTCGCCTGAGCCAGTTCCTGAGAGACGCTGGCCAGCTCAAGTACCTGCGACGCGCAGGTCAGTCACCTCCAAGCTCTCCAACCTCAACTACTACGCCAGTTCGCGTTCCCTACTGGAGAGAAGGACGACGACCCCGACTCGGACGCCGAGGTTAACGCCAGTGCACCGCAACGCCTCGCCTCATCATGAACCGGCACACGACGCCGTGAGTTAAGCGACGAACGCTTCGTACTTTCTAGATGGTTGTTGTGTATATCGTACTTTATCTGTGTTGTTTCTATTTAGGGTGCTCCTTTTTTTTCGCGTTTGTTGTTTTCTAGGGTTCAGGTGTGCTTTCCTTTAGTGTCATTAAACATGTGTGTGTTTAACGCTCCCGCCACGTCCATTCTTTCTCGTCGACCGGTGTCCGGAGATCCGTGACACACTCCTCCCTTCTTAGTGAAACAACACTCATTTGAATTTCGACTTTCTCTTCTTAGTGAAATCTTCTGCAGCGTACCGCTCGGGAGGCCACGACCATGTTTCGCACACGGGTGCCTCGTCGGAGAAATACTGACGATGATTCGTTTCCGGTAGGAATAGGCTGCTCAGCTTCTCTGGGGTTAGAGCCGGTCTTGTTAAGCCCTGCATTCCCTCTTTTGTAACTGAAGACGGGTCTAGCGGTGGTTCTGATGGTTGGGCCTGGGGAGTCTGGTTGTCGTTGGAATCTCTTAATTCTCATGAGGGTACCCGAGCTGGATCTTGTCTCCTTGGCGAAGGTTGGCTTGACACATAGCCTTTGGGAAAGACCTCTCGGGAAGACAAATCTTGCAAAAGGCTTCTTGGCACTTCTGATGCTCCGGGGCCGATTCCTCCATCATTCTCCGAACCAGTTGCGCATGGCGCATTACTAGTGGCTTCAGTCCATACGCTGTTTTTTCTCTGTCGCAAGTGATCCAAATGAGTGAACTGTAGTCGCCCTTGAACCCTAATCATGTACGTGACTGGGCTGACAAGTTGCTCAACGGTACCTTCTTGCCACGATACACGCTCACCACGTGTGGTCTTTACGTACACTCCATCTCCCACGGAGAAAAATTCAGCTGGTCGCCATGTCTCCTGCAAAACTTGGTTTAAGAAGAGACAATGTAATTCGGGCCAGACGCTTAAGGAAAACTTCAGCAGGAGTCCGGGAAGTCATCAAGTGTGGGGTGTTTCTATACGAAAAAAAAAATTTGTTCAGACGTTCTTCTACTGTACTCTTCACTCCAGCATTTTCGTCACTCAGAACCTGCTTCAAGAGTGCTTCCTTGGTCGTTCTTACCAGTCTTTCTGCTGCTCCGTTAGAAGCGGCATGATAAGGAGGTGTCCTAGTATGCTTGATACCTCTGCGCCTTAAGAACTCTCCAATGTCATCCGAAGTGAATTGTGGACCGTTGTCGGTAACAATTTCCAAGGTTTTCGCGGTTGTCGTCGATGGCACGACGAACACTTCAACCCACTTAGAGTACACGTCTACAAGAATGAGTAGATTTATACCGTCTTTGACAGCGTAGTCGGCGTGAATCCTCTCCCAGAGTTTTGTTGGGTACCTCCAGGGCTGCAGAGGATCTGTCGGCTTTGCTGGACGAGTGCTTTGGCAGACTTGACAATTCCGAACGGTTTCTTCTACGTCTTTGTCGAGGGAAGGCCACCACACGTACGCCCGTGCCAGCATCTTCATACGAGTCATTCCTGGGTGTGCCTCGTGCAGCAATGAGAGAACATGTGTTTGCAAGGTTTCCGGCACGATCCCTCGATTGCTTCGTGTCAAGCACCCCTGCTCTGCAGACAATTCATCTCTGTGTATGAAAAATGGTCGCAGTTCGTCAGGGTAATGCTACGGCCATCCTAAAAGAACGTAGCTTGAAACACCTGTTAAAACAGAGTCTCGTTTTGTTTCTCGAGCAACTTTTGCTGTTAGCGGGGTTGCGTCGAAAATAGTCAAACAATCCGGCTCGTCGTTGCCGGAACCTGTAGACAGTGGCAGCCGTGATAGCGCGTCAGCGACTTCCATTTTTTTGCCGTTGCGGAACTTGAGATAGTACTTATACGCTGTCAACGTCAGTGCCCATCTCTGCATTCGTGCAGCTGCTAAAGATGGCAACGGCTTATCGCGCCCAAGAAGCGGCTGATGGTCTGTGTATAGGCTGAACTTGCGCCCATACAAGTAACGATGGAATCGTCGCAAACCAAATATGAGTGGGAGGACTTCTTTTTCACCTTGAGCATAGTTCCGTTCACTGCTTGTTAACGTGCGTGAGGCGAATGCGATAGGTCATTCTGTTCCGTCAGGCATTTCATGGAAAATCCCAGCTCCCAAGCCGTAAGCGGAAGAATCGCAACTAAGTCCGATTGGTTTTGTGACGTCGCAGAAGGCTAATACTTCGCTGTTCAGAATCATTTCCTTAGTTTCTTCGAATGCCTTCTTGCACTGGTGCGTCCATTTCCACCTGTGGTCTTTTTGAAGAAGCTCATAAAGTGGTGCTACTACAGTTGACAAATTCCGCAAGAATTTGCCATAGAAGTTTAGAAGACCCAAGTATGCCCTAAGTTCCGTGATGTTGCTTGGCTCTGGCGCATCTCGCATAGCTTTTACCTTTTCAGCGGTGGGATAGATGCCCTCCTCCGAGACCTTGTGCCCGAGGTAGACCACAGAATCACGAATAAAACTTGCATTTCTCTTCTTTCAGTGTTATGTTGTGGTCGCTGAGTGCTTTCTGGACTTTGGTGGCAGCTGTGTAGCAGTCTTCTGTACTGCGGCCAGTGATGATTACGCCGTCTATATAGCATCCGACGTTGGGAGTTCCTTCTAGGACTTTGTCCATCATGGCCTGAAATAAGGCCGGTGCGCTCGTAATTCCGAATGGAAGTCTTTGGAATTCGTAGAGGCCTTCATGCGTGTTTATCGTGAGCAATGGCTTGGACTCTTCACTGAGAGGCACTTGCTGGTACGCCGAGGATAAGTCCATCACACAAAATACTTTGCCCCCAGCTCGCATGGAATATAGATCCTCTGGATGTGGTAGCGGGCAACAATCAGTTTTCAGTACTTGATTGATTGTACCTTTGTAGTCTCCGCAAATTCTGATTCCGCCACCCCGCTTCGGAACCGGTACGATGGGAGTCGCCCACTTGCTCGTAGATACTTTCTTTAGGATGCCTTGACTCTCTAGCTTTCGGAGTTCTTCACTGACTGCCTCTTTAGTAGCGAAAGGCATAAACCTGGCTTTGCAGAACACAGGCGTAGCATTGAGTCTATGGATATTTTAGCTTCGAAGTTGCGAACTACCCCCGGTGTCGTACGGAAAACTTCTGGAATTTTTTTCCCGCAGAGTGCTGACATCCGCGTTTTGTGTGACAGCAATGACAGTACTCCAGTCTAGTTGCAACTTTTCAAGCCAATCTCGGCCTAGAAGCGTAGGCATAGCCTTGCCTTGGTCATCTACTATATGTAGCGGAAGCTTTGTTCTGCATCCGTTATGCTCGACGGTTACGGTCACCTGTCCTCTCAGCTTTACAGGCTGTCCTGTATAGGTTTTCAACATTGCATTTGTTGCTTTGCATGCAATTTGCGAAAACCATTGCCTAAACGTACTTTCAGGCATCAATGTGACAGCTGCGCCCGTATCCAAAAGCACAGAAATAGGCTTCCCTTCAATCAGCAAAGAAACCTTGTAGCCTCTTTTTCCATCTGTTGCGCACATCACGACGTGATATATCTGGGAATCGTCCGATTCCTCGTCTGTCGCTTCAGCATAGTTCACCGGACGGTTTTTTTTCTCTCGGCACATCGCTTGCAGATGCCCTGTCTTTGCACATGCGCGGCACTTCGCGTTGCGATACCAGCATTAGTCTGAGTCGTGCTCTTTTCCACCGGAATATCAATTGGTCTTCGTTTGACCCCTTGCGTTTTTACGTGCGGACGTCCTGGTTTTTACTAGTTTTTCTCTACGAACCGCATTTACATCGGTCGAGCGTTCTGCTTGAGAATCTAGTTCCATGGTCTGCTTGGCAGCAAGTTCTTTTTCAAGTGCAATTTTGCATGCTTTTTCAAAGCTTAAGTTTACCGTTGCGAACAATATCCTTTGAGTCTCTTGGTCGCGCAATCCTCCCACGAGTCTATCCCTTAATGCATCGTTTAGAAACGCCTTGAACTCGCAATTACGCGCCAGATGTTTCAGTTCTGTCATGAAGTCTTTGACGCATTCTCCTTCCTTCTTCGTGCGTTTGTTGAACTTGCAACGCTCGGCGATTACAGAATACTCAGGACTGTAGTGTTGTTCTAGAACCTGTATTTCAGCGAAGCTTTTATCAGTAGGGCTGTCAGGGACTAAAATTTTCTGGAGCTCCCCGTACACTGTGCTTCCTACTACGTCCAAGAACAGTCTTAGCTTCTTTGTCTCCGCAACCTCATTAAGTGCCAAGTTCTCAAACCTGTCGAAATACGACTTGATGTCGTCGCTTTTCGGGTTAAACTCTGGCATGCTTCCGAAACGTTGCGAAGCTAGTGGAATCGCCATTTTGAAACACTTGCCTTCTGTTCGTGGACCGGTCGTCCGTTTCGCTTCCACCGCTGTGCCGTTACTTGCTTCAGGATCGCACTATCAATCCCATCGTCGTCGCCAGTTGTTCTATCGTGGCCGAGGAAAGACACGAACGCCGGAACCAGGCAGGAACGAATGCATGTTTATTCAAGAAAGGCTCTGCTTTTATAGCTCTTATCACGACGGTCTTACGTCATAGCTCGTTTGATAACCGATATCACACCTACATCTATCGGCTTTTCTTTCGTCAGAAAAACTTCTTGCAGTGTGTTGTCATTGGTTCTCCATTTTGGAAGATTCATCCCAGCGTCATTCATGATTGACTTCGTTCTTCCGTAAACATTAAGGACTTCATTGAACGTAACCACTCAAATGAGCAAGTCATCGACATAAAATGACTTCTTCAAATTCCCCGCTAGAGTCTGGTCTTCAGGACCAGCGTTTTCCAGATGGTTATGGATAGTAGCCATCAGCAGAAATGGGCTTGACGGGGACGCAAAAGGCACGCGCGTCATGCGCCATTCGACCAGGTTAGCGTTCTTCTCTTTGGGTATCTTATCGAACCAAAGAAATCGAAAGGCATTCCTTGTCTGGCTTTTGTATGTCAATCTGCCGGAACGCTTTTTCGATGTCCGAGTTCAGAGCGATTAAAAGCCATTGAAAACGAAGTAGCACGCGCAGAAGCTCTGAATTTAGATTAGCTCCCTTTTCCAGTCAGTCGTTGGGCGAAGGTAGCCCTGGGCCAGGGGACGATGCATCGAACACAACCCTGAGATTGGTGGTCAATGACTCTTCTTTGATGACCTCCCGGTGTGGCATGTAGTAAACCGGACGGTGATCACGAACATCCTTGGGCACAACTTCTGCGTGACCATGCAACGTACACTGTCGAATGACAGTATCGTAGTGGTCAAACAATCCTGCTTGTCGCAATAGTCTGTTCACCACCTTCTCTAGACGATTGATGGCAATGTCGCGATTCTCACCGATGAGGTGCTTGCATCCATCTTTCAGCGGCAAAGTGACAGAGTATCTGCCTTTGGACTTTCGGCTGGTTTCTCCAAAGTGATCCAGGGACTTGCTTGTCGACGAATCATAAACATCCTCAATGCCCATTGTCTCCAGCTCCCAGAAAGATCGTAAACTATGCGAAGTTTTTTGCTCTTCAGCTTCACTGATGTCCACTCGCATAACATAAACCATCAAGTGAGTGCTGTGATCGAGAAAGTCTCTCTGGTGAATCGGTCCTTGCAGCGTCCATCCGAAGCAAGTGTTGACGGCTGTGAGCCCTTGAACGTCCGTGCTACGAATGACTTCACCAGTCAGAATGTTCCACAGATAGTCAGATCCGACCAGAACACTAAGTTCTGGCTCTTCATCGACGTGCATGATCATATGGTGGTCAGCCAGGACTCTGCTTTTTGAAACGCAGCTGTTGTACAAAATGCCTGTCAGCTGATGGCGCAGCGATGTTGTGGCATATCACCGGAACGACAATAGCTTGTATAAGGTAAAGCCGGCTGCCTTGTTGATTGCGTAAAGGCACTTCAAATATTTTCCAACGTTCACTTCGAGTAAGGGATGCGTTGCCAAACGTGTTGAACGATATCATTGTCTCTCTTGCGTCCTTAAGATTCGTCTTCATGGCTACTTGTTTGATGAAGGACCTCTGGCTTCCACAATCTAGAATGCCTCTGACACAGCGGTGCTTCTTATTGTGGATGATCAAGGCACGAAAGTTCTGCAGATATACTTCGTTATCCTTGTTTACTCTCGGCCCACTGCACGATAACTCTGTGGAGTTTGCTGTTTCGGGGGAAACGAATACTGCTGTGCTGCTTCCTGATGCATCTACATTGACCCGTGATTTGCAGTATCATGGATCGCACATGCTTCTTGCATGTCTTCCATGGCAATATGAGCACGTTAGCTTAACTTGATAGGCTCGTGACTGGTGACCCCTGCACGTACAGCGAAAACATCTGTTGTCCTTGAAAAGTTTGTCCTTGGAAGCTAGAGAGAGGTCGCTGTCACAAACACGTGTGCCATGCTTCTTCGAGCGGCAGAAGAAGCAGTCCGCTTTTTTTACAAATGAATTGTGCAAAACAGAAGCTGTAGCACCTCTTACTCTCGTTTCAGGTCGTTCAGAATGTTTTTCGCTAGACATCATGCATTGCTTACGACTTTCCAACTCGACACGAATGAATGGCAATAGTTCTTTCAGCTTGGCATCTGACCGCTGCTGAAGCTGATGCAGATACAGCTTGAGCGCCGTCTGATGAGTCACTCAATGCTTTAGCTCGTTGCTCTCTAGTGAACGCAAGAACGATGTCGTACGGCAGAGCCTTTTGCCGTAGGTTGATAAACGTGGCGGAGAAGCTTAGGGTAGGCACGTTGAGAGAACTCAGGCAACGAATGTGAAGCTGCGTAACATCGTAGAATCGTCTCCAACCTCGCACGACAGTGCATTGCTTAACGTGTCCAAGGTTCCTTAGAGCCGCTAGGTTCGGCTTCTGTCACCAAAGCGTTCCTTCAGGATATCGATGGCGTCGTTGTAGCAAGACTCAGATGTTGGCAGTCCTGCTATGGCCACTGCTGCTTCCCCGGCAAGATATCGCCGCAGGTAAAAAAACGTCGTTGTGGATGAGAGGGTGTTATTTAGGTTAACTGTCTTCTCGAACTGTTCTCAGAATCCAGTCTATTCTTTATTCTTTTTTCTTTATTCATCAGATACCCCGCAGCGCCCGAAGGCGTTACAGCATGGGGGTTACATCAATAAATGAAATACATCTTCATTGGCACACATAATACATCTTTGTTCACACATAAATACATCTTCGTTCGCACACATAATGCAACTTTGAATACATCTTCGTTCGGATGACAGCACGGGATTACAGCATTGAATAAAATACCTCTTCGTTCCCACTATGTACTTGTTTTTCAGTCAGCCTATTCCACTGTTTAATTGTTGTAGGAAAAAATGAATTGGCATACATGTTCGTTTTAGCTGGGTATTCCAGGATTTTGCAACTATGGTCAAAACGTTGTGAAGTGTAATGAGGTTTGTGTCGGTAAATTTCTCTGTTAATTCCAGTTTTATTATAGTAAATCAAATAACGAAACCTTCATCTCTGTTGATGGCGGCGGTCAGAAAGACAATCCGATCCTAGCTCAGCCTTCATTGCAGTGCAGCTCGCTGCAATACAATGAAGGCTGCCCTTTCGAAGGCTGCCCTTTCATTCAGTGGCTGCCCTTTCATTCTTTCGAAGGCTGCCCTTTCATTCAGTGCAGCTCGCTGCACTGAATGAAGGCTGCAATGAATGGATGCCCTTTCCAATCTCATCAGCTCGGAGCATTATCAAAGATGGTGAGTTACGTACTCGAGGGATTGAAATGACTGCAGTGCCACGCTGCAGTGCAGTTATGTCTCCCTTAAACGTTGGCATGTCGAGCTCGGGAAGACTAGGTCGAGAAACACTGCGCGGTAAAACAACGTTCTCCATGACATTAGGCTGCCCAGGTGGCGTTTGCAAAGGAGTAGCACGATCTCTCTCCGCTCTTTCCAGAGCCTCGATCCGACAAGTCAATTCGGCAAGCATACTGATTGCCTCGTAGTTGTACTCGGCATTAGTCGCATATTCGACTCCTAACTCATCCTCCGGCCTGTGTTCCTCGATCTCGTCATTGATCTTTGATAGCCTGTTGTTACTTGAAGAGAGACGATCACGCATACCTTTGAGCTTGGTAATGTCAACATCGGGTGTACTCAGAAGAGATCTGGCTTCCTGAATGATCTTGGTATTCTGTGCTCGTCGGGACCCTCGCTTGGCTTTCAGTCGATCCATTCATCGAAGTTAGGCGCGATCTCGCAGCTGGCTTGTCTCCGCTTCGGCGTTTATCAATCCTCAGCAGTAGTGGCAGAGTAGAAAACCCCTCGATACATGCGAACGGAGTAAGACGTGTGCTCACGGGGTTTTCGGAACCAAAATAATGTTAAAAACGCGAGAGACTGACGCAGACACAGAGGGCCCATACGAACCTCATCGTCTTCTTCTTTTCTCTCCGAGCCCCCATCCTTTATTTAACCACTTCTTTTTCTACATCAACGGACAGGAGGTGCAGTTCCGATTGAACAAAGGTGCTGATCTGTCAGCTCTGCCGGATGATACATACCTCAACCTTATATCACTTAACGCCGCGCGTCAGTCTGATAAATTCCTCATCAGGCCCCCCTAACAACCAGTCTGACGTGATGGCATGATCGAAGCGACTGTGGTTTACAAGGGAGCAACCATCTCGAAGATTCTACGTTGCCCGAAACCTAAGCAAGCCACTTCTGGGCTTGGGCCTCATCCGACGCTCTACTCGAAAAATATTCGTAACTCTGTTCTGGCCTCGGTGAAATCGAGGATTGTTTCACCATCAAACTAAAGCGAAAAGCTGTACCTTTTGCCATAACCTCTCCAAGGCGCATTCCCATCCCGCTGCACGACGCTGTTGACGCTGACCTGAAAAAGCTGGAGAGTCAAGGAGTGAGAACAGAAGTCCAAGCTCCATCTCCTTGGTGCGCACCAATAGTCGTCATACCCAAGAAAAATGGGGACCTCAGCCTTTGCGTGGATTACACCATGCTTAACGAGAGGGTACTCAGAGAGCATCACCCCATTCCAAGCGTAGAACACACCTTGGGACTTCTCGGGGGAGCAAAGTATTTCTCGAATTTCGGTGCGTACTCGGAATTTTAGCAAATAAAGGTACATCCAAAGTCATCTGAACTGACCACGTTCAACACTCCTTTCGGGTGATATGTTTAACAGGATGCCCTTTCGAATCTCATCAGCTCGGAGCATTATCAAAGATAGTGAGTTACGTACTCGAGCGATTGAAATGAGTATTGTGCCACATGGACGACATGTTAGTGTGGGGAGAGGCCAAGCAGTCCCACGACGAGCGTCTTGCCCTAGCCCTCGAGTCGTTACTCGTGGCAGATGTGTCGTTGAACAAAGAAAAGTGTTCCTTCTATCAAAACAGCGTGACCTTTCTGGGTCACATCATTGACCAAAACGGCGTGCGTACGGAGGAGGGTATGATGGAAGCCATCGTTAAAATGATGCCGCCAACCCACGTGACAGAGATCAAGCGCTTCCTCGGGATGACCAACTTCGTATCTCGGTTCATTCCGAAATTCGGTGACATCGCGCACCCGCTGACAGAGGTCTTGCGCAAGTCCAGCCATTTTTTCTGGGACGTCGCACAGTACCAGGCTTTTTCAAGAAATTAAAAAAAAACTACTTCAGAACCCGTCCTAGGTCACTATAATCCGATGCAAACACTCATCGTCTCATCAGACGCCTCAAGCTATGGTCTGGGAGCAGTTCTGTTCCAAGAAGACACGCACGGCAATCGGCGGCCAGTCGCGTACGCTTCAAAACGTTGACATCAGCTGAAGCAGGCTATTCTCGTATTGAGAAAGAAGCTCTCGGAATAACATGGGCATGTGATAAATGAGGCAATACCTCATCAGGCTCCATTTCAAAATAGAAATTGATCACAAGTATTTGTTGCCCATCCTTTCCATTAAACCCATCGACACTCTGACACCAAGACTTCAGCATCTTTGTCTGCGCATGATGCGGTATGACAACGAGACCACCTTTATACCTGGCAAGCAGCTCATCACTGCGGATGCTGTCTCTCGTCAACCACTCGCAACGCAGGACTCCGGAGATACCTCCGGCCAAGTATCAATCTACGCAAGTGTCGTAGTGGGCCTTTCATCGTCTGAGGTGGCAAGCCTTGAGAAATTTGCAATGGCGCCGAAGCGTGATCCGACATGTAAAGCTAGAGAAGCCTTTAGGACAAACGGGTGGCCAACGCACATAGAGCGAGACTCCGAAAGTCTGCCGCGAGTACTGGGAATACAAGCAGGAGCTCACAGTTCACGACGGCATACTATTAATGGGCAACCAGCTTATCAGTCCCCAATCTTTACGAAAGGCAACACTGAACGATTTACACGAGGGAGGAGTCAAGTGCTCGCGGCTTCAGCGACAGATGTGCTGATGGCCGCGGAACGCTAGAGATATCAAAGACTTCGTAGAAAAGTGTCCCAGCTGCATAGAGCGCCGACAACGAAGGAGCGAACCGTTAATGCCAACGGCATTTCCGGACCGACCCTGGCAACGAGTCGGTGTCGATCTCTCCTGCGCTAAAGGTTCCACATACCTTTTAGAGACTGACTACTACTTGCGCTACTTCGAGATTGCGCTCCTCGAAGATGAGCGGCCTGCCACATGCATACAGAAGATGAAATCAATCTCCGCGCTTCACGGAATTCCAGATACTGTTGTAACCGACAACGGCAGTGCGTAGCCAAGGGCGTTGTCGTGTTGGGGGGGTTCAAACCCCCCCCCCCCCCCGAAATTTTTCAGTTTTGCTTGCGTATATATGCACGCACACATACAAACGCACGCACAAACATACATAAAGTATGGTTGAACCCCCCCCGAAAAAAATTTCTGGCTACGTCACAACGGGCCACAGTTTCATCCTTGGAATACATCCGAGTTTTCGAAATTCGCGAGGGAGAGGGGATTCAAACACGTGGCATCAAGCCCGAAGTACCGATAGATCAACGGATTCGTCGGGGCGACAGTGCAACTCGCCAAACAGAAGATAGCCAAGGCAGCTGGCCCCTATAAGGCTCAACCGGCGTACCGTGCAACACCTCTGGAGAACGGCTATAGCCCAGCTTAGCAACTTTTCGGCCGGCGTGTTCGCACCACAGTTCCGATTTCTCCACACTTGCTGAAGCCGACGCTCGCATGCAGCCAGCGATTTCAAAAGACCGAGCAAGGAAACAAGCAGCGCAAGAAAAGGAACTACAACTGTCGCCGCGGTGCCCATCGTTTACCGATCCTGAATCCAAGGCAGCAAGTGGGAATAAAAGACCTCAAACGCGGGGGTGCCGTCCGAAAACGGGCTGACTAACCACGCTCATGCTGGATCCAGTGCGAAACGGGCAGTGTCCACCGCATCATAAGACAACACGTCAAAGAGAGCCTAGGTGTGGCATTAGACAATCATCCGGCATCGCTGGACATGCCATGTCGTCTGTCTGCTCAGGCTCCAGGCATGCAGCAGCCGGGAACGACGCAGTTAACATAGACGGCGCCGCCGTCACCACACGTCACCGCGCATGGGAAGACAGTGCGCCCTCCTGCACGGTTCCGTAACTAAAGGGGGGGCGATGTAGTGTCAGGTGTCATCTCATTGCATGGGTGTGCTTACAAGCGTCATGCCTGACGCGCGATAGAAACAGTGGACGGCCTCGAAGATGCCCTACGGTTGCTTTGCGCCGGAGGGTATGTGGAGAGAGCGACACTCACGAGCTCGGGTCTCAGATGACCGGGGCTTCAAGGGTTTCAAGTATCCAGGAGGCGCGTGATCTACTAGAGGGCATTGGACGCTCGACTCGCATCGCGGTACTACGCATATAGGGCGTTGCCAAGTCATGTGGTGTTAGAGCTCTGAATAAACTAGTTTTATAATTCAAACCTACAGTACATCACTATAGAACAACTGACACAGCTGCTGAAGTAGCACATCGTCGCTTGCACAAGAAAATACAGATTATTCAATCAAATACGCGCGTACTTATCCAAGGACATTACAGTCGACGTAAAACTTCTGTACACATCAACCAGCGGAGTGAGCGAGAAACGGTTGTTGTACTCGGCAGTAACAGCTGATAATCTCCCCAGGTCCTTGTAATTTTTAGGGACGAAGCTCCTTAGGGTGTGGGTCTGTCCTTCTTCTGTAGTAGTAGTAGTAGTTGTAGCAGTAGGTAGGTAGGTAGGTAGCCACGTGTAGTGTAATGTATCCACTCCACGTGATAAAGATGACGATGACGCAGTATAGTGTAATGTACCCACTTCACGTGATAACGATGAAGTATATGCGCGTTCCAGTATAGTGGAATGTACTCACTACACGTGATAAAGATGACGTTGACGCAGTATAGTGAAATTTACCCACTACACGTGATAAAGATGAAGTATAAGCGCGTTCCAGTATAGTAGAATGTACCCACTACACGTGATAACGATGACGATGACGCTCATGACCATGAAGTATAAGCGCGTTCCAGACCACACATTCTCTTTCTGCCATGGATGAAAACGATCGAGCTTCGCCCACTCATCATCATTCACTTCGTGGATATGGCGTGATTTTTTGCATATTTTATGTTCCATGCTATGAATACTGAAAGAAAGTTCGCTCTGTTGGCCTTAGCGGCATGTCATGCGTGGCCGGTAGCAGTTTCCATCTTATCAAGACGCAAGATTTAGTTGGAAAAGACAATCGCGTCTGTGTTCCGAATGCGACCCGTTAAGCGAAATGTGTGTTTTGATTTCATCAGTTTGTTTACAGTGTAGGCAGCGCGGTGATATGTGGCGTAGTGGTAGAGTACTCGCCTGGTAATCGGGAGGTGGCGAGTTCGAACCCTGCTGGCGGAGTGTTTTTTAGATGCGAAGCATCTTATGCTCGGGGCTGTGTCCGACCCTCCCGCGTCCCCCGTCCGGCGTCCCGCGTCCGGTCACTTTCATGAAGTAGGGAAGCATCCACTATGCGAACCAGAACACTGTAGTACAATAAGGCCGTCAACCACCATGT
Source organism: Rhipicephalus appendiculatus (assembly GCA_030522465.1). Classification (NCBI taxonomy): domain Eukaryota; kingdom Metazoa; phylum Arthropoda; class Arachnida; order Ixodida; family Ixodidae; genus Rhipicephalus; species Rhipicephalus appendiculatus. Next base: position 283,396 of record JALIZH010002123.1, read on the forward strand.
GTGGATGCGAAGCGCTGTGGTGGTGTGGGACGCAGGAAGGAGGGACGGACTGAGCCCCCTCCAAACGCAAGCAAGATCAAGGAATGGGGTCAACCTGGGCGACAGACACCACCTGCCTAGCCATTGCCAAGCAGCCTCTCTGTGCTCTCGGCCATGACTCTGATGACTGTGGTAAGGTTGACGACCTTCATATTACTACACTGTTCTGGTTCGCATAATGGGTGCTTCCCTACTTCATGAAAGTGGCCGGACGTGGGACGGGGGCGCGGGACGGACATAGCCCCGAGCATAAGATGCTTCGCATCTAAAATGACGGAGCGCACGCGCCTCATTCTCTCTCCTGTGCAGCGCCGCGATTGAGCGCTCGGGCCGCTGCCGCGAAACGGGAGCGGCCACGTTTCTCTCGCTCAAGGTAACCATCTCCCTGCTGCTTCGCATCCACACATGGTACCCTTTAGCGGGACATGTTTCGTTCTTCTGTGGTATGGCGTTACACGTTGTCAACTTTCAACGGGAGTTGTCTTTCGAAGTTTTGTCTTTTTCGTAAGGCACTTTTTTTAGTAATGTCTCGAGTGTATACGTTTCTCCAGTGGCAATTAGCCTGTGCTGTAAACTAATTTATGGCGACGTGTTAGAAGTTGCCGCTGTTTGCGTTTTGGTAACGAAATGTTCACGATCACAAAACCATAATTTTGTTATCACTGAAAGTTATTCTGCTAATTTGACGCATTAAACATACATCTTGGCGTCTACGCTCAAAGGCGTATGATTACGAGACAGTTATATTACTTTGCGGCGTCGGTGGTGAGATGCATGCGCTCCATTGTACTTCGTCCGTTAAGGACGGGGTGCCAGACCCCGTTCACTCCTCATCGGCACGACAGTTCGATAGATTCGGAACTCCACCTGAGTAGCAGAGCGTTCACAGCATCTCTTACTCTTCCTTCAAGGTAAGAGTACGTTCGGCGGCTAACTCTGCAGTACTCCGCGACGGAGTTAAACAACTCTGGTGAAACTAAAGCAGTTGATATGCCCTTCCAGTGCTCCGTCTACTTCTGTGAGCGTAGCAATGCGTCCTAGTGTTAAGTACAACCTGCAAGGACGCGAGGAACATTCAAAGAACATAAGCAGCTTTGTCCGTGTTTATTTAAATAGTTTGCTATCGAGTATTAGCCCGAGTAAACTAGAAGTACAAACCCTACTAGAGTACATTTAACCACATGGAGCTATCTTCTGACGGTCTGAATGTATCAATGAAAAACATTATTACAAAGAAATTCTTCCGGCGAAGGAGAAACCCTTAGTCCAGGGCCCATGTGGCCTTTGCTATCTTGCGAGCTCTGTCACTCAGCTTGAGCTGTTCTTCAGGCTTCGAGCAGGACAGCGCAGCCTCCCACTGCTCCGGTGTTAGCGTGTTGTTTGTTGGCACTACCTTTGAGTGTTGGCAGGCCCATGTTACGTGATAAAGCGTTTGGCGTTCCCCGCATAGCGGGCATTTGTTGTCATATATTGCCGGGTAGATTTTGCTGAGAAGGCTGAGATTGGGGTAAGTATTAGTCTGAAGCTGTCTCCAGGGAACCGACTGGTCTCTGCTGAGGTCTTTGCGGGGAGGGGAGTAAATCCTCCTCAGGGCTCTTTTGTGTTCTAAAATTGCTCCATAGCGTCTTGTAACTGTGGCTGGTTCCTCGTCGTTGTGCGCCCCCCGGTTGGCGTATGCTCGGGCAGTGGCGTCAACACGCTGGTTCCCTGTCACAGTTTCATGGTCTGGTGTCCCCGTAATGGAGCAGCTAGAGAAGGTGATCTTTCTTGTCTTTAGTATGTGGATGGCCGCAGTGGATATGCGGCCACTGCTGTACCGTCTACACGCTTCTTGGGAGTCGGTGACTATTTCTGCAGTAGACTCATTGCACTGGTGAGTGATGGCGAGACCGATCGCTACTTCCTCAGCTACGAGGATGTTGTTGTTCCCTAAGATGGTGATCAACAACGCTTGCTACCATGACGACGTGAACAGCGCGTGAGACAGACAAGGACAACCGAACCGACGAGGACTAGCGCTGACTTCCAACTGAATTTTATTAACACGAACATGGAAAAACGAAGACAGCGTGGCACACGTGATCACCACTTAGTCATCTGCGCAAGACGGCAGACATTGAAAATGAAACGAGCGACACAAAAACAGCAAAAACACAAAAACGCGAAAAAAAAAGAGACAACAAGCAATGCAGCCGTAATATATCTAAGTGATTTGACCGGAGAAATTCGGGTAATCTATTTCTTTGTCAGTGAGAGTGATTGAGGGTTTGCTGATGCAATCTCCTTTTGCGATAGCTGCGGCTTCAATGATGATTGATAACATACATTGATGATAAAAATGATGATAACATACATTAAGGCGTTAATGTACGGTTACAGGAACACAACCAAAATGTACGAAGGAGGACAGATGGTTTTCTGGCAATCCACTGTTCTCAGTGTGGGTGTTCTCCGGCATTCGATAACACACAGATTTTAGCTAGGCACCGTCACGACAATACGCGCATCATCATTGAAGCCGCAGCTATCGCAAAAGGAGATTGCATCGGCAAACCCTCAATCACTCTCACTGACAAAGAAATAGATTACCCGAGTTTCTCCGGTCAAAACCCCTTAGATATATTACGGCTGCATTGCTTGTTGTCTCTTTTTCTCGCGTTTTTGGGTTTTTGCTGTTTTTGTGTCGCTCGTTTCACTTTCAATGTCTGCCGTCTTGCGCAGATGACTAAGTGGTGATCACGTGTGCCACGCTGTCTTCGTTTTTCCATGTTCGTGTTAATAAAATTCAGTTGGAAGTCAGCGCTAGTCCTCGTCGGTTCGGTTGTCCTTGTCTGTCTCCCGCGCTGTTCACGTCGTCATGGAATACCAACTAGCCCGATCACATACCTTGCTTGCTACCGCCCGGAGTGGTCTCTGTATGTGGTCGCGTCAACGTACAACGCGTCTGTTCTCCCCGTGAAATTTGTTTCGTGTGCTTCTGATCTTTCTTTTCTTCGGGGCTTATGAATTTTTGGACGCATGTTTCTAGGTATTCGGCTGATCTCAATGATCTGGCGAATGTCCTTCGGTATACTCTCCGTGCTGTTAATTTCTGTCCAAGCATCCCGCATGAATAGTGTGCTTGTGCTCAATTGGTAGGCGACAGCGATGCGTGCAACAACCCATTACCTGTACGCTAAGATTTGGAAGTGGAAAGAACACTACGATTAAGGAAAGGATCTATTAAAATGAAAAGTCACAGTTTCACCGCAAGGGTGAAGCAATGAAAGCGATAGCAACAAATTCTAATGTTATTCGAACAGAGGCTGGCAGCGAACTCTTTTGGATCCGATCTCACGCAACTCTACAAAATGCTTGTTTACAGCATACGGCCGCTCCAGGGACACTGTGAGCACAATCTCCTCGGCAGCCGCCTGCTGAGATTGCGAGATAACGCGTGCGCCAGCGACGACCTCGCTCGTAAAACCAAAGGTTGCAATGGCTGCATGAGGCACCCCCTCCCCCTCGCGTCTTTCCGCGCTTGTTAAAAACGCGCGGGGCGTTTCCTTTCTTCTTGAGAATTCCCCGGCTGGTCGAACAGGCGGGGGGGATCTTATCGCATACGCCTCGAAGCAACGCAGATGGGTCGGCTCGTTTGATGTCTGCTTCAGCCGCGTATGCCGCCCCCGCTCCCGCGCTGTTACCCACGGTAGAACGTACAATGCGCTGGGGGATCTATCAATATGGACTTTATACGCAAAATGACGGCGACAGCAACGGTGACGGCAAAAAACCCGTCGAGACCGTCCATAAAATTGCTATCGCAATAAAAAAGGATATGTTTCGGTCTTGAACCAACACAATTTTATTTAAGGGATGATGCATGGTGAACGGTTGCAGCAAAATTTAGACGCACGGATGAAGAAGAGAAACGAAAAGACACTGGTAAGTACTGGCGTTTATCGAAACCCTCTGCAGAATATATGGGTGACGTTATCGACAGTTAAAAACTGGTGGTCAAATATTAGAAAGGTTAAACAAGGTTAAAGAGAGTGGGGCACTTCATGTCCAGCAATCTGGGACATCGACTAGTGCGGCAAAGCCGACCCCAAGGGGAAGCGCTGGGCGTAACTCTATGGGGAGCGTTCTTCAAAAAATGATTACTGAGCAATGCCTGATTTTTCGCTAATTGCACTTCAGGCACTTAATGCTGACAACCTCCTTATGTGGTACAACGCGATTAGTTTTAATCGGCCGGCTGGAATTTTTTCCCGAGACACTTTTGTGCCTCCATTGGAAATGTATGGGGTGATTTTTGAAAAGGTAATTGTAGCGCAACGATAACGTATTCGCTAATTGCACTCTAGTGGCATGTACGGTAGGACAACCTGTCTTTGTGTTTGCAATTTCGTGGGATTACGCTGGGTGGATTTTTTTCCTGAAGAGCTTTTCAAAATCGATAGTGCAGGAAAGCAGCATTACAGGGGTAAAAGAATCACCTGTCGGTAAATCGATGAGAAAGTGGACGTTGATCATGGTAAAAACTCAGCAAAAGTCTGCAGATGTGACGTACATTATGTGGATGAAGCATCAGGAATTACATAACCGTAATAAATATTTATCACTAATCTAACCATTTAATTTAAACTTATGGGGGGAAGCTCTCAGTGTAGAAGCACATATGTAGTACAGTACATATAGTGTTTCAATGTGAACAGTTACTATAAGGTGGTAGATAACAATTTCATATCATTGGTTTGCACTGTTTATTGTTCTCATTAATTAGGAGTTCGGGATAATTACAATCAATCACTTATATGTTATCTATGTGTTGAGTGATGTCATACGAAAAGTGTCCGAGATGGCATACAGATTTGAAGGTATGAAATTCCGAAGTTGCTGTGGCATGACATGACTGCATGAAGAATATAAATGACAGGTCATAACATGAAACTCATGACACTTATGTCATGAACGGTATGATCTACATGCCACATTATTAGCGCTCTCGCGGCCGTTTCTTAGTTTAAGGTATACCAAAAATATTCAGGCTTGTCAAGAGTGTATGACGAACATAAAAAGCAGGTATTAACAATTATGACATGTATGCCATTTATGACATGATTTACATGCCACACTCATGGTGCGCGTGCGGCCGTTTCATTCACTGGATATATACTGAAATTGGTATTATGCAATGTTACTGCGTGACAAATATAGATGACAAGTATTAACATAAAAATCATAACATGTATGTCATGTATGACATGACTTACGTTCCACGCTCATGGCACGCTCGCAGCCGTTTCGTTTCCTGGATATATACCAAATTTGATATGGCGTGACATGACTGTATGACGAACACAAATAGCAAATCCTTACATGCAAATTATGGCACGGATGTCATGTACGCCATGACTTACATGCCACGCTCATGGCGTGCTCGCAGCCGTTTCGTTTCCTGGCTATATACCGAATGAGATATGACGTGACATGACTGTATGACGAACATAAAAAAATTACAGCATATCCACAGAGTGAATGATGATGAGTGGGGCGAAGCGTGCGTCCGGCCGTCCGTCCGTCCGTCCGTCCGTCCGTCCGTCTGTCTGTCTGTCTGTCTGTCTGTCTGTCTGTCTGTCTGTCCCTAAAACTAGCACCATCCCACTAAAACCACTAACGCCATCTAGTGATATTATTTCCAAGATGATGATGATGATGATGAATTGTGGGTATGCCGTTTGTAGCGCGTGGGCAACTCTCAGGTGCCTTAGAGAAGGAAAAAAATAAATAAAAAATAAAAAAAACCTTTGTCCCACAGCCTAGGTAGATATACACACACACACGCTGAGGTGAATTAACCTGTTCGCGACAGCCGTACAATGTCTCCTCGTAGACCAGCTACATTGTCTGAACGGACATATACACACAACGCCATCTGTTGAGCAATTCATGAACTAGAAGTGGCTGGCTACATACATACTACTACGGTGGAGGAGGAGGGAACGACCCACACCCTAAGGAGCTTAGCTCCTAAAAGCAGGTCCTTACATGCAAATTATGGAACGCATGTCATGTACGGCATGGCTTACATGCCCGCTCATGGTGCGTTTGCGGCTGTTTCATGCACTAGTTCTATATTAAGATTGGTATTACGCAATGTTACTGTGTTACAACGATAAACGACCACTATTACCGTAAAAATCGTGACATGTACGCCGTCAGCGGCCGTCCAGAGGGCCCGTGAAAGAGCGGAGAGGCATGGCCTCCCGATTCCGACATGGGAGCAGCCAGCGGCGAGCCGAGGGCCCCAGCGGGTCGTTCCCGGCTAGTCCCTCAGGACATCAATAAAGTTCTTTGTCTGTCTGTCTGTCTGTCTGTCTGTCTGTCTGTCTGTCTGTCTGTCTGTCTGTCATAGAACTAGGCGGTCACGTACCAAGAGACAGGGATGTACAGACCCGCGGCTTTAGGAGCTTCGCCCCTAAAAAAAAACACTACGCTTTTTACACGTGCTGGTACTGCAACGTTTTGCCTTTGGCGGTAATTATTCGAAAAGTACGCGAAAAAAAATGACACCATCTCCCGCCAAAGGGGAGCATGAGGCGATGCGAAGCACACCGCGTTTGCATCGGTCCGACTAGCTGTTTCCGTTAATGTTGCGTATTGAGTGTTGTAGTTTGTGTTGTGTTTATGCTCTTATGTTGTTGTTAACGTAGACCCGAACGCAGACCCGAACGTGGTAGCGCGTGCCAGCGCGTTCTGACTAGGATACAACGCGTTGGTTCAGCATGCGTCTGCAGAATCTCGTTCCCCGACGTCATCAGATGATTGCTGAGAGAGTGTAAGGGGGTGAGGCCACACCGCCTTACCCAGCCCCTTACCCAGCTAGCGCGTGAGCTCACAGCATAAGACGCTCACAGAGACTATGTACATTATATACACACAAGAGTTATTCTTTTGCAAAGTACAAGGGCGTCCCCTGATAAGCTCGGGACACGGAGGCTCGGGCACTCGATTCCCTTTAGAGATGACGCAAGGCTACTGAACCTAATTTCGCTAAACCACCGTTATCGCTCAACATAATTCGTTAGTTCCTGCGCTATTTATTATTCAAGACATTGAGCAAAATTCATATATCATTTTATCCTCCGCGTATAACCTGTAAGGAAATTTTCGAAGCGCGCATAAACCAATTAAAGAATTTAAGGGGAGAACGCGTTAGCGCAATCGAGCTTCGTTCACTTCACCTTCACAGTCGCTAGCCTCGTTTAATTTCTCGGCGGACACATCCACCCTGCCGCAAGGAAAGGTACGTCTGTGCTCGTAACATATATATTGTTTCAAACTGTCCTACAGTGCCTTTTGTAAGTACAGCATGCAAAATGCTCGCTAGGACATAATTCTTTTTTCTTCGATCCGGAAGGCTACAAGCGCAAATGCGTAGCTGCACTCTTTGTTGATGGTGTTGCTGATAATAAGAAAGAGAGAGAGAGAAAACTTTATTTAAAAAGTCAGTCAGTAACGTCAGGCATGGCCCGTCGCCTCCAGCCGTCTGCCGGTTTGATTACTTATTCCTGTGCACTTGGGAATCGGTCGGTTGTCACAGCAGCCACTCACTGTGCAATTCAAATGTACGACGCTGGTGCGATTCTACACTTCTGCCACGCAATATTACATGTGTGAAGGGGGGATCCTCGAACTACAAGACATTATTATAGTGCTTTTTTATCGAAACAGTGTAGAACACCTGTTTTCCGTGCGAAGTCTTGGATTAGATTTCCTCTCGAGCCGAATATTCATATTGTGTATTTATTTGCATCTATCCCAAATTCTGGCCCCCCGGAAGACGTTTATTTTCGCTAACAATACTTAGCCAACAATGAAATCACGCGCTGTTCGAAAACGTGCGCTTGGTGTAATATCAATAGTAACATGCCTCGCTTACGTTAGTGACGTCCTTTATAATACAAGTATACTCACTGTTTGTCGTTTATATAATAATAATAATAATAATAATAATAATAATAATAATAATAATAATAATAAGAATAATAATAATAATAATTATTATTATTATTATTATAATAGCGTGAAGAACAACGAACGTTATAGTGGGTCATCATCTCCTCCGACATCGCAGGTCTGTCTGCATACCGCGCATTGCTCGATGGCGCTTCTCGTTCGCCCGCAAGATCCGTTGATTTGAGTCGTTGGTCAAGCTACCGGCCGATCCCTACGGCAGAGTTCAATAAACTTTTTTTTATATATATCTGACAAAATATGGGAAGGTAGGCTACGTTGGAGCAGGCTATCCCAACATCATGACAGTAATGTACAAGAAAAACATAAAAATACGAAAAATTAAGAATAAAAGAAGAAAAAAACTAATCAGAGTCACTTGGTACATATATACACTATACGGCTTATAACGAATGAATGAGCACAGTATATATGGGCGTAGTCCAGTTCATATATCGTGATCACATCGCGGATAGAGTCCGAACAAATAGTGGCAAGGTATAATAAGAACTAAAGACAGTTAATTAAATTTGTGTCCATTAAAAAATCACGGAGGGCGCTCACTGCGCGCCTTTGATTATCGGGATGTGGCCATGGTCCAAGTACTTTTCCAATCGTAAATGGTCGTCTGTCGAGGCGGTTCAATCGATCACTCAGTTGAGCGCGTTGTTCGTCAATTCGCGGGCATTCAATAATGATATGCTCCTCTGACGCATCGACATGATCACAGTGGTCGCAGTGCGGGGACGTTCTTGTTTTTATGCGGCAAAAGAAGTGAGGTGTGTATGCAACACCTAATCGTAGACGGTGCAGTAGTGTGTCAAATGGTCTATCAATCTTTTGATTAGGTGTAAATCGGAGAGACGGATCTATTTGATATAAGAGTGAAGACTTTGTATTTTCGTCAAATCAAGCGTTTTTGCACAATTTGTGGCGCAGATCGGAAAGAGCCTTCTTGCTTTCTAAGAAATAAACGGGCACTGGTGCCCGTTTATTTGTGTGCTGCAGTGGCTAATTTGTCAGCATTTTCGTTTCCCATCACTCCTACGTGACTTGGAAGCCACTGAAAACATATCTCATGGCCGTCCAGATAACCGATGGTAATTGTTTTTAAGATTTCATATATTATGCTATCATCTATATGAAAATAAAAATCGTTAATCATTTGTAGCGCTCCTTTGGAGTCAGAATATATTACCCAGTTTTGCCTTTGCTGGCTTTCAACAATGAATTTTGAAGCTTGTAATATTGCAACAAGCTCCGCTGCTGTAGACGATGTCTTTCGAGAAAGTCGGAAATCTCTTTCTATTTTATATACGGGTATATGAAAAGCCGCAGACGAGCTTTCATCCATTGTAGATCCATCCGTGAAAACAAATGTGACACAATAAACTCTTCAACAACAACAGTAACACAATACTCATATGAGAATAATATATTTGTTATTATTATTACTATTATTATTATTATTATTAATGTTATTATTATTATTATTATTATTATTATTATTATTATTATTATTATTATCATTATTAGTATTATTATGTGAGGCACGAATTTTCTTTGAAAAAATTGAGTAGTTGTCTTATCAGAGGCGTTCCTAATGTGAACGAGGCATGCTATAGTATACTGATATTACACCAACCCCGCGTTTTTGGAGCAGCGCGTGATTTCATTGGTGGCTAAGTATTCCACAAAAAAGTTATCTGTAGCGAAAAAATCCGGTGCCGACGCTGGTGTCGGCGTCTTCGTTGTGAGTGAAAAAAAAAGCATTGCCCGTGGGCGAAAGGTCGAGGTAGCTGCAAATAAATGAACAATATTAATAGCTCGCGCGTAAATTGAACCCAGTACTTCTGCACGGAAGACAGGTGTTCTACAACACAGCCACGCTGGTGCTTGAAACTGTTCGAAAAAAAGAAAATAAACTATGATAATGTCATGTAGTGTGAGAAGGCCCCTTAACGTGTGTTGTGTTGCGTCCCAGAAGCGTAGAATGGCACTAGCGTCAAACATTTAATTGCACCAATGAGTGGTTGATTTAAAAACTCGCCAATAAGCGCGTCAAGCAAGTAATAAATAGGTCCTACCGAGGGACCTTTTAAGAAACATCACCATGTAAAAATATTACCACGCTGTTCTTGAGCAATACGTGCAAAGAAACAATTACAGTATAGTAGCAGCAAGGAAACCAGACGAGAGCTATCTTCAAACTCGCTTGTACGCGTTCTTCGTTCTAAATAAAACTGGCCGAAATAATCGGGTCTCTAACCAAGACCTGATGCCGTTGTGCAGACCGCATAGCCAGTGAAACAAAGAGGTGTGCTTTGCGGTTATGTACGTACATCCAAATATCATCGGGGGTTTTACGTCACAAAACCACGATATGATTATGAAGGACGCCATCGTGGAGGGCTCGGGAAATTTCGAACATGTGGTGTTCTTTAACGTGCTCTGACATCGCACAGTATACGCGCTTCCTCCATTTCGCCTCCATCGAAATGTGACCTCTGCGGACGGGGTCGAACACGCGGCTTTCGGGTCAGAACCCGAGCACTGTGACCGCTACATCACCACAGCGGACGGTCGCATATGTGAATATAATTGGTTTCAGTACGCTTTCAAGAACAGTCAGCAAAGAGGGGAAGACGAGCTGTATAGCATGTCATGTACAATGAAATACATTTCGGACGTCTTTTATTATGTGCTCTAGAAACGTTAAGAGCGTTGTTTAAATTAAGGCGTCTTTCTCAAAATGCTTAAATTTGGAAAATAATTCAGCAATTTCGTCCCTGTAATGAATTTAGGCCTTTATTTCTGCTACGTTTTGAGCTCTTAAAAAAGATTATCACTGGCAGCGAATACGGCACGGCACGTTGCCTTCACTCTATAGCGCGAAAAAATTCACTTGTTAAGTGACGCCAACAAATATTAGCTACGTGAAGCCTGTCTCTACATATTCTCAAAGCGTCATCGCCATCTCATAGGCTGATATTATTTTCTCGAAATTAGCTTTCACAGATTACAAAAACAGCCGCGACAAAAGGACGTCCTAACTTTCTTCATGAAACCAGTGGGGCCGACAACTATACAACCGCACGAAATATATTGAAAAGGACGAGAGGAAGGGCAGCACGCCCTTTCGAAATACGAGTTTGTCAAGCGCAGCCAAGTGACTTGTGCGCGCGGATTCACTAAAAAAAATACTTGATTCACGATCGAGCAACCAACCGACCGCTCGTCGTACACGACTTGCGCTTATCAGTCAGCGATCACGGTTCGCTCTCGGTGGCGATAGTCGACATCGAGCTGCTTCGTTGTTGTTTTTTTTTTTATGTATGGCCACTTTGTCTGCCGCGCGCCATGCTTTATCGCGCCAGTTTTGAAAGTTGAAGGTCTGTACGCCACGTGGCGTGAAAAACGGTGAACTAAAAGCGATGTCCCGAAATGCTGGGTACGTGTCATGAAAGTAGTCGATTCTTCATAGAGTGAAGCTTCATGAACAAGTTGTGTTGTTTCTCTTCAGTTCTATTTGAAGTTTCCAAGGCGAGAACTACCATCTTTCGTGTCAGTGCCCCTTGAAAAGGAACAGAGCTGATACTTAAAAACTCTTAATATAACGGAAGCAATCTTTTTTTTAGTTAGAGACATTTCAGTCTTCATCATTTAACAGTGCACCACTGTTTGCAAAGGCAAACATCTGCTTTCAGAAAATGAGGTTGCTCGCGAACGGTTCCGTTGCAGGTCGATATCAAAACTGCTAAGCACTGTTCAAAGGTTGACAGTGTTTTGGTGTTAAGTACTGTGCTGTATTTGTTTAAACATATTATTCCCCACTAAACTGATAAATGAACCAACCAAACTGCCTTTACAAGCAGTTTGGTTCGTTTATGAAGGTAAAAATATTTTTGATGTTGGATGGTAAAGTTCCTTTCGTAATTGCAGAAGCAGTAGTCATGCCTCTCCTCAAAATCTGAAGTGCAGATTCTGCCATCAAGATTATATCATCAAGGTCACAGCTGAAACAACGCCACATGTCACACAGCAAGCGAAAGAGAAATGGATATTCAGTTCAAGCATTGCTGAGGTAACAGCTCAACGTGGGTAATCTGCTGCCAAGCATTTGTATCCATTTTCGGGTTTTTACGTGGTTATCCAACGTTTTTTTCATGACTAATGCAGCAATTAGGCAGCTAACAGCTGCACCATGTTGTGTTTAGAGTGGTATTTCTTGCTTTTCTTCTACCGAACAGCATTTTGGACAAAATGAGCTCCAAGCTTATGCCAGAGAGGCACAAGAGCTGTCCGACTTGTCAATTTTAAACAATAACATAAAACGTGCCATAACTGTCTTGGCAAACTAAAGGGTCGTGGTCGTAAACACAGCGTGTGCAATCCACAGCCCCTGCCGGTTGAATTTTCTTTTATTTCTTTCTGGCTGGAGATTTAGTATTCTTATGATGTGCACCTATTTTTGGCGTGCTACTGTGATGGTGAGCCTGCTAAAAGTTTTTTCAGGTGAAAAAGTGGCTTTGGTTAAAGTTTCATTGCAAATTGTTCAGCATAGTGGATGACAGTGCAACATCACCGTACCCAACAGCTGTGTAGTGAGTGACGTGCGCGAGTATTTGAAGTTCCCGCCAAGTTCGTGCCTCCCGTGGCCTTCTCCCATTGGTCTTTTCTTCTTCTTCGTAATTTTGTTCTGGAGCGCTCGTGCTACTCTATTCCTCTTTTAGATGCGAAGCATGTTATGCTCGGGGCTGTGTTCGTCCCTCCCTCCAGAGTCCGGCGTCCCGCGTACGGCCACTTTCATGAAGTAGGGAACCACGCACTATGCGAACCAAAACACTGTAGTACAATAAGGCCGTCAACCACCCCCACAGTTACCAGAGTCGGTGCCGCGAAACGGGAGCGGCGACGTTTCTCCTGCTCAAGCTAACCATCTCCCCACTGCTTCGCATCCACATATGGTTCCCTTTAGCGGGAGATGGCGAAGTTTTAAATGCGAATGCATTTCATAGTCGGGCTATGTCAGGCATCCGGCGTTGGCGTTGGCGTTGTCCGCGGAGGAGGAGGAGGAGGATAGGTTGAGGAGGTGTGCGCGCCGGCAGGTGTTAGATGTGAAGCATCTTATGGCGAAGCTTAATCCGGTGGTGGTGGTGTACGGCGTGACCGCCCTTACTGCGCATGCGCAAACCCTTTCAAAAAAAAAAATAAAGATAAAAAACCTCCTCTCTCCCTCTCTCTCCCCTAGGCATCCCTCCCCGCGGCAACCACACCCTCACTGCGCATGCGCCTCCCCTCCTCTCCCCTGCTACGCTCCCCCCCTCTCTCCTCTAGGCATCCCTGCCCGCGCCGTCCACACTCCCACTGCGCATGCGCGTCCCACCTCTCTTCTTCTCTCCTACGCTCCCCCCTCTCTTCTCTAGGCATCTCTGCCCGCAGCGTCCACACTCCCCCCCCCACTGCGCATGCGCACCCCACCTCTCTCTCCTCTCCTACGCTCCCCCCCTCTCCCTCTCTCGCCTGGCGACGCCGACACAGGCAGCGTCTGCTAGCGAGTTTCTTGGTTGAAAAAACCGACTGCTCGCGCTGCACAACCGTTCACTGGCCACCCCGTATATATGGCAATGAATCTTGACCTCCAAGGTGGTGCCGGTGGGAAATTTCTCCTGTGCGTTGTTGAACAATAAAAATTCGCAGCGTGCGCGTTAACTAAAAGTGGTCTGCGGCGGAGCTCGGCGGAGCTATATATGAAAAAAAAATTTAAAAAATAAATAAAAAAAATTAAAAAAAACAAGAAAAAGCAAAAAAAAAAAAAAGGCGCTGCGCCGTGCTCCCGACCGGGCTGCAGAAATTATGCGCCATTTCCTTCTTCAAACCACAACCACCATATATAAATGGAGTGAAGCGCGCGCGAAATGCATTCGCATTTCCTCACGATTCCCTTCGGGGAGGTGGGGGGCTTTTTTTTAGATGCGAAGCATCTTATGCTTGGGGCTGTGTCCGTCCCTCCCGCGTCCCCCGTCCGGCATCCCGCGTCCGGCCACTTTCATGAAGTAGGGAAGCCCCACTATGCGAACCAGCGTTGGAGGGTGAGAGAGAGGGGGGAGGGGACGCGCATGCGCTGTGGTGGTGTGGGACGCGGGAATGAGGGACGGACTAACCAATTCAAACCATATTTTGTCTGTTGCCTTTTGTCTGAAAGCAATCCGATGGGTCATTAAAATATCTAGGCTGGCGGTTTCACCTTGTAAACAGGCGTTGTACAAGGTTTGAGAGACATATGCTCTTATAGCTACTCTTTTGTTCAAACCTTTTCGAGAAGACCTGATAACCGGGGCACCGGCATTGCCAGGCATATACTTGAAGCCAACATAGCTGATACAGAATGGAACTCCAAAACAACAAACCATGTTTACCTGCTTCATACGGTTCACGTAAAATATGAAACATCAAGCAATTTGCAAGGCAGTGAATTTGTCGCTTCTCTGCTTGCGACATTAATTTATCTGCGGTACATCTCTAATTCACCAACCAGTGTGGGAAATGCTTGGGAAAATGGTCCTGGGCACTTAAGAGCAAAACGGTTTATCTTGTATTAGTAATATTACTCTTTCGCGATGCCGAAGACACCACGCTTTCGATGAGAAGGCGCATGGTTAGCGAGAAAACACGCAGAAAGGAAATGTGGGTGGCGACGTCACCTTGAGGTTTCCGCGCCATTTGCCGGGACGTCACATATTTTGAAGGCGCCTGCTATGGCCTACGTAGTTCCTAATCGTTGAAAATGAAGTATATTGAATTGAATTGGTTTATTTCGCCATCAAAACAAAGCGTGATAGCCGAGGAGCTCGCGTTAAAAGCTATCTTTCGATAGCTCGAAAACGCCGCGGACATCTACAACAAACAAACACCTTGGCGGTATCGCAGCCACATGAAAAACGGCATAAAAACATCACGCATCACAGAAAGCAGTAATACATAGTAATACAGAGCTAAACTATACAAATGCATCAGTGCGCACTAGACAAAGAACGTTACAGTGCAACTCCGCGATTTATGTCACGGATACAAAATGAAAGGCAGTAAAATAAAACATCAGGTACAATATAATTAGAGTTCATGGTCGACATGTCGCAACGTATAACGTAACTACATTAGGTAAATGTTTTATTCAAACAAGAAAACAGTGTATTTATATAGTAAATTAGGCATCTTGGGAAAGAGTGTGTTCAAAAAATAGCTTTTTTTGTGGTGTGTTCTAAAACGATGTTCTTTCGGCGTAAATTATTTAGAAGTCGTGGTTATTCATTTTCTAATAATTGCCAGCCATATTGTTTTTTATGTGTTGGAACAAGGCATTCATCAGTTTGCCGAGTTGTGTGGGTGCGTTCGCTCTTCTCCTGAGGTCCTCTCCTCTAGGAATCCTCTACGGAGCGGCGCGCACGACAGCTGCTGTCACAGCTGCATACTACGCTGGGGGGCGCCACGGTAGTTCCGCGGTATGAAAATGACGGAGCGCGCGTGCCTCATTCTGTCTCCTGTGCAGCGCCGCGATGAGCGCCCGGACCGCTGCCGTTAAATGAGAGCGGCGACGTTCCTCCCGCTCAAGCTAATTATCTCCCCCCTGCTTCGCATCCACACATGGTTCCCTTTAGCGGAACATGGGGAATTTTTTTAGTGAGCGCGACAGGAGGCATGCTAACACAGAGGTCACCCAGCAGTTGCATTTGATTAGCCTCGATGATTTCGCGTGTTAGTGGCTGACGATGTTACGCGACAACGGTGCACTTTTCAAATTCCGGTTTGCAACCACAATCTTTACAGTGGCTACCCAGATGGCCTTGAACAGCTGTGTTTACATAATAGTGATGCTCGTTTAAACGCTCATTCAAGCACCTGCCATGTTACATGGTTTATATAGCAATGGATAAATGCGCCCCTTGGGGATGCAAGAACAAAAGCGAAACCGAAACTGAATACAACATACTCCGCCCCTTATTTTAGTGGTTAGTTGTTAGTACATTTTAGTAACAAAAACCCAAGTGTACACTAGTTATTTACATAGTAGAGAATATACACAATTTCAGACCGTAAACTAAAAGTTGGTCTGATAGTCCTGAAGCCAGGCTGGTGGCCGGCGCCTTCGGGTCGGCCGCTCTGAATTTTGTACTGCTGAGGTTGGCTGCTGTAGTATCCCAGAAGATGGCGACCGCGCCCAGAAGGCGGATGCAGTACAGGAGACTGCGCTACGCCAGGGGACGGTGGCTGCGGCACGGCAGGTTGCATTACGCCAGGAGACGGCGGCTGCGGCAGGGCAGGTTGCAGTACGCCAGCAGGTGGCGGCTCTGATACGGCAGGTTGTAGCCCGGCAGGCTGTGGCACCGCAACTTTAAACTGCGGCAGAGGTAGCTGGGGCTGCTGGCAATCACCCCCTCTGGAATTATGGAATGCTTGGAGGCAGTCCACGTACGCCTGTAAGCCTGTAAGCCTGTAAGAAGCAGGTCCCTTCCTTTCCAACACTTTAGTTGGTGAAGAGAAAGAGCAGTCGCGCTTAAAGCGAACGGATGGTTTCTTGACACGAACAATGTTGCCTACAGCTATCCCAGGTTCCTTGGCACTCTCCTCTTGTCCGTGTACAGCTTGCTGCTCCGCTATTGACGCCGGACCCTACGACGTAGTCGCGCCAATTCCTTAGCCGGTTCTTTAGCGAATGCTGGTGCTGAGAAGCCAACGACATCCAGCCTGGTTTGGGGCATTCTACCATCCAGTAGAACTGCAGGGGCAACCCCAGTGGTTGCCTGTGGAGTAGCCCTGTAAATAGCAAGGTAGTCCATGACTGCTTGTCGGAGGGGTCGTCCTTCGAGGAGTGAAACTCGAATAAGGTTTTTGAATGTCCGCTTGAACCGCCCTATTTGTCAATTCGCCTGGGGGTAGTACACTGATGAATGCGAAAGACGGATGGCCCTGTCTTGCATAAAGGTAATGAATTCACGGGAAGTGAACTGAGGCCTTGTCGCAAACAATTTCCTCAGGGTAGCCTTCGCGGGCAAAAACACTTGTTAAAAAGTCTTTCACTGTGCTCATGGACACCTCACGGCAAAAATACACCTCTGGCCACTTGGAGTGTTAATCAACAAGCGTTATAGCAAATCTGCTGTTGTGGTGTGCGCGCTCCAATGGGCCAACAATGTTTAAGGCAAGCTTTTGCCATGGTCGTTCAGGCCATTAAACAGGTTGCAGTGGCGCTAGTGATGTCTTGACAGATTTATCTTCCTCGAGGCTGATGTGGCAGTTTTTCACTGCTGTTTCCACTTCCTCATCCATTCGTTACCACCAGAACCGCTCACGAAGTCGCACTTTCGTGCGCGTGATACCAGGATGTGTCTCATGTGCGGTGGAAATGAACTGGACAGTGAGGGAGGACGGAACGACGAGGCGCTCTGCACGCAGTAGAAGATCATTCACAACAAAAAGTTCCTCTCTAATAAGGTAGAACGGCTTCACCTCTTCTGGTAAGGACTTTTGTGGCGGCCAGGCACTCAGCACAAATGACTTGACGGTTTCTAGACAACCATCGTCAAGGACGGCCTGCCTGCACTTCTCCTTTTCCAGTACCTACCTCATAAAGCTCTGCTTCTGAGGTAGGTTCTGGCAGCCGAGAAAGTGCATCTGCACCAGTGTTCGTGGACCCCTTGCGGTATTCAACAGTGAAGTTATAACAGTCGTCCCCTCCAGCGTGTGATTTTAAGCGGGCATCTTCCACGTCTTTGTGACGACAGCAAAGAGACAAGCGCCTGGTGGTCTGTTCGAATTTTGAAATGGCGACCCTGAAGGTACGTGTGCCATCGCTCACATGCCCAAATACATGCCAGTGCTTCTCGTTCCCCGACTGAATACTTTCTATCTGCTGGGGACAGTGTACGAGATGCGAAAGCAACTGTGCGAAGCTCTTGGCCATCTTGTTGCTGGAGGACTAGTCCCAGCCCACAGTCGGAAGCATCTGTCGATACAATGACTGGGACTGCCGGACCGAACATTTGAAGGACTGCGCTCGACGAAAGCATTTTTTTCACCCTTCTGAAACTGTTGTCTGCTTCGGCTGACCAGATGAATGGCTCATTTTTGCGAAGTTGGACTCTCATAGACTCGACCACTTGTGCCAAACGTAGAACAAATTTCGAGTAGTACTCTACAAGACCCAAGAATGAACGGAGGGCAGCAACATTGGTTGGCACGGGAGTGTTAAATATGGAGCCAATCTTCTCAGGAAGTGGCGAAATACCACGGGTAGTGACATTGTGCCCTAGAAATGTAAGCTCTGGAACGTCAAAGACGCATTTGTTGTTCAGTTTAGGCCTGCATCCTTGATGTTCTGGAGGGCTAGTTTCAGGTTCAAGAGGTGTTCTTCTGCAGTCTTGCCAAAGACGATCAATGTAGAACAACACACCAGGGCAACGGTCAAGGATTACTGCCATCATCTTCTGAAATGCCGCTGGGGCAGAAGCTAACCCAAAGCATACTCTCTTGAATCGAAAAAGTCCATCGTGAGTGATGAAGGCTCTTAGGTCGCTGGTGTCAGGGTGCAAGAGAACCTAATGGTAAGCGGAAGCCAAGTCGAGTTTTGAGAAGTTTCTAGCGCCTACCAAAGCATGTAGAAGCTCTTCTGCAACGGGAAACTATCTGGAACAATAGCCTTATTCGGCTCTCGGAGGTCTACGCAAAACCTGATGCTGCCATCTTTCTTGTCAACAACGACAATGGGGGGACACCCATTCAGAAGTATCGATGCGCTCGATGATGTCAAGGCTCAGTAACCTTTGAAGCTCACTTGGCACTGGTGCAGACCCGATGCATGAACCCCTTAGCAAGGCCCAAGTTGGGACTGAAAAGTGAAGCGAACTCGCTTGCCAAGGCTGGCGGAAGGTATTCTGGACTGGGTTGCGTGTTGGACAGTGCGGAAATGGAACGAGGTACCGTGTCATTGGCACATGTCAACGGAGCAACAGACGTAGTCGTATGTAAGCACTTGAGAGCAGAACCCTCAATGCGAAGACTTAGTGCTTTAATGCCGTCAAGGCCGATAAGACAAGCTCCTCGGCGAACAACATAAAAACAGAGTGACGCGGTGCGCCCTTTGAACTGTACGTCTGTCGTGAAACAACCTAGCACGCAAAAGGGACGTTGGGAATAGTAAAACAATGTGACGTGTGGAGCAGGCAGAAGCGAAATGCTCTTAAAATGTCAACGAAATGCTTTCTCTGACAAAATTGAAACAGATGACCCTGAATGAATAAGAAGTGTAAGCGTCAAGTTCGCAACCAGCACTCCTACGTGAATTCCCTTACGAGCGGAACGTTCCACAGTCAACACTTGCTCAGTACTCCTACGCGACGATACAGCGTCATCAAATTCAACTTCGCGGACCCTGCCTTGCACTTGAGCTCGTTTGCGGTTGCATACATTTTGAAAGTGGCCCTTGCGACCGGAAAACAAACCACTTTTCCCATGCGCTGGGCACTGCGTATCTGATGCGAAGTGATCCCGCGAGCCGCATCAGAAGCAGTGCGGCGACGCGGAGCGCCTACTGTGTTCTCGGTTCCGTTCAGGGGGGCGGTGCCGCTGCGACGCACGTGAGCCGCTGGCGCTCTTCGTTAGCTTCTGCTGAAAGTGGGCTGCCGGCTGTGAATTGCTCTTTTGCGATGAATGCAATGGTTTCTTACGACGACGCTGAATTGAAACTTGGTCGACCGAAGGAGAAAATTCTTTTAGCTCTTCAGCTGCTTGCTCAAATTGGAGCACGGTTCGCACCGAGCTTTCGAACGAAAGTGAGGGCCCTCAAGCAATAACCGTTCACGTACGCGGTTGGAAGCTATGCCGGCAACAATTTGATCCCGCAGAGCATCATCCTGAGAAACGAACGAACAGTGTGACGCTAGCTCCCGTAGGGCGGCAACAAAGTCATGAACGGACTCGCCTGACTGTTGACGGTGGCGGTGAAAACGGTGACGCTTGACGACAACGTTGCAGGACGTCGAAAAGTGGTGCCGTAACGCCACGAGTGCAGTATCGTATTCGTCAGAAGTGGCTGGGGCAGACTCATCCCCGTCCTTAACGGTGAGCGCTGCGGCGCTTGGCACTGCTGGTGCTGCGGCGGTCGACCCTGCACGTAAGGTTTGATAAATACGCTGGCCCTCCGGCCCCAAACAATGCAAAAGGATAGTCTTGCGTCGTTCTGGCGTGATCTCGGCGGCGCCGGACGCCACCAGGTAGACGCTGAACTTCTGCTCCCACTGCTCCCATGTTAGCGGCGGCCGGCCGGGCGTCGCAAGGAAGAACGGCGGCGGAGCGAGCCCGGGGAAACTCATGTTGGGTCGGGCACGGACGGTGCGCAGGTGCTTAGAGTAGGTTTACGACATCCTCGTCGCCAATGTAATATCTAAGGAAGGGAGTCAGACTCCACCCGTCACGATCAATGAAACAAGAACTGCCTTTATTGACTATGTTACATGGTTTATATGGCAATGAATAAAGGCGCACATAGCAATGAACAAAATCGAAACCAAAACTGAATACAACAGTAAGGTATACATCGCACACACTTCTTCAGTGCTCCCTTGGTGCCCTATCCCATCGGACAGTAATTGAAGCGTCTGACATTGCCGACGAGATCGCCTTCGCGAGGTCAAGCATACGCTCTCCATCTTCACACTGTGACTGTCCATCTTAATCATCACAGTGATGTCCCTCCAGCTAAGGCGTAAAATTGCATAAATTGATGCTCGTGCAACCAGAGACTTATGTCAAGTCATGGGAAGAAAGTTGAATAGCTGGCACCAACCTAAGACAACGAAGTGCCGACATTGCTGTAGGGTAACCTCCCATCTGGCTGCTATCAATTTTCATGGCACAGTCAAATCTCGACATAAGAAAATTTTATCTAAAATAAATTAATTTATTTTCAAATGTTGGTCTCATTAAAACCACATATTTTTTGTTCGCCATATTTGCATGCATAATATTGTCATTCGTATGCGTAACGAGCAGGCTTTCGTGACAGCCCCTCCAAACAACATGCGGCACAGTAAAGTTTTGTCACGGCGAGGGACATGCGATGGAACTTCCAGCTTTCTCAATGGGTCGAGTTCTCGTAGACGACAGTTCCAGACACTGGGGTCTCTCAACCAAGCTTGTCACATTGTGCATGCAAGCAAGTGAAGGCAACAGCGACGAGACGATAGAACATCTATAATCTTTTTGCGATCGCTTTGTGGCGGAACGCAACTACACTACAACAGACCGTTTTCTGAAGAGAAGATCCCTGGATCTTGGCCCTACGCGTAAGAGGCCCGGAGCGTCATCAAAATAACATCATCAAAGCGCGCCTCTGACGCGCTTTGATGATGTTAACATCAAGCGCGTTATGCGATAGCTTTGAGGCGTGTAGTCGACAGGCGCGCATGTTCCCTGACCGTACTTTCTTGCCTCTTTCTTTCCTTTAATCTCTTCATCCCTACTTCGCAATGAAGGATAGCAAATCGGACGTGTGTTGGGTTGACCGCCAAGCCTTTCTTCTATTTCCTTATCCTTCGCCTTGCCATTCAGTTTTGTCTTAACGAAGTTCTTCGTTATATCAAGCATATACTAGGGGTTCGCTATGGGTTCCAAATTTAGCAAAAATCTTAAGAAAAATCTGCCAAGGCAAAAGTAGGGTGTCAACATCCTTTTGCATGACACATGCATGCAGCAAAAAGATAGTAGTGTGGGTTTTTGACCTAGACAAAATAGAGTGTAATTTTAGGTATGCAGCAATTCTTGTAAAATTAAACTTCATATTTTTAGAATAACCATAGCTGAGAAACAATTTATCGTGACATAACAATGACGCCGTATCACGCCAAGCATTTTGAATCATCTGCTAAGCAGCGAGGATGATGTAGCGCTGCTGGAACGTTTAATGCGTAATTTGATGGGCGGCAACCTCCACACACCGTGCCGTAGTTCACTGCCACGTTTTGTATCGCAGTCACTAAGCATGGTCAGGAGCCACGAGAGCATGGAAAAACCACGCTGCACATTCGCTCGAACGTTAAGCATGCCAATGCATAGGGCGCAGAAAGCTTATAGCATAATCATAACAAGGGATGCACATTATGCAATTAGCTACTACGTTTTTCTCTCAAGCTGGACTGTACTTCAGTGTGATTTCTAAGGAGGCGTGTGGCTATTCTACAAAATGATGATATTGTACACTAGGTGTTGGAATAAAACCTAGACGCGAATAACTACAATACTCGCCTGAAGCTACAAGTTCTTGATAACCTAGGCATAAGGAGGTTGCCGTATAACAAAGCTTTTTTTTATTGGACGTACGGCTTGGCAATATTGTTACGTGAATGAAGACCCGCTTCTCCGGTAAGTCATAAACGCAATGTATTTAAAACAACACTTCCAGCCCTGACGGGCTCCCAGCTCGAGCGGAGGCAGCTCGTCGTCCTCTTCATTGGGCGGCCGAGCGCACGGTACGAAACTAGGAATATGCAGTAAACAATGTCCCCGGTGGAAGAAGCGCCGTCTCAGCGCCCCTAGATGTCAACATCACTCTGAGAATGGTAAGGCTTCAAGTGTGTGACGTGTGCGATATCGCTGACCTGCGGAGAGGGTGATGAGGATGACGCAACATGTCCAATTTGATGTGCTAGGGGAGACACCACACTGAGCACTCGGTATAAGCCTGTATTCGCCTCGTGTGCGACCGATGGCGGCGCTGCGAACGGTGCTCCGGTGACGCCAGGGCGGGGATTCGGCTTTTGTCGTCTGCTACGCTCGGGCTAAAACAGCAGCATTTTCGTTATAGTTCGCTCGCATCGCACGCCGTTCCTCGACTACTAGCTGCATTTTGTTCTAATGATATTTCTTGAGATGACTGCTAGCATTACATGAGTTTAAGAAACGTCAACATTTAACCTATCTTCTGTATACCGACAGCCATCGCGGTCAGGTTCATGCCCCCCGAGTTCGTAGCGTCGCTCTCTGGGCTGGAGGGCGTGGAAATAGCTGACGTGAAAGCGCGAACGCCCCCCCGCCAAGAGAGTTAAAGAGAGTCTCCGCTGCTTTGAAATCGCAGCGCGATCAGTTTTGCGGCTTATTCGCAAAAATCAGCGTTGTGTAAACTGACTTCAGATGAACGAAAATTCACGCTCCACTCCCAATTGTAGTCACGTGGGCTTGTGCAGACACGACAGCCGACAAAGTGAAATCGATAACTTCATGGACCAGCGGGTTGCCGTGGACCACCAGCACAGATTGGGCGAGCTGGATGCAAATAAGATCGCTCGGAATGAAACGCCAGCAGTGGTGCGCGTGGTACAGTTCGACCCTTATGGTTATAGATAGATACGCTCATGAGCCACATTCATGTTTTCGATCGCGCTGTGCTGCCTAATCGACTGTGCGAGCCTGTCAATGGTGATGACAGGATGGCTCGCACTATATTTCTAATACTTCGGCAACGCGGTCCGCTGCAGTGTTCGCGTTTCATTTGATACTGATAGTACAGCTTCGTAAACATTAGGAAGCGGCTGCCGACCCGAAGGTCGCGGGTTCAACCCAGCCGCGGTGGTCGCAATCTGATAGAGGCGAAATGGTAGAGGTGCATGTACAGTGCGATGTTATTGCCCGTTAAAGAACACCACACGGTCAAAATTTCCGGAGCCCTCCACTGCTGCGTCGCTCAGAATATTACCGTACTTCTGGGACGTAACACCATATATATTATTATTAGTATAGTCCGCTTTGTCCTTTATGTCGGCCTCGCTCAATCGTACGGTTTTTCAATCAACTAGACACGGTGATGCCATACTTTACCCTCCCCCTCCTCCTTTCTATCACTCTCACCCTCACTTCACTTTCCGACGCCGTGGCTTACCGTTCTATTCATTGCTATGCTATGCTTTACCACCCCCTCCTTTCTCATGTTCTCCCCTCACTTCTCTTTCGCCCTCGCTATACTGTATTACGCATGGCTATGCTATGCCTTACCTACCCCTCCTTCATTCCCTCCTCCTTACTCCTCCATCACTCCTCCTCACTCTCACTTCTCTTTCCTCCTCGCTATACTCTACTACACATAGCGGTGCTATGCTTTACCCTCCCTCTCTATTCATTTCTCCTCACATTCACTTTTCCTTCCTGCACCCTTTCTTTACCCAACTATGCATGACTATGCTTCACATGTTTGTGCCAGCGTGGTGCCACAAATGGCTATGCAGTCCCTTACTCTCCCCCTTCCTCCTTTCTCTCCTCCTCATCTTCTATTCCCTTTCCCGTCCCTTGCTATACTGTACTACAGACGACTATGCTATGCTCTACCCCTCGTGCTATCTCTGCCCCTCACCCTAGCTTCCTCTTCGCCCCCCCCCCCCCCCTGGCTGAACTATACAACACACGGCAATGCTCTATTATGCTAGCTATGTTATGTTTTACCATCTCCCCTTCTCATTTCCATCCTCCTACCTTCGCTGCCCTTTCTCATGCTCTTACTACATCATACTACACATAGCTATGCTATACATGACCCGTGTGACGCCATACATGCCTGTGCTATGGTTCACTTTCTCCGCCCTTCCTTGCCTTCATAATCATCCTCTCCTAACTCCCCGCACCCTCACATTTTTTCCCGCCCGCTTCCTATACATGGCTATGCTATACATGGTCTTGTCTGCATGACGCCAAGCGACGACATGAGATCGCAGCGTACGATGACAGTATACTCCCTCCTAATCCTCACATCACTCCTCCTCAACCTCACTTCTTTTCCTCACCCCCCCTTGCTACATATACCCATACTATACATGGCTATGCTATACACGGTTTTGCCTGCGGGACGCCCAGTGACATGAGATGACGAATGCATAAGATGACGACAGCCCGGTCCTCTAAAATGCTCTCCGCATTTATAAAAAATCATTAAAGAAGAGAATACCGCTATACGTACACGCTGCCCATGTTTTGCACCAAATAACTTTGTCTAAAAAGCTGGCCGTATAACGAGGCCCTTTGGTTGGAAAATAACTTGGAAGCGAGAACATTATTTATAACCTAATTAGAACATTATTTGCAGATAAACTTAATTATAACAATAATAATAACCTAAATAGAACATTAATTTTTCATATCACGGTAGCCCGCTGACTTAGGTCTTCAGACCCGTGCTTCAGGGCCGTGTACAGTGCCGTCCACTGTTAGGGTGAACACGGCTGAAAGTGACGGCGTAAAGTGCCTCGATGCGCTCGTTCGCCTACGCTCCGTTCAGGGTGGAGACAAGCGCGTCGTCTGCTACAGCGGTAGCCATTACTGATCCCAATCGTCAATGCGCGCACTGCCAGCGCGCGTATTCGCAGCCTTTTGCTCACGAGTAAAGACACTTTGGGCTGGACTTGCCTTCGCAAACGCATAATCGTTCACAGATGTTGCTAGTTATAGGTTTGTAGGCACGTATCACAGCAAGTAATGGAATGTTTCGAGCCTAAAGGTGTTGCAGGACGTAATGACCCTCACCGCCGGCGCGGCCGCTGGCTGCGGCTGAGTGGTGCACAGCTGCTTTGGATCACTGGGAGCTGGAGGCATCACTATTCACTTTTATACTTTGCGGGTGTATATGTTCGTTTATTTATTTATCTATTGATTTTTACATCGCATACACACAGCATTTCCCAACATGCATCATCAGTGATAAATTTGCCGACGTGAGAACCCTAAGGTTTAAATTACTCGCTGTTTAGCTAAATCTTAGAGCGAATAGAATTCGCGCGCAGGTTCCGAGGCTGCTGTTTTATGTGACCGATTGCCGGATATATTCGTCCTCGTAGCTTCGCTCCGTCATCAGCATTCACTTCGTGGATCTGCAGCCATTTTATTCAGCGCCGCAAATTCCGCGTTGAAATTAATGACCGTGTATACACAAAAACCTTCCTTCAGGGAGTTAATTCTGGAAAATTATTCCTCCGGCTAACGAAATAAAAAAAAATTTCTATTTGTCGTTCTTGTTCCGCAAGAAAACACAACTCGGAGTGGATAGTAGCAGTTCATTACAGGCGCGACAATATTCATAATCACACGTTCATGCATAAAAAAAAGTCACTTCTCTCTCTCTGCTATTGCAAACGCGCCGACTGGGACGGACGCGTAGCAACGACGCGTTGTAGGAGCTAATCGCGGAGGCCACGGTCATGATGCATTACTTCACTTCACCGCTCCCAGAGGGCGACACCACCAAGCCAAACAAGAGTACTGTGAGAGGGAAGTGTGAATTATAAAAAAAAATTTCCCATCTCCCGCTAAAGGGAACCATGTGTGGAAGCGAAGCAGCGCGGATATAATTAGCTTGAGCGGGAGGAACGTCGCCGCTCTCATTTCACGGCAGCGGCCCGGGCGCTCATCGCGGCGCTGCACAGGAGAGAGAATGAGGCGCGCGCGCCCCGTCATTTTCATACCGCGGAACTACCATGGCGCCCCCCAACGAAGTATGCAGCTGTCGCACCACCTGTCGCGCACGCCGCTCCGTAGAGGATTCCTAGAGGAAAGGACGGGGGGGGGACCGTAGGAGAGGAGAGAGAGGGGACGAGCATGCGCTGTGGGGGGGGGGGGGGAGTCACTCCGTAGAGTAGAGGGTTCCTAGAGGGGGGATAGGACGCGCATGCGCTTTGGGGATGTGGGACGCCGGAGCCGCTCCGTAGAGTAGAGCATTGCTAGAGGAGAGAGGGGGAGAGGTCGCGCATGCGCTGTGGGGATGTGGGCGCCGCTCCGTAGAGTAGAGGATTCCTAGAGTAGAGAAAGGGGGTGAGCGTAGGAGAGGATAGGTAAGGGGACGCGCATGCGCTGTGGTGGTGTGAGACGCGGGAAGGAGGGACGGAATAAGCCCCCCTCCAAACACATGGAAGCAAGATCAAGGAATGGGGTCAACCTGGGCGACAGACACCACCTGCCAAGCCATTGCTAAGCAGCCTCTCTGTGCTCTCGGCCATGACTCTGATCACTGTAGTAGTGATTGACGGCCTTCATATTACTAGTGTTCTGGTTCGCATAATGGGTGCTTCCCTACTTCATGAAAGTGGCCGGACGCGGGACGCGGGACGGGGGACGCGGGACGCGGGACGGACATAACCCCCAGCATAAGATGCTTCGCATCTAAAAACACAGCATATCCGCGGAGTGAATGATGATGAGTGGGCGAAGCTCCGGAGGTACATCATCAAAGACGTGATGGTGGTTGGTTGCATGTGGTCAAACGATATGCATGTGAGACCATATCGCGATGCCATGTGTTGTATGGCATCGCGATCGTCATCGTCATCAGCGTCATCGTTATGACGCATAGCGGGTACATTCCATGGTGGTTGGTTGCATGTGGTTAAACGATAAGCATGTGAGACCAGTCATCAGCGTCATCGTTATGACGCATAGTGGGTACCTTCCATGTGGTGTGCCGTGATGGCAGCGTCATCGTCATCACACAGGGAGATACTGCTGGTTACGCAGTATCTCCCTGTGTGCTGGTTACGCAGTTACGATGTGCATGTGATACCATATCGCGATGCCATCGTCATCACGGCACACCACATTCCATGTGGTGTGCCGTGATGGCAGCGTCATCGTGATCACGCAGGTGGCTACTACATACAAGGGACGCACGACCCACGGGATAATAGCTTCGCCCCTAAAAAATCACGCCATATCCACGAAGTGAATGATGATGAGTGGGCGAAGCTCGACCGTTTTCATCCATGGCAGAAAGAGAATGTGTGGTCTGGAACGCGCTTATACTTCATGGTCATCAGCGTCATCGTCATCGTTATCACGTGTAGTGGGTACATTCCACTATACTGGAACGCGCTTTACTTCATCGTTATCGCGTGTAGTGGGTACATTTCACTATCCTGGAACGCGCTTATACTTCATCGTTATCACGTGTAGCGGGTATACATTCCACTATACTGCGTCATCGTCATCTTTACCACGTGAGGTGGGTACATTCCACTATACGTGGCTATCTACATACCTACCTACTACTACTACTACTACTACTACTACTACTACTACTACTACTACTACTATTACTACTACTACAACTACAGAGGAGGGACAGAACCACACTCTTAGGAGCTTCGCCCCTAAAATCACCGCCCAAGCACTCCGTACAAATGGATAACCAGCGAAGCTGAAATGCGCGGCCCCCGTGTTTAGCAGTGGGTTCAA